>JAOXXN010000120.1:21218268-21249180 GCA_026770055.1 Myrmophylax atrothorax
ACCTGAATTGCAACATGACTGCCATTTGCTTCAAAGAACTCTGACTGTGATCCTCTGACAGATATTCTCTCTAGTTACTCATTCAGAAATGTTAGGACCGGTTATTTAATTACCATTAAATAAGTTCAAATTCCTGTCAGCCACTGACTAAAAACCTGCTTAAAGGTCCTCTCTAACAGAGATCACCAGGAAATTAGATCACATTGATCTGGGACATCAATTCACACAGGAGAATTCACTGCTGCCAGTTTCAGGCCTACTGCCTCCTCGACTGTGGGAGTTTGTTTCTTTGGAAAGACCAGCCTCTGAATTTTCCTTGACATAGGACTTGTAGTTTCCCACTTTTTTTCCTCTATCACACAAGCTAATCCATCTGTCTGCTGTTTTCCCTGTACCAGACATTCCCTAAAGCTTGGCTAAAAACGATTAGAATTTCTCAGGTTTTTAAGTTTGAAATACTACTGATTTCTCTGGGAAATTTGAGCTGCAAATTGATCCAGTGTAGACAGATGATAGTGAACATAGTTCTCAGCTAATTAAAATTCCTTAAATAACCCTTTCCACCGACTTTTCCATGTCATAAGGCAACCTTTATACTTCAGTTTTTCTGACAAGTTTTTTGCAACTTTAGCTAAAAAAAATAGTTAGACTAAGCTTGGCCATTTTGCCTCCCTTCTCCTAGGGTGAGGGGTGTTAGTATGGACAAACTTCCCCGGTAATTACAGCAGATTCAGCATAATTCAGATGCTTTGGCATCTCCTTGCATTGTAAGCTTTGTGCAATGCATGTGTTAGTTTTCCATGCAGCTCTGGCTAGGCAAGATGAATCTCCTTTTAGTGGTGAGAACTGCCTCATTAATTTCAATATTTCAGTCCAGCCCTTACTCTGAACTTTGTACAAGCCCTGTACAGATTTCCAAATTTTTGTACCATTGAACAAGGAAGACAATAGAAGCTGAGACTGCAATTGTATAAATGAGTCTGGATTTTCCATCAGGAACACCATTTCCCATTTATATTCTTCCCTTTATAAACCCTTGTCTAGGACTTTGGTCATAATCTGTTTTGCTTGGTGTGCTCAGAGGGACTATAAGGACAGAACTTTTCTGCTGCTGTGGATCTGGTTAAAAACTAAGCCAAATTAAACGAATACAGAAGAGCAGGCTGTCATGTAATTAGAAGCTGCTAGGCATTGCTAGGCTTGCAGCCAAGACTGAATACTAAAACCACCTCAGGAGCACTGGGATATTGCAGTGGCTCTGGATTATTTTAGAGGTGAGATTTTATGATTATTGCTTTTTTATTGTAGAAGCATTAAGTTTCAGCTGTAGATCAAGGCCTGGATACACTGAGCACTGCATACTGTATGCCATTTGCATTTAATTTCAGGCCACCTCCTTGCCTGCCCTCACTCAGGCTGTTGCATTACTTTATGTTCACACATTGGCGCAAATCTTTTAAAGGCAAGTACATGTCAGTGGCTGACATTGGTTGTGGTACAGTTATACTTCAGCCCTTTAAATTCAATCAGGATCTTCTGAGTAAATGCTACATTTAATTTAATGGCTCCTTTGTCATTGCAGATAATGATAGGAGAAGGAATTCTCTACTGTTGCCTGTCCAAAAGAAGAAATGGGATTGGAACAGAGGCCAATATTAATGCAGGAGGATGCAACTTCAATTCTTTCCTTAGAAGAGCTGTCAGATTTGTTGGTGGGTTTCAAATGTTAGTCACAAAGTAGAGCTTTCCACATACATTTAACTTTCAGCATGCAGGTTTCCTTCTCTGAAACAGCCTTTCAGAACAGAGCCATCACTGGCATACATCTTCTTCTGCTAGAAAATATAAGAAGAAACTGCCAGACTGCAACAGAGCAGCCCTATACTCAGTAATGCAGCATCTACACTCTGTTTTCCCTTTCCTTTCCTGTACTTTTGTCAGTATTTCTAAAAGAATAATTTGTTTTTCCTTCCCTGCCCACCTTGAGCTGGCTGCCTTTTAATGATTTCAGTGTATAGTTTCCCCTCCCTGTCTTCAGTGCATCTGAAGGATTCAACCCACCTGTCACAGTGTTCAGCATGACAGTGAAAACTTGACAGAAACTCACTGTAGGTTTGACATTCTTTTTCTGGAATGTGTTTATTTTTCTCTCAGAAAGGGCTAGAATCTGGCAACTCAAATGACAGAGGAACATGTTCAATTGTTTTGTTTTACTTAGTTTTAATTGTCATTTATGAAAAACTGTATTTGAAAAGACTCTTACAGTTAATTTCCTGTACTGATGAAAAGCTAAAGGAAAGGTTTACTCTGTTTCAGAAATTCATTAGAGAGGACAGGTTAGGCTAAGACAACCAGCAGGACAGCAGACTGAAAACCTGCTAGGACAACTCTTCACTGAGTTTCTGCAGTTTGGCAAGCAGGAAGGTAGTGACAAGTAGGGTTATGCAGCTGTGACCAGCAAAGCATCCTCTGATGGGCAGCAGTGAGGAAATAAGCAGTGGGTTTGTAGATTACAACATGAGCAAGCAGGACTGTAAAGTCACCCCATGTTCACTTCCTTTCCTGTTAGGTATTCCATCAGCAAAAAGACAAGCTCAGACATATGAATTTCATTCCCGATTCATACTCTGGATTTGCAGTTTCTCTCATATTTTAATGATTTTAACATTCTTTCAATTTTAAGATGAAAAATAGATTTATCTGTATGAACACAAGTAGGGAATTACAGGCAAATCTTTAGGAGAAATGCAATTGAAAATGTTCAGTAAAGCAGTTACATGACTTCAATTGCCTTGTGCAGACAGAAACATCAATCCCTTATGAAATAGACTTCAACATTTGGATTAGTGGCAAGGACACAATATTCAAAAAATACCAGAGGTGTGAAGGTAGCCAGAGTTATCACCAGCTGGTGATTCTGTGATGGTAAAAAGAGAACCGGTCTTCAGAGCAATGACCTGATGGGCAGCTGTCCATGTTATTCGGCAGTTGTATTCCAGTGGGAAAGTCCAAGGACCAGATGAGCACATGTGTTCTCCTCAAATAGTTGACTGTCCTCTAGTCTATTCAGAAAGCTTCTCTCCAAATTGAAGAAGCTCCAGTGTAGTTCACTTTTTTTAAAAGATGTTGGAGGACATTAAGCCATCAAAACAAAATTTGAAGTATCAACAGGAAGAAAGCAAGCATAAATCCTTTTAGTTTTTATATTAAAGAGTTAACTCTGCAATAAGCTTTCATAAAAAACCCTCTTGAGTTAAATTCTCACAAGTCCAATGACACAAGCTAACAGAGTTCTGTTGAATGTATTTTGCACAATTAATGTAATTAAGGCATATAATAAAGTTCACAATCTGTGTTGATTTCTTTCCTAGGTGTTCATGTGTTTGGTCTTTGTGCAACTGCTCTTGTTACTGATATTATACAGCTATCAACAGGATATCAGGCACCATATTTCTTGACTGTTTGCAAGCCTAACTACACGTCCTTAAATGTATCCTGCTCAGAGAATTCCTATGTTGTAGAAGATATTTGCTCAGGAGCTGATCTCAATATTATCAATGCTGGAAGGTTAGTTCTATCCTTCATCTTCTACATTTTTAAGTATTCATTTCCTTTCTCATTTTCTGTCTCAATTTCAAGATTTTCTTCTAGTTAAAGTCTGAATGAGTTTGTCAGTTTTTTATAGCAAAGGTGAGTGTATGAATGTCTTTTTAGTGATGTTCAATTTTCTTTTAAAGATATGAGTTTAACAGTGGGCTTTGGAAGACTGTCAGATTCTGAAGCACAGTCATTGTTAGCTATTTTCCCTCCTTGAAAGGAGACAATTTCCTATACAATTATTGATATGTATAGAATCTACTGTAGGAATTATAAATTCTACAGTGCAGGAGGTTAATCTGACTTCAGTAATTTCAGTTTGTAAGGGACTTGTTCTGACATTCCTAATGGCCTTCATTTTTTATTTGTACTTCCCAGAAACTTTGGCTCCAGAAGTTTGCCTCTAGACTCCCTTAGAAAAAGCATAGAGAACACATATTTGTCCAGCTGATTACATGAAATCATTTTTCTGCAATATCTCGAATATCCAGTGGTCTCTATTGTCCATCTTTTCCTCTGTTTATCTTCAAAGAGCCTTTTCAATCATTTCCATTCAGATCAGTGAGGTCTCTCTCCTCTGTCATTTCTGATGTTCTAACTCAGTATGACTCTCTCTCAGTATGAGTCTTTCTCTTCCTTGTTCCCCTCTACACATCCTGATGCATGAGCATTAGAGTGATACACTGTCATCTGAGTTCCGGACATGTTTTCTTTGAGACCTGTGTTCACCTTTTCAATACAGAACTATACAAAAAGGCCACATACTTTTAGCTTGAATTATTTTCATTTTAGATTAAAAGATAATAAATAGAGGAACAAAAGCAGTGACACCATTAGAGAGTCCAGAGAGTGCATTTAATCTGTGCTTGCTCTGAAAGCATATGAATAGAAAATAGAATAAAGAGAAAATTGACTGGAGCACAGTGTCACACCTTATATAGTGTAAAAATGCCATCAAATTAAGGTTAAGTTCTGAGTGGTACTAAAGTTCATAGAATCAAATCTACACATTGGCTCCACAGAGACTGTAAGTAGATTTATGCTTCACTAAAACCTGCACAGAGTAAAGAAGCTGATTAGCTATTATAAACGTTTACTTTTTTTCATGTCTCTATTCGGCCGTCCTCAACCCTGAAGTTGTTCCCCAGGGATACTATTTGTGAAAGGTTTGTTCAGGAAGGTAAAAAAAAGGGAAGAATTCAGGTCTGTCTCTAGAAATGAAAAAGAAATCCTGCAGATTTCATCTTGGCCAGAGTCATGAATCTGCTGGAGCCGTGGGCTCAACAAATTCAGGTCAACAGTGCAGCATTCACACTGAACTACGTGCACATCTTTGACTGCCAATTAATTATGTAGAACAGACAAGGCAAAATGCATAGGAAAGAAATTTAGGAAGTAGACTGCTGCTTTGTAGAAAAAAACCATCTTTGTCTAAAGTGAAAGGGGTATGTTTCAGTCTTTGCCATTTAAAGCTAGCTAAGTCAGGTGCTGCTGGGAAAATGGCTGTACATGGAGCCCAGTTAGGGTGGCAAGTCCCATCTGTGAAGCCAAATGATTGTTCAAGTGTTTTTGCCAAGCTGAGCTTTCTCAGGTGAAAGTTGCTTCTATGACTTCTTCAGAAAGACAACCAGCACGTTACATTACATGTCCATACCATTTTAAGAAGATAAATGCACAGATATAAACTGCTATGCATCTTCACTGCATCTTACTCACTGCTAAAGAACAGAGGTCATAGAAGTTTTTTTCACCCCCTCTACTGCATAAAAATCTCTCCTTCATGTTCCCGTCACTTTTCTTTAGTTGTTTTAGAGGATTGAATTAGGTCTATAAGAATAATGTTAAAATGTTAGAGAGCCTCATGTGATAGTTCTGTGTAGCTTCTACTTACACATACCTGCCTCTTCTTGTCAGAGAAGTAGAAGCTAAGTTGTCACTTTTTAATTTTCATATCTGAAGTTTCTGACTCATGACCCAGTCCACATCATTCAAGTCTCCAGGTTTTCGATGGGAGCAGAAGACCCTCAGCAATTTCAAGAATAGACATGATATTACTCACTGTCTGTAAGAGTTGGTCATATTTTCATTTATCTTCTTGTTCTGGACATCAGGGAGGAGCCCAGTTATTCTTAAAATGCCCTCTCCATGTTCTTGGGCTCCATTCACTCCTGTCATGTTATGAAGTGCTGAAATTTAAAAAAAACCACCAAACTAAAGCCACATAGCTAATAAAGATGTAGTTTGCCTCTCTTTGAGGCAAATGTCACCCTGTCATCCCCCCATTATTAAAGCAACAAAGCAGAGGCACGAAGATGATGAATGCAGTTGCTGAAATTAGGGGCCTGGTCATCAAAGTGTATGAGTCCTTACTTTGAAAAGAGTCAAAGTGAGGTTAATGAGAATAATCATAAGATCAAAGTTCATGCATTTAAAAAGTTTTATTTTTAGGTACTTCTATGGAAAATTATTTTTAGAAATAAATGTATAGATATTTCTCTTAATCAAGCAAGTAGTTTTTAGCTTGTTCCCACTGCTTTTAGTACACACACTTAGTACACAAAAAGAGTCTCACACTAAATATTTACTTCAAAATAAAGGCATTTCATTAACATTGGTCCTTTCTCCAGAATATAGAAAAGAAATCTAGAAATTGAATGTTTCTGATAAATCACATATTGGTTAGGAAGTGTAAGATAAAAATGACTGTAACACCCAGTGAATTTCAACTGAGAAGCATAATTTGATTATCCTTCCTTGGCAGAAAGTCATTCCCTTCTCAACATGCCACCCTGGCAGCCTTTGCAGCTGTGTACATTTCGGTGAGTAACCAACTCTGTTCAGTTTCCTTTATACAAGACAAAAGTCAGAAAGTAATTTGCCGTATATTGTAAAGTGATGTGTTGCCCCGATATCTTGGGTGGATGGAAGATTTTATCCTCCTAATTTGAAAGCAAAATAAAACTACTAATAGAGCTGGTTTTATTCTAGTTGTTAAAAAACAAGGAAAAGATTCAAATATTTCACATCCTTTGTTAAGAAGCAACAAAAAGTTTAATGTTAAAGTGTATCTGATGCCTCATCTAATCTACATATAAAATGCAGTGTTTATCTGTCTTATAGGGTGATATATTAACTTACCATTCAAGTTACCCTTTATGCATGCTGCCTTTTCTTTATTGCTGTCTTCACTTGATTCGCTGCTTTTAAACTGGAGGCATTAAGGACCACACATTCATGTGATGTAGTTTGATTTGACCTCCATAGAATTGAAGTTTGGATGAAATGGCACAATCACTCCCAGAGGCCTTCAAGGTGCTACTGCAATGGAAGTGAATAAAACCCATCAGTCACTGGCAGAGAATTGTAGGGTGTGCTGCATCTATCACAGCTGATTTTCCACAGCTGACCAGTAACATTTCTTCAGTATGGCCTACAATGTTTGTACAAGTACTTGAAGTTTAAGAAGTAATTCCATCACTCATGACAAGTTAAGTACATTATATAATAGAAATTTTGCACATACTGGGAGTTTGCCAGTATTTATTCTGCCCAGGAAAAGGCCAAAATTTGGAATCATACTGATGAACCACTCCACTTAGTTTTTGTGCCCTCCCTGACATTATGGCCCTCAGTTGAGAAATGACTCTCCAAAGCATCTGGTGGTAGCTTTTGTTAGAACAGGTTATTGCTCTCATCTGGCATGACATCTGGCTTCTGTATTTCACAAGCAGTGGCTCCTTAGTCACATTTACAGAACATTTAGCCTGACTGCGAACGGTATTTAGGCATAAAATCCTTATCCTAATTGATGTCAATGAGCAACACTGCCTGTGTTTTTGGAAATCTATTCCTTGTGATTTCAGATCTTACTACAGTAAGTGAGCAAATTTTAACAGGGCTGTAAAATAAAATTAAACTCATTATTTGTTTTATTGCTGTGTAATAGTGATCTATGTGTGAAAGAAACATTGAATGCAAGAAATTAATATCCTCTTAGGTAAATTTTTCTTCAACTGCATCTTCATTTCTTTCTTTTTCAAGATGTACTTCAATTCTACGTTAACAGACTCTTCAAAACTTCTGAAACCACTCTTAGTTTTTGCTTTTATCATCTGTGGAATCATATGCGGTCTGACGCGTATCACCCAGTATAAGAACCATCCAGTTGATGTTTACTGTGGCTTTCTGATAGGAGGAGGAATTGCTCTCTATTTGGTAAATATACTAGTCTAAGTTAAGTTTTAGCAAATAAAACTGATAAGACTGTAAAAGGAGTGCTGGTATTTTTATGAAAACTTTTCATTATGGTCACTTGCCATAGTTACAGTCAGAATGTGTTGAAGATGATGAGTTAGGGATAAATACCCTAAAAGAAACAGGAAAAAGCAAATATGTGTTTCAATTTAAAGTGCCATAACAGTGTAAAAAGTGGAAGATAATCATCTGGCATTGCATACAGAAACAGCTCTAACCTTATGTCCTTCATTAAATACTTAAAAATACCCATCTTTTCTACTCCACACTTAAAACCATAACACAAGAAAAATATTGGATGACTTGGTATTTGTTGCTGACCTGAGTTTATATTGCCAGTGTTAGCTTTATGATCTCAAAAATTGGTTGAATTAGTATCAGCAACTCAGCTGAGTAAATTGCTGAACCTACAAGAAATCAAAGCAGTATTATACACTTGTGATTCTTTGGAGCTCTTAGGGATACTATGCAGGGAAAAAAGGATGGCCAATTCAGGTTATTCCTATGCTTTTCCCCTGTAGTGGGTTGAAACAGATGTAGCACCTTGGAAGGGTCCTGTAAGGATGTACAGAGGATAGGCTTGTTTGTATCTGGCAGCAGGAAGCTCACAAAGCATTTGCCTTTGCTTGCTGCTCTCAGTGTGTCTGCAGCAGGAGCGCTGCTGCCCTGGCTGCTCAGCACAGCATCAGCACAGGTGCCTGGGAGCAATCAGAGCTGCTTCTGACACCACTTGTGCTCAAGTGTGGGCAGGTGAACAGAAAAGTCTTAGCAGCCAGTGCTAAGTCAGTGATGATTTTTAGTATAATACTAAAATAAGTTCATTTCTTGTCCTCTTTTTAATGTGATTACATAACCTAAGGTACATGAAGATGGTCTACAAAGGTGACCAGGGGAAAAATTGTCTTCACAGTGGCAGAAGAAAAGCAGAGTAGTAACAGAAACCCCATGAGCTACTGAAGTCAATTTCTATGATTGCACTGTGAGCAGAAAGGCACTCTATTGAGAATATTAGTTCAAATTATTAAGGTGCTATAGACTATCATAAATGGAGCTGTTGTTCCCATGTTTGAAATCCACAAACAAGTATGCTTTGTCAGATCTTCATATACTGTTGCATGACAACATACATCAGAGAGTACATTATCCTGGATACATACTATTCAGTAAATCTGCCCTGAAAACTACACACCAGTAAGAGGAAGAGGAGGTGAAATAGCATGAAACTGCAAATAATTGTGAAAAGAGTGTAAAGATCAAGTAACTCAAGTGATTGAGTCAGGTATTCGACCCTTTCGTAGAAGGGTCACTCCTCAGCAGAGTCTTTTTATTAAGAAAATGTTGTATAAATAAATCTTGTTACAGTTCTGCACAGGTTGAAAAGCAATTGATTTAAAGTTGATAAATTGTTCTGTGATGTAGGCATTGTATTACATGGCTATTATGCAGCAGAGAAAGGGCAGAATCTGTTATGGCAGAGAACAACTCAAGCCATAACAAGATTCAGTAAATCAGACTAGGAAAGAGTGTAGTTGTAAAATAACTCTGCCTAAGAGACTACAAACATCTATTTTGTTATTTTCCTAACAAAACACTATTTCTATAGCTGTATCTGTTGTTTGATAAAAAGAAGAAAACTCATGGAGGGTGAATCTTTTCCTTAACTATTTATTGCCATGAATTATATGCCCTAGTTATCCTACTGAGACTTCATACATATCCAGATATACCAGACTGAGGACAGAATTTGGACTAAGGATATATTTTAGTGAGGAAAGGAAAGTGAGCATACCCTGTCAGGTTAGCAGAAGTAATTATGTCACTCAGTATCTATTTAAAGGCAAAAGAATGTAATTAAAGTACCATAAATGTGTCTTTTTTTCCCATTACTGATTGCTGATGCTTCTCTTCAAATACCTTAGGGCCTGTATGCTGTGGGGAACTTCTTACCAAGTGATGAGAATGTGTTTCACCCAAATTTTCACAGAGAACCTCTAAGGTCTTTGACAGACCTCAGTCAAGATGCCAACAGAATCCTGCCAGGTAAAAATGGTAGCAGCAGTGATGGCATTGTCTCTCACCGTACGGAAGGTATCCTGAATAGAAACCACAGAGATACAGGGTCTCTGACCAATCTCAAGAGAGCAAATGCTGATGTAGAAATAATAACACCACGAAGCCCAATGGGAAAGGAAAACATGGTTACTTTCAGCAACACTTTGCCAAGAGTCAACACACCATCCATGGAAGATCCAGCAAGACGAAATGCAACAATACACGCGTCAATGGATTCTGCCCGTTCCAAACAGCTCCTTTCCCAGTGGAAGAACAAGAATGAAAGTCGAAAATTGTCACTTCAAGTAATAGAGACTGAATCTGGCCAGTCACCACCAAGGGCTATCGAAATGAGGTCAAGCTCTGAACCCTCCAGAGTGGGTGTAAATGGTGATCATCATGGCCCAACTGGCCAATACCTGAAAATCCAACCTGGCAGTGTACCAGGTTGTAACAACTCAGGTCTCTCTGGTGGGCCGAGGGTCTCTATTCAGTCGCGTCCTGGCTCATCCCAGCTAGTACATATTCCTGAGGAGACTCAGGAGAACGTGAACACATCACCCAAAAGTAGTTCAGCTAGAGCTAAATGGCTGAAAGCTGCTGAGAAGAGTGTTGCATGTAGAAGCAATAGCCAGCCAAGAATCATGCAAGTAATAGCCATGTCTAAGCAGCAAGGAGTGCTTCAGGGCAGTCCGAAGGGTTCAGAGGGAAGCACAGTCACCTGTACGGGAGCCATCAGATACAAAACCTTGACAGACCATGAGCCAAGTAGCATTGTTAGAGTTGAGGCCCATCCAGAAAATAACAGACCTGTAATTCAGATGCCATCAGAAGGGGAAGGAAGTGGGTCATGGAAATGGAAAGGTCCTGAAAAAGTCACCCTTCGTCAGACATATGAGCTAAATGATCTTAACAGAGACTCAGAGAGCTGTGACTCCTTAAAAGACAGTTATGGGTCAGGTGACAGGAAAAGAAGCAACATAGATAACAGTGAGCATCACCATCATGGAATCACCACAATAAGAGTCACACCAGTGGAAGGAAGTGAGATTGGCTCAGAGACTCTGTCCATTTCTTCTAGCCGGGACTCAACACTTCGGAGAAAAGGTAACATCATTTTAATTCCTGAGAGAGGGAGCAGTCCAGAGAACACCAGAAACATCTTCTATAAAGGCACATCCCCCACACGAGCATACAAGGAATGAGAGGAGACATATCAGCTGGTCTCACCACAAAGTAAACACATCTTGACACAGGCTCTGCTCTCCTTGTTTTGAGCTGATATTTACCTTTATGTGCCAAATTATTGACCAGCAGATCAGTGCTGCTGATGTGCAGTGTGCATGAGCCTGTGGAAAGCATGTGGTGGGGGAAAAAGCACAATGCCAGAACCAGTGTGAAACATTTTCATGCAACTTGTTTCTTCAGACTCAAAACATTTATCTGAGGGTGATGATGTCAATCAAAACAATGGTCTTGAACACAGACACTGTATTTCCTGAATGTGCCAACTTTTTATTTTATATTTGTGTCCAAAAGTGACTGACTTTTTCACAGCAAAGGCTGTATCAGTGGTATATATTCACCTTTGCAGAATTTGCACCAAATCTTTAATACAGGATGGTGCTGATGATAACTTTACATGTTTTGAAAAATCGCATACTTATTAGACTCTGCAAACATGACATATTGATGTGCAGTTACTTTAAAAGTAATATTGCTAATACTATGATGATGCTGGCTGCATTCATTTAGCGTAGGAAATATTTACAGCTTTGTTATAGTGGATCTGTCACATTCAAAGATTGCAAAGGTTTTGTGTAGTTCTTTAAGATGTCTACTGCAACAAAAAATGTGTGGGTGACATTCCATTAGAATGGAATGACTATTTTGAATAGTTTTGCTGCTACTGCTCAACTTTTGTTTAAGAACAGGTGCTACTAATGAAGAGGCTGCTTCTTAGTGGGCTAACTTGTAGAATTGTTTTAAATTATGTTTTTAAGGGGTCTTATCAAGTACTACAAGTAATTCAGATTTTACATTTTTAAACTTCTTATTCTGTCCTTCAGCAACCCTTCCATTTTTCTATTAGTTTTTAAACATATAATGTAGGACACCAGTAACAGCGAGATGTGCAAATGTGAAAGGTGAGCCATGAGTAAATTGAAATAAACGGCCACGTTCCTGACCAGCTTCCAAGAAGACAGGAATTAATACAGTAGATCACACTTAAGAGCAGTCATTCACCTCACTTGCTTAATATGCCATAAGAACAATCACAAGTTTCACCCCAATCACCATCATTTAGGGGATTTGTGCTTCATTTTAAAAAATGGAATGCCTTGGTATTGCAGAATCACTGAATGAGTGTTGCATTGTGCCACTACCACTGATCACCTCCCTTGAGACAACCCTCCAGAGCCTTCTTAAGCATGGTATTTTTCCCCACCACTGCCACTTAACAATATGAAGGGTCTCTGCACCTGAGAGAGCATGGATTATTTTAGTAAATTGAGCTTTGAACATAACAAAAGAACTTGCCTGCTAAAAATCTCCATTGCCAAAAATTATTGAAAGTATAAGCTCTTAAAGGAATAAGCATAGCATGTCCTGGGCATGCTAGAAGAAATGCCTCATTACATTTGGCTCTGACTTAAACCATGAAGGAAGCCAGGGGCAGTGCTCACCCACTGCAGCTCCTCATTCTCTCCCATTTCTTTCTGAAAAAGAACTGCTGTCAGACACTGCCTAGCTCCCCTGCTAGGAGGGGGAGGGATGGCATAGCAGTCCTCTTAATTAATGTGTAGTCACAGATCAGGTCTGTTCTCTGGCTTCTTGAGGAGTGTTTTGGTCTAAATCCCATTCTGATTTAGGGTATCAGAGAACCAGATACATAGTACTAGTCAAACCTGTCTATAGACCCTACCCCACAGAACTCTAAGGAAAAATCCACCCTACTCCAGCCAAGTAGGAGGTAGAAGGAAGAGTCATCCCATTCAAGAAGATTACCAGCACAATACACACACAGACCAAAAAAAAAAAAATACCAACCCAAAAAAAAGGTCTCGAAACCAAAACAAAATCCCAAACCCAACCCCAACCCTAAGTAATTTCACAGATATGAGGATGGTGCTTGCTAATCTGTATAGAAGAAAAGATTGAGAGTCAATGGAAAGCTTTATATACCTTCCCAGTTCTACAGGTGCTCCAGGCTTAGCTGAGTGCTTGCTGTCAGCCAACCGTGCCAACCAATGCTTCCCTCACCTGCCCATCACCCAGTGCTGTGGGAGGGAGTTGGTCCTTAAGGACATGACCACACTCTCCCTGCTAGTGATAGAAGATGACCCCATCATACTTACGATGATTGGGAGAAAGTATTCTGCAGGTTACTTGTAAGAAGCTACCCAGTAGGGTTACAGCATATTGTGAATATTAAAGGCACAGTATGTTGAAGACACACTTCAAGGCACATTAGCTGGGAAAAATAATCGTAGATACCAGGGAAAAAAAATGTAGTTTTTTTAGAGATAAGTTCTCAGACTCTAGTATTTTCAGGAGGTTTTTTTTCTTTTCAAAAGGATGAATATTTAGTCCTTGGTATTTAATATCAAATTTTGTACAAGATGCCAAGGAATTACAAACACTTGGACTGTCATGAACAAAATCCTTTGGTTTTAGTTTAGTCTAGGTACATGATAAAGCAGGTAGGATTAGCTTTAAAGGAATGGGTAAGACACAAACACTGTTGGCCTATCAATGCAGGGAAATAAGATGCAATTGTTTGTTAGTTTGTAAGTGCAGGGGCAAAGAACGTAAGTAGATGAACCTGGAAATAATGGAAAATTGAAATGGAGAATAATGGCAATAAAGCAAAGATTAGAAAATGTTCCCTCTGGCAATTTAGCTGTTTTGAAAAACAGCAGGATTCCTGGTGGGAGTGTTTGTTCTTTATTCCTTGGTTTTAGTCAGATATTGGCATATGTGTTGCTTTTATTACTCTAAAACTTGCTGCACTATTTCAAGTGCAGTGTGATATTTTTCCTAAGGTTTCCTATTTCTTAAGAAAAGATTTTAAAGCTCTTGTGTAATCATTGAAATTGTGTTCTATACATAAATATTGATATATTCTTTTTTACTCAAAGTGCCAAAGGCTACTGTTTTTAATAATGGCTTATCAAATTATATTACGTTAGAGAGCAGAAATGTAATAATATATACATTGGAACTCAGACCTCTGCATGTATATTTGATAAGGAGCCTTTTGTAAAATTACTCTTTGTTTACATTCCACTGGTACCTTAATTTAAAAATTACTCAAATAAATTGACAGGTGACATCTTCTTAGTGTTCTGATTTTCTTACTTGCTAACAGGCACCAATTTCTTTGTTAGGCTGTGCTTTACTGAGAAAAGAAAATACTTAAAATAAAATATGTTTTTAAATGAGAATTCTCTATATAAAGTATTGTGTTTAATAAAATGTTATGCAATGTTTTCAAAAGGAAAAGATTTGTAAATTGCTATAAATGTATTTTGTTAAATAAGTACAGATCAATGCTACTGTGTGAGTTTATTGTGCTAACATCATGAAATAAAGATAAAATTCCTCATTGATGCTTAGTTATCTCTGTGGTGAAGCAAAGTTTCATTCCCTTCCAAATTATTTTTCAGTATCAGATATGACATGTAAAAGTGATCATCAATGGGAAACCTCAAGACCTTGCATAGTAGTAAGAAGTTATAAGGAACAGTGTCCAAACAAGCTGGTCTCTATCCAAAAAACATATTACAAGAAAATAAAGAAAATTAATTGGGAACGTTAGGCCATGTGAGGACATTTCTACTAGATCATTCGAGAGCACCAGCTGCATTGCTAAGCCCCTAGTGCCTCTAAAACACCTTGCACCTGTTGGGTGGAGCTGTCAGACATGCTGATGCCAACCTTGGCTTTCTGAAAGAGAACAGGGTAGATGTCATGAGCAAACCTGAGAGGATGGGCTCTCCCCAGGGGAAGAAGTTAGGATGTAGAAGTCAGCAGGTGACATACACCCTTTGCTGGCCAACAGTGAAAAATGTTTTATGTGTAGCAGCCCACTATCAAAAGCAGTCTTACCTTGAAGCCACACAACATAGTATGGTAACCAAGCAGCAAAGATTGTCTCCAAGCCTGTCTTGAAACAGCCTGAAACTGGGCAACAGCAAGCCCCTAAGTGCCTGGGATGGAAGACATGGCTGTAGATGAGGCACACACCAATATGGCCAATGGCATAATAAGCACCACAGGAACTAGCAGTCCCCCTGCCATGCATGGCAGCACAGCAGAATGGCTCGGAGAAGCTTTTCCCATGTGTGCCTGGGCCTTTGTGCAGTCTGCAACTTTGTACTTGTGTGTCGTCCTTGCAGGTGACTGCCTTGGCTGGGGTGGGACTGGGCAGCTGCTGTCACTGCTGCCTCCAGCCAGGCACTGCAGGGCTGCCAGACAGCAATGCCACGTGTGCTGTGCTCCCTGTGTAGGCATGCGGGGATTGACTGACACTGCCCCAAGCTGCACTGCAGATCTGGGTCACTTGGCAATCTCTGTCCCATGGCTTTTGTGACAATTTAAGATAGGGGCCCTCAGGCAATAGTGAATCAAAAACAGCATGTTGTCTCTCAAAGAAAGGGAAGTCTATGTAAAATTTTGTGATACTCTTCCCTCTGTGGTGACTGAAGGAGCTGTCTTTTCATTGCTGGGTCTGGAGAATGTCCTGACCCCACAGTAGGAATAGCCAGTTTCAGGAGAGGTTTCTCCTCTGGCCAGCAGCAGATGCTGGTGTGGCAGTCCATTATCTGCCACAGCAGACAATGCTTTGAGTGAGACTGCATGAAGATCAAGGGTTGTGGCCCAAGCTTATGGTGTCCCACCCTCTGGAACATGTTTTGGTAGCCTGGGAAAGCTACAGAGTGCTGTCCCAGGTATGGCTCAGAGAGACCCTGGGAAGGAGTGTAAGAGAGTAAAACAGCAGGCTTGGGTATGACTGCTGAAAGCTGATGAGTTCTTCTCTGGGAATGGCCCTTTCCATGGATGACAAAGGGGCCTAGACAATTAGTTTGACCATTTTAAACAGCTAAAGTTAGGCTAAGAACAAAGTCCCTCTCTGAAGGGTACCTTTGATGTAGAGGCAATATTATAAAACTTGATTTAAGGTGAGAAATTACCTCTACTGAAAAACCTTGTCATTTTCTCTTAGACCATTCTGGCTACAGCAACACAGTCACTAAATTAAGAGACCTCACTGATCCAGACTGATGACTATATCTGATCATGCAAAGGAGTTTTCAAAGGTATGATTGATTAAACTGAAACTTAAATCTATTTTGTGCTGGACTTTAAAAGAGCTTCAAAGGTCTTCATATAAGAAGTCACATGAGACTACTGGAATCAGTTTGGCACCTCTAATTTTGCAGGAATATTTTAATGGCATTAGAACCCTCGTTCATAAAATTATGAATAAAATCTCTTCAGAAACCTTATAGCACAGAATGCATCAAACATTGGACAAAACTTGCAAGTGCCTCCATACTTCACATGCAAAAGGAAAGTAAGGGAATTCCAGTTGCATACATGTGCATACAAACACTCACACAACACAAAGTTAAGGTATTCAAGCCAGGGTTTAGAAGGATAAAGCTAAACAGATAATTTAAATCAAGGAAGAAGTTGTAGCAAGGCTGTAAATACTCTCTAAATTTGTATGCCCAGCCTGGAGTAATTTCTTCAGGCCTTATGCATATATATGCATATATATGCATGAAGACATTATTTAGTTATGCCTCCCATATATGAAATCTGTTCCTCCAGTGGTCTTGCCATAAAACAGAATAGGAAACTTCCACATTCAATGGCTTTATCAGCATAGCCCTGCTTAAAAAAAAAAAAAAAAAAAAAAAGAAAAAAGAGCTAAGCTGAAAACTTATTCAAAACTAAAACAAGCCTGCTCAGCCCTAGAAAGCACCTCTCATGTTCGAGGAAAAAGAGAAAAGAAAAAAAAAATTATCCCTCCACAAACTCTCCCTACCTTCAAAGGCAAACCATCATTCAGATTTTTACTACTGTATTACTTTTCCAGTGCTGCTCAGAAAAAGAAATGAGAGTCATGGGAATTGTGGATCTGTCAAGTCGGTGCAGCTACTCAATGATGGATAAGGAAAAGCTCTGCTCTCTCACCAAATCATTCAGAGGAGATTGGAGCATATCTGAGTGTGATGTGATCCTGTTTCAAAGTTTATGTTCCTGCTTCAGACTGAGCTTGTGGATTACAGCTTCTGTTCCTGCCCTTTACTGGGGCCAGAAAACTAGCTCTGCTAAGTGAGTAACATCATACAACTGGGAGCAACAGCTTGGCTCCTGTTTACCTGTAAAGTATATGACAATAGAATCAATGCTTTCCAAACAATACCCATATTAGAATTTTCTCTAAAATTAGCTATTATTTTTCAGTTGGTCTAGTCTATGTTTATCAGTTTTCAGTGTGCATTCTTTTAATGTTTCTTCACATATATATTTGTGTGATGTTCTTTGCCCGAGCTACAAAACTTGTCCTTGGGCAGTGACCCTGAAATTTGTTTACTTTATCCAGAAGTAGTGTAACAGAGTGCTAAGTGTACGCTTTTTTTACAGAGGCTCATCAGGGGCTGAAAATCTGATCTCGGGCCCAAAAGAAATATTAGCTGAAACCTCTGGATGGCAGGAGTTGCAGTCTCCTCTGATACTTCTTATCTTTCTGTATAGTTTGAGACAATTATCTCTGTTCTTATCAGAGAGGAGAGTTTTCACAGTAGTCGTTCCAACATCCTGTATTTCCCAACACTGAGCGCACACCAGCCTGGCAGGAGAATAGTTGTAGGCTTTGGCCACTNNNGAGGAAGTTTCTTAAAATGCTTTCATTTTTAATGAGACTTATGGAAGAGTCCTCCATTCATGAACCTTGTTTATGATGCAAGTAGAACTCAGATACAAGTTTAAAAAAAAACCAAACCGCAAAATAAATAAACCCCTCTACTTATAACTTACCCAAGAAAAGAAACTGAGTCAGGAAAAAGTTTAAGGTGTTTTCCAAAATGGAAGATGAAGCAGCACCAAACTAACAAAATCATAATTTTTCAATTTGCATGTGATGTTTATCAAGCAGAGTAGACAGTTAATTAGGACAATCAGTGCTTTCTTAATCCTTCTTCAATTATTCATCAAATAATTGAAGACTGGGTCACTGTAAAATAAATTGTTTCCTTCACAGTTAAGATGCAAAATGTGACTGTTTCACACAGCCCCTGAGCTCCTGTCACTGGGAGGAGGCAGGAGGGTGAGAGCATACCTGTGAAGTGATACAGAAGTTAAATGAATACTTCATGAGATTCAAGATTAAAATTTTTGAAAATAACAACAAAGAAGAGTAGCTAATCCAACACTGGACATGCAAGTAACACAGCTAAAATGCTTCAGAACTTGTGAGAGGAGCATATTGCCAGGTCAAGCTCACTGAGTGAATTTTTAGCAAGGGTGATGACTTGGGCAGTAGCAGTTGTGTTCCACTAAGCTGTGTTAGACTGTATAAACAGTCTGTTGTCATAAAGAAAAACCTGTGGAGAGACAAAGGAAGAGATCTGCTGCCATAGAAACAAATGTAGCTGCTGTTATGCTGCATCATTGCTACACTGAGCACAAACCATGGATCAGCAATATACCACAAACTGCATCTAATTTACTTTCTTCAAGAAGAATTTAAAATCTGAAATAAATAAATGATGGTAAGTTATTATATATAATGCAACATAGATGCACAGACTTAGGATACTTAATAACTAGTGGAAAACCAGAGATAAAAATCTTAAAAAGGTAAGGATTAAATATCATTCAGAAGCTTTAATCTGATGTCCAGAGTGCTCTGCATTCTCAGAAAAATCAAAAAACCTGTAGTGCCTCATCATTTCTTATCCAGACATTACCCCTACAGCAGTTAAAGGGTGCTTTATTTTTGCATGTTTTGTACCTATGACAGAGAATGAAGTTCAAATTTCACATTTCTAATGCAAGACCATCTCTCCTATTCCAGTTGATGGTACTTTCTTGTACATAAGGAATCCAGCTGCCAGAAGGATATACTACAACACTGCACATTTCATCTTCTATTACAGCCAGTCCTATACCAGCCTTGTAAAGACTGACCAGCCTGTTTCACCTGCAGGACAACTGCTTTAGGTGAAATCAGTGTACTCCTTGATCAAATAAAAATAAGCTGCTGTCTAAATCACTGCAGAAACTGGGCTTTTAAGTTTACTATGAGAAAAAAAAATGACAATGACAACAGTACAAGGCTGAAATGTTATTTTTCAGTCGTCAGGATCTCATTATTCATAATTCTATAATGAATTGTAAATGTGTTTCTGCTTTTAAATTATGGTAACATGCAGCTTTAGATTATCCAGAGAGAATTTAGCACTGATACATAGCTGATATATTGAATTCTGAGCCCACCTTATACTCACTTCTTTAAAAGATTGGACAACATAAAACAAAGTAGTAGTATAATAAATTCTAGGCAGAGATGTAATATCTGTTATTTGTATTATATTTAGGGCACAAAGATGATGTTTGGTAGATGGTATAATCTCCTGCCACCGTATTAATCTTTACTGAGTGCTGCCAGTTCCTGGTAGAATTCTGATGTTATCACTTAAATAGGAAAAAAAAATGATATGTTTGAAAATTATTCGGTTTTTCTCTCTGCTGTGAGACAAAAATAAAGTGCTCCATTTAAATGCACTCCCACATGGTTTTCACTGTATAATGGTACTCTGTGGCAGCAGCTTACACAGTAGTGCTGCTTTCTACCAAGAAGCATGGATTGACCTTATGTAAACTGCAGTAATTGTTTCCTGCATTAATGAAAAGTTCTTTCTTATTTCCAGAACAGAAAATTCAATTGAATTAAGATGCTATTAATCTAAGAAGTTCAGATATTTGCAATGTTTACTCATCTCTGGTACCAATACCTTAGAACAACTATGCAAGCAGAAGCCTCTGGATTTCAGTATCACAGATGTATCAGTGAAGCATAAAATGTACTTTCAATCTGTGTCTTTTTAACATACACTTTCCAAATAAACATTTGGAAATCTAGTTGATTCTGGTGACTCTTCACCTTGCTGAGAAATGGATTGCCTTTTGACTCAGCAATGTTGCTCTATGGGAACACATTGCACCACATCTGTGTTGACTATATTGTTGCTCTATTGAACACAAAGGTCAAATCTATGTCTTCTGCTCCCCAGTCTTAAGACTCTGACAGGAGTGTTAGCAAAGGAACTCTTTGGGTTGGCCTTGGTTTTACTACTTGAGAATGCTTGGTCTATAGCAGAGTAATGAGTGCTTATTAAGAAGGTGAGATCAAAGGACAGAAGATTTGTATATAGTATGATGTTTCTTTTCAAACTGTCATCTACATTACCTTAAAACAAATTTTAAAATGTAGTGGTTCTTGGGACAATGAAGACTTAGTTACAATGAAAAGACCCTTTAACTGTCACAGTGGATGTTAAAAATTTCTGCAACTCTGTATGTTAGCCAACATCATTACTCAGTCTTTTCAGTATCCGAGGTCCACTGAATTGACTATAACCAAAAAAACCTTGGGGAAAGGTATACTGCCAAGATTAGATTAGCTTTTTGTATTTGAAAACTATCAGGGAATTTTCTAGCTGTTGCTACCACGTACAGGTAAGCAATCCTGGCAAGATATAACATCAAAATTTGGCAGACACAGGGAGGACACATATGTGATTGCTGGATGGATTAAAGACAATGAGGTCTGGAAATCTTTGCTATCTCCAGTTTTTTCTTTTCTCTTTTAATGCTCTTAAAGTGGAAATCTGGGTATTTTTAATTTTTTTTACCATCTAACACTCCTCACTGTAGCACTGACACCATGTGCTTAGTAGCATCCCTTCTTTTCTCACAAAAACTACAACTTCATATAAGAGGTTATGTTTACCCCCTTCTTCCTTTTTACCATATCACTACTTTTATTTTTCCTTAGATTGCACATATTTTGGGAAGCACAATCTGTCCCTGTGTTTGCCGTTAAGCAGTGAGAAAGATCATGAGAGTAACCAGTACAAACGTCCAAAAGGGACCCCAGAGGCATCACCCAACACAAAGTGCTACACCGCAGCCCACTGAGACACTATTGGGTCCTACTGTATGAGCAGTATGAGCCACGGGCAGCACCGTGTTCCCTGGTCTGCAGAAACAAAAGCTGGCTGACACACACTTCTAGCAGGCTGATCCTGCTTCAAGGTACCTCTTCTTATTGCTCTCCATTCCTTCTCTCTCTACTAAGAAAGAGCAAAAAGACCCCACAGAAGTGCAAATCATGTGCAGTACCATCACATGTAGCCTTCAAAACAGGATAGTGTCTTCCAATCAGCACTAACAAAAGCAGGAGTGCAAGCAGGGGCTAATTATTAACCCACACTAACAAACAAAAGCAGCAGCATTTCAGCTCTTCCTTTAGCATAAAAATTCAAAACCTTGAAGTGAGAAATGTTCTAGCTGGAACCTAGCTAATGTCCTAACCCTCTCTGTCACCAATCTCTTTCCTGCCTGTCAAATCCAATTGACTGACAGGCAATTTGTATGAGTCTTTGTACTATGTAAGCTCCAGTAATACCTTTTTTTTTTCCCCCGAAAGCCTTTCACTCCTGCTTCCTGTACCAAGCAAAAAAATGTGTCTATGTAAAGAAAAAAAAAGCAAATTTGGCAGAAAGAAACCTATCAACTCTCATTAGCACTACTCTTGGGTGTGGCAGCTGGGATGGGTCAATTGCCATAACTAGCCACTTTCTTACTGTTTTACTTCATCTCTCAAGAGATAGTGATGAGATCTTATTAGCATCTAAGTCCCATCAGACTATCTTATATCAGACTGAGTCAAGATTGTTTGGACAGATGAAGCTACAGAGCTAGAAAATACTGAGAATTACACATTTTAGGACATGAATTGGTCATTTCTTCAAGGAAGAGGAAGGATTATTTCTCTTTTACCATTCCCTAGCAACAGAGAAAATGAGGGGTTCTTTTTCTTTTATAGAAGAGCCTTGATTTCAGGATTACCAGAAAATAGAAGCATCTGCTTGTAACCAAGGCATATTCTGAATAGCACAGGACCTTCAGTTAAAGCCTAGGAGCTTTTTAGACCTTATGTCTTATTATGGCAATTTCAGATAAAAGGAAATTACAAAGCCTGAGGTATGGGAAGGCTTTCATCGCACCATGTAGAGCTTGTATTATAATCCATCCCTAAGAGAGAACTTGCTTTGCAAATACTATAAATAGGAGTCTACATAAGAGGATAAATAATTATTCATCTGCTGATAAATTCTGACAGATCATCTTTCCTGTGCAGCTTGATTGAAAGACATAATCAGAAAGTCCTTGATCTGTTAACGGGCAAACAGCATTCTACATCCAAACTACCTTGAAAAAGATTGAAAGCTTTAGAGTGTTACACTACATTTCCCCCTTTGTCAGTGAGGTAGTATCACTGCCTAAGCATCATATTAAGATCAGGCTGGGGGGTGGTCGTTTGTATGTTTGTTTTTAATTTTTCACCCTGTTAATATTTAGCAAAGCTATTTTCATTCCCACTAAATTCAGCCTAAGTTCTCAAGCACTGCTCTTTGTCCGGGTGGCTGGCCAATATCTCAGTTGAGAGATGGGGTTAACATGAATAATAATTAGTTACTTAAATGAATATACAAAAAATCCAAAGTGTGTTACAAACCGTTACATTTTTTCTTCAAGACATAGTCACTGTGTGAATTCAGAAGGACAAGCAGATAATATTGAAGGAAAAAGAAACAAAATCTGCAATCTCCAACTATAATCCTATTATGCAATCATTGCTGTAGACTCCAAACCAAGAATTTCAGCTATTCTCGTTCCTTACAGAGACTGAAGAAAGTTCTACTCAAGGCACTCAGGTGACTATACAAGTACGTGTCACTAAATAGAACCTAGAAATGGAAAGAGATACAACCTCCACACAGCTTCTTTACTTCTGTCCAGACAATTTGCAGGGGAAGACAGTGCTGAAGATGAATGAGAGAAGCATTCCTCCTTTTCTGCCAGACAAATTATTTTATAATCACAGTGCTGCTGATAGTTTGAGACTTGCTGTGGGAGTAGATCTGAAAAATCAGAATAACACACCTCTAGTGCACAAAAGGATAACGATTTTCAAAATATTTAAAAATACATGATTACCGAACAATGTGTATCCCAAAAATCTTCCTCTGAATCCATGGACAGGTAGTAGGGGAAGTAATAAAAGTGTTAACAATGTAATATGGCAAATATTTTTTACATATTTATAGATAGTTTATGGAACAGCTTTTGGTTGGGAGGGGTTTACCATTTTTGCCCATGGAATGAAATATTTAAACTAAAATTATAATAGTTCATGTTCAAAATGAACCCTCCATGCCAGATCTCTGAAGCATAATCATGCTAAAAATAAAACGTTACCAAGGAAACTGAATGGAACAGAAATTAGCAATAGGACCTGATCTAAAGCCACTGAAACAAGATAGGAACATGATCAAACTGAAGAAAATATATCAAAACCAAAAAACCCACCTTCAATAGCAAAAGCTTTACTCGGTTATATCTCTGGTTATAAAACAAAACCAAAATAAAATTCCTAGTATAGGTTTTTCAACTGTTGGAATGTCCTCATGTGGGGGTTGGGTGTGTGTGAAGAAGACACTCAGTATCTGCTTAGCACCAGGTCACTACACAGGGTCCCCAAGCCTGCACTGCACTGATTTCCCCCTTAGCACAAGAGCTAATAACTGGAGTCCATTTTACATAACTAAAATTTTATCTCTTTTACCCTTTATATTAGCAAATCTTCCATCTTATGATTTTAAACTCCTTATAGAGAAAGTCAAAAGGTAGAAAATCATGCAGGATACTTTTAATTAAGAGTCTAGATACTCTAATTTTAGCATACAGACACATGCATTCATAAGGAATATAGAGTCACCTACACAAAGTATAAAACTCCAGAATTCTCTATTGCTGAAAATGTTAGTCTATTGCTATAAAATGGCCAAACAGCTATTTTCAGACTGAAGACATTACTTCAGGACTAAATTATTTACAGAGAAGTACAATGAATCCAGACTCGACATCTCCATCCTACATTTGCTAATTTTATCACCAATCTCAAGCTTATTTCCTCACTTCACCCACAACTTCACTGTGGTATTGGTATCAGGTATCTGTGCCACAATATCTATTCCTACTCAGTAATGGCAGAAAGGCTCTCCTACTTGTGTTTTTTCTCCCCAGCTGAAGAAAGCTCCATGTCTACATCCTCCTTCAAAAAAGTTAAGCTTAATGCTCACCAAAGCAACTGCCTGGCAGCTGAGCATTATTTTCTCTAAAATGTTATTGCTTTTTGTTTTCTGAAATCTGACAGAAAGGTTCATGACATAAGTGATAATCAGTGATTTTTAATAGCTATTCATTTTACCCATTTCTGGTTCTTGGTCCAGACTTCTATTTTCAACCGAAACACAGCTCAACATTATTGTTAATATTAATTGTTTCTTCAGAGTTGTCATTGTGAGCTAAACCTTTTCAGGTTGATGCCCTAGGGTTCATAAACAAATTTGCAAACTCAAGGGTGCATACTTGACTGCAGAAAATTATAATGATACATAGTTTACATTTAGACAGTGAAATAAACATATATATGTATGAATGGTGATTTTACAGGTATTCATACTCTATCTACACCAAATTAAATGAAGTTATAAAATTCCATCAGCCTGTTTTCCCTTCTGTGCCTTAACTGCAGATGACTGCTGGACATTTCCTTTGAATGGTAACTCCCATCCACATATCCTGTTACCAACACATACAAGCCACTGAAAATTAATAGGATCTGGATTACTTTTATTAATTTCAAGATCTTGCCCACAAAAATGCATATCTATTTCAGATTGTAAACTCTATAATCCCTTAAAATCTTTTAAGAATACTGTAAGCCTACCTCCTTATTAGCTTATTGTTGCTAATTGCAATGTGATCTTGTATTTTTACTTGCTGTTACAGAACACTGGCTGTTCAGTAAATAGTCATATTGAACAAATTCAAAGTTTGAGGACCTGGCCTAAATTCATTCTCTCTAAGAACAGGTCAGAGAAGTAGGGCACATCAGACTGGGCGCCCAGTGGGGAGAGGGAAATATGTCACAACTTTTTCTGGGGATTGCAAGCAGTGCCAGAGGCAGAGTAGCAGGTGACCTGCCTCAAAGTTGTAAATTCAGCCTTAACTTTCAAGAGAACACAAGAATCTGCTTTTGAAAGTACTCATCTAATGTTTAACTTCCTGACACCACTGCAACTGGCTGTGTTATATAACAAATCTCAGAGGAAATATAATTTGTAGGTATCCAATGTTCAGCTGTTTCTGAAAAAAGGACATACCCGAATCTCACAAACTTATTATTTCAGTCTTTTATGGTAGGATCACAGCAATTGAGACAAAGTCTTTCACAGAACCTTTTAGGCTGGAAAAGATCTCTAAGATTGAATCTAACCATTAACCCATCACTGCCAAGGCCACCACCAAACCATGTCCCAAAGTGCAACATCTACACATATTTCAAATATCTCCAGGGATGGTGACTCAACCACTTTCTTGGGCAGTCAGTTCCAATGCTTGATAAAACTTTTGGTGAAGAAATTTTTCCTAATATCAATTCTAAACCTTCTCTGGTGCAACTTGAGGCCATTTCCTCTTGGTCTGTCACTTGTTACTTGGGAGATATGACTGACACCCATCCAAACTCCATTCAGCCTAAACAACCCCAATTCTCTCAGCTGCTCCTCATCAGATTTGTGCTCCAGATCCTTCCCCAGCTCTGTTGCCTCTCTCTGCAAAGGACTAAGAACTGGATACAGTATCTGAGGTGGGATCTCGCATCTGCCCAGTATAGAGGGACAATCACCGTCCTGGTCCTGCTGGTCACACTGTTTCTGATACAGGGCAGGATGCCTTTGGACCTCTCAGCCACCTGAGCACACTGACAGCTGTTGCCACAGAGACTTCTTGCCCCAAGTCGCTCCCAAATCTAGTCCTCAGGCTGGATGTCTGGACAACATATGTCCATCATGAGATTTCTCTTCTAAGTGACTTCTGTTCTGTAAGTTACAGAATGAACCCAAGTAACTGCCATTGTCACAAGGTAAGTTAATATGTCTCTTCATGTCAAGGCAATATTAAAAAAGAAAATGTACACCTCTATTTTTGATGTTTTGTTGACATGTAAATGAGCATAGCTGTGACATAAAGCAGAATTAATCCTGAGGGTTATTCTGAAGTATTCAAACATCATTTTATTTAAGTAGGCAGTCTGCTATCATTCTACAGATCACAGGACAGCAGCATAGTAAGCTACATTTACCTTAAAATGTTCACTTTGAAAAACATCAGGATTCAAAAAAGCAAACCTCTGATCTGGATGATTCCATTAACAGCTCATTTGTTACTTCAGTATGAACTAATTTCTCTTTTTTTATAGAAAAGCAAAGATCCGAGAAAAAGAATTTATTCAAAATATATACATTTCCATTTGTTTTTTAGACTTTGCATTATGTATGTTATTTTCATTGTTATTTATTTATATATGTATGTATGTATCTATCAATCTCTCTATATATCCATTACTTCAAACCTGAACTTAGTCTAAATTATGTTCATGCAGCTTTCAGACTTTTAGTACTCCACATGCAAGCACAAGTGCTGAATAAGTCAATTTAGCCAAATGGCAGCAGCTGTTTAGATTCCACTCTTGGAAAAGGCTACTGGGAAGATGTCTTACCAGAAAGAAAGAGAAAAATCCCATGATACCTAACTTTCATTTCTGTTTTTTTTTTTTAATGCTACAGTGAAGTGTAGTGGAAAAAGGCAGCTTACTAAACTTGATAAAAACAGATTTCTGCTTGAGTTCAAAGTAAAAGTACAATCAGAGATGGAATAGCTTTGCCCTTCCCACAAGCTCACATGATGATGGGCAATATCTACTGTATGTTCTCAGAATAGTCTGAGGAAAAAGAACTGATTTCTGAAACAAACTGGGCAGTTGAGAGAGGAAAGGCATTGGTTGTTCACTGAAAAACATCTCTTTCTAGGCAGCACTGTAGCAGCCGCCTGGCTGGTGGCAGAACAGAGAGATGGCTGCACATCCACCTGCTGGCTGAAAGAGTATCACAAAGTATTTCTGAGTTACAAAGACACCAATACAAAAACAGCAACTAAAACATGCCCTTCTACAATTGTACCAACACATTTCTATAGGTGCTTTGGCTGAAATGTAAGCCTGGCAAAAAGCACCTCCAGTGTTTGTGATTACCAGCTGGCTATTACAAGAGACATATATGACTCAACATCTCTGTAAATCCAGGACTCACCTCCTCTTTTACTCACCGCCACTCCTCAGCATCCTTCAAATTTGTAACTCGGAACACACCATGTTTTCTCAAAATTTATGAAGTTCTTTCAGATTAAATAATTCTGTGTGCTTGTGCATCTTGTAATAAGGACTGCCTGGAGCTTCACTGTGAAAACCAAAAGTATTACAAGAATTAGTGATAGAAAGGCTTGATGGAAAAAATTATCTCAGGATATGGAAGATCAAGAAGAAATATTGATACAATACTGTAAGAAAAACCTCAACTGCTCAACTGTTCATGGTTCAGAAGGTTCTCAAACAATGCTTTTGTGATAAAACACAGGGCCTGATGCATATTGGGTTTAATGCAGCCATACTAAATGACAATGATTTCCTAAACTAAAGCCACCTTTTCCTAGTGTCTGATTTAAGCCCTTGCAAGACCCTGCAATTTTCTGACAATTTCTATGCAATTTATTATCATCTACAGTTTGGTCATGGATGGGAAAAAGATAAAAACTTTCTTCTTCAAATCATACAGGTCTGCTGCTCTTCAGTTCTTGCTATTCTGTTCAGAAAACTGCAGCTGCCCCTTTGAATACATTAAGGCTCCATAAAACAGCAGTCCTTAAATATCTCATCACACCTCTCCATAGACAAGTATGGCATAAAGCTGTGTTTCTGTTTCCATTCTTTTCATCCATGTCAGTTACAAATGAACAAATTCACACGGACATTTTGTGATAACTCTGATGAATTTTGTTACTCTGGTGATACCTTTCCCTTAGAAGTGAAATTGTAAAGCACCTAAAAGAAAGACATTAGAAATAAACATAGCAAAGCAGACATATTTCTGCATGGTTCCTAATGGTTAAAAAATGCAGACTGCTTTACGATTGCACCAAAATATTAATGTTAATTTCAATTTTCTACTTCCAGATGAGACCTTGTTTATAGATCCTCCTGCAGAAAACCTCTAAAAGGCAACTTGGGAAACACAAAACATCAAAAAGCTGGTTTTTCTGTCTCATTTTGAGCAGCAACACAATATTAAAAGCAGTTGAGTGCCTGACAAATTAAGGATTTACAAGAAAATTACTTCAACCAGTTACTGTTTAAAAGGCAGAGCTTCATCAAGATATAAACTAGATTAAAAGCAAATATAAACCATGCATTCTGGGGCAGAGGTGCATGGGGGTGAGCAAAGAAAAAGGAAAATATGGGGAGTTTTACCCACAGATTTTTAAAAATGAATGTATGATTGTGAATAAAAACCCTCCAGTCTTCTGCTCAGACTCAGCACTAAAAATACTAAAAGCAGCAATTTCCAGAAGTATTTACAGCAACCCTGTAGGCAACTTTGTATTAAAGAAAATGAAACAAAAACCCAATAAAATGTTACAAAGAGAGCACGCAGAGATATGCAAATTTACTGTTCTTACAGGAATAACATTCTAGTAACCTTCTACCTTGGTCTAGCTGACGTAAGCACTATTAGCTGATGTTGGTGCAGAATACTGATTGAGTGTGGGGCAACGTGCCCTGTACCAATGTTACTTATAACACATGGCAAGAAAAAAATCACTTCTGTCAAAGTGATTTCTGTCAAAAAATTACTTCAATTTTTGTTGTTATAACTACCAAACTCAACATTTGTCATCTTTTAACTGGTCCTAGTTATGATTTAAATGGTTTCTAACTGTAATTAAATAACGATAAAAATATTTTGTGTGTTTTCATAACAGAATGATTGAAATCACATATGCTTTTTTCCCTGTGGCTTTGTCATTCATTTCTACACAGCAGAAAAACAAAAGCAAGACAGCATTCTCTTATAACTGCTGAAAAGGTTCCTCTTCTGGTTGTTTAATTCTCTCCCCACCCACTCCATTTTCACAGTCTCTGGTTTCCTTTTGCTGGCACCGTTGATCACGGGAATCAGAACCATAATTTCCAGATGTACAGCTTTCAGATGGGTTGACAATCAATACAAGGAGGCAGCCATGATTTAAGGTTCCCACTTCCTAGCAGAATATTCCCACACTATAATGTGAGAAGGAAGAATTCTGCCTCTTTGACATACTACGTTTCCTCTTGCTTTCCAGCAGTGACTTTCGCACTAATTTCATTCAAAACTTCAGACAAACCTATTCTAAATATTCCTTCTTTTGCAAAAAGTAATAAATCTTAACACATGATAGTCACTTATTTATGTATTACAAAAAAAACTAAAGAAAACAAGTTTAATATATACTGGAGCTGTCTGAGGGGC
Source organism: Myrmophylax atrothorax (assembly GCA_026770055.1). Lineage (NCBI taxonomy): Eukaryota > Metazoa > Chordata > Aves > Passeriformes > Thamnophilidae > Myrmophylax > Myrmophylax atrothorax. The sequence continues at coordinate 21,247,944 of JAOXXN010000120.1, forward strand.
AGGGTGTCACTTAAAACTTTTTAATCTTTTTTCAGCCTTTTTTTGTGTGTTCTTCCTTTACTTTTAGAATAAAACAGAACTAGCATTTTTATTCTATTGTTCTAAATAAAACATGCACTAAGGTGAATTATTTCTTTGGCATACCAGATGGTTCATTTATATAGGAAATTTAATTTATAAATCTTTTTAAGCACTTCCAGAGGCCCGCATAGATTCCATAACTGTATTTCCATGGATCTCAACCATGAAGGACAGGCTGGGGCCCAGGAAGGGCCCACATACAGGTGTAAACAGGCTACTGTGAAATGAAATACAGAGGTTATTAGGCATAAACTGGAAAACAATTCATAGACACAATTTTCTTCCATCATTGGTAAAGCTCTGAGTAGCTTCAGTTAAAGCAGCATGGCTGTCAAATCAGGACCAAAACAGTCTTCTACATCATTTAGATACCTCACTTTACTGATTTTTGCCTTGAAAATGTAAGAGTATTTTTAACTGCTGTAGGCTGTTGTCTGCTCTCCTTTGTCAGAATGTGAGAGTTGCTCACATGTGGTCATTAAACTACAGTATGTCACCTAAAAGTGAAAATTTATACAGTTGACAAGAAACTGCAGTGCCCAGGATGGAGCTGCTCATACCCAACGTTCGTGTAAGGTGATTTACATTCACAATCCGAATATAAATTTCTACTTAAGAACTACTTTTTGTTTAAATAATCCTATAGCAACAACATTTCCAGTATTGCCAGAATGCGAAAAGAATAATGATAATTCACAGTCTCTAAAAAACAAGGTAAGTGATTCTCCTTTTCCCTACACTTTGTACAGGCTCCTTCACTGTCACAGGGCAGCTCTCAAGAGTAACTACCACAGATTGTGTATAACATTTTCACAAATGACTGCAAAAACTACAACACAATAGAAAACCAGATGCAATGTCTTTGGGAACATCAAGACTTTCAATACTTCAATATTCCTGTCCAAAAATTAAAATTCAACGTTGTGTCCAGTACTTTATGCATACAGTCATTTAGTACTCTGTCACATGAAATCTTAGCTTTGCTGAAAGAGACCTTTAATGCCTTCTCTTCTGTCTTCTAACAGCCCTCCTAACAACTGCACTTCTTCCTGGAAACAATAACACTAAAAGCACAAGCCTGACAGCTCTCTAAGAGTAGGTGCCTGTCATATGCAATGACAGATATTCATCCATCCATCCACCCATCCATAATGAC
>JAOXXN010000120.1:21260633-21277726 GCA_026770055.1 Myrmophylax atrothorax
TGGAGAAAATTTGAATTTACTGTGATAACTACAGTTAAATCAAGGAGAATTTTTACATTATTCTCACATTTGTCTTAAGTTCACTCTTTTTTTCCCTTCAAGTTGCCATTTGCTACAGAATATCTTAACTGATTCAAAATTCTATATTATAACTTACTTTAGAAAAAAGGTATATTGCACCCAACACCTTAATCGATTGTATGTAGACAACACGAGTGAGAATAGATGATGTTTTTGCCATCACTCTTGTGAACTCAACACCTTTCACCTTTCTCATTCCTGGAAGTAGCCACATTAGACCAAAAAAAGGATGCATAGCAGCACAATTCTTCCCTAATTCCTGACATCAACAAGATATCTCATTAGAATCTGCTCACTGGGAGCAGCAACTCACAATAATGTATATTAAGTCTACTTTTAAATCTAATTTCTTGTACTTTAATATGTAAAAGTTCTAAAGAATTTTTAGCATAGTAGTACAAAAATTGCTTAAAGTACTTGACAGGTATTAGAAATAAATATATTATTTGATTATAAGTTATAATCAAATTTATAAGTTATGTTTATATCTTGCTTAAAATATATTGAATTTTTATATGTTATTATTGTAATATCTGCCTATATGTTATACATCTAGATACATTGTACATTTATATTAATGTTTGTGCCTGTTTCAGAGAGCTTAGTATAATGTGTTCCATAATCTTTAAGAGTATCCTGGATTCCATCTAAATGTATAGAAAGTTATGTAAGTGTCATAGTCATGGTGAAAATATAGAAATACAAACATTCACCTTCACAGCATGGATATAGAAGGTTTAGGGTGACTTAACAGAGCCTTTCAATACCTACAACAAGGGTCTTGGGAAGATAAAGTCCTTTGCAGAAATGCCTGACAGGAGGATGGGAAACAGACATGAACTAAAAAGGAAGGTTCTGACTTCTCAGGAAAATGGTTTTTGACAGTGATAGGACATGAAGCAGTAGAACAGGTTGTACAGGCAGCCCAAAAAGTCTCCAGAACTGGATATTTTCAAAATGCTGAGAAACTTACTTCAAACTCAGTACAGATCCTGCCCTGAGAAGTGGGTTGGACTCGGTCCTGGGTCCCATTCAACCTGCACAAATTGGTCAGTCTATCACATGCCTGTGTAAAAGCCAAAAGTATAATTTCTTACACATATAGGTTATGAAGCATTCCAGAAGCTGAAGTTTTAATTTTTTTCCTATAATTCAGATTTTTGAAATGAGAAAAAAACCCCAAGTTTACATGGAAGAAACATACTCTAAGTCTCTGATAGATTTGGAAGAGAACTGGCAGATGATCACAAACATGTCATCGTGGCAGAGGTGCTACTTGACTCCTGCACTGCAGTCACTTCCTCTAAATGCATTCTTTAATACAACCCACCACCACCTAAAGCTGTGGTTTAAGCTTTGACAGGGCAGAGCACAATGCTGAGATTCACAGTTTTAATTCAGAAGTATAGGTAAGAAACCATATAGGCCAGTCTCCACGCACCTCTGAGCATTCAGACCTTCTGCATCTGTTTGTACTGTTGGACAGAGTTGACCTACCTGAATAACTCCTTTCTCAAGCCAAATGCAACAATAAAGCATAAAGTTCAAATGAAAAACAAAAACTGCAGACATACTCAAGTTACTGGAGTCTTTAATTATAGGATGAAAAATCCAGTTACTCTCGTCATGGTTTCTGGTGCCTGGCAATTTGTAATGCTGGTAGTAACATACATGTAAAATTATGGCTGCCAGCAAAGCATAAGCACCAGCTACAAGCTTCACACTTCAGCAGCGGCCTGGTAACCAGTTGACACATTTCTATTCTCAGATGATTCTCGCCTTTTACAGATATCAAATTCTGTGGTGTAATTACTAAAAAGTTTTACACGATCCTCTTGCTCTGAGGACTCAAATCATCTGGGATTAAGCTATAATTAATTATGAATGGCATTCCTTACAAGCACACCCAGTTTTATGAACAAGTCTAGTTTTTGCATTTAGTTTTGCTCCTCTCAGCTAAGCATGACTTATGGTTAGACTAAACAGGCTCCCGTCAGTTGTCTCTTCCCATCTTGGCACAAGTGGGGCACTGCAATATCTTAGAAAGCAGGCTGCCTTCTGCATTATTCCTAGACACAAGAAATACTTAAGACATCAGGGTTCTTCTGTAATTGGGCATGACATAAGCCTCAGGCTTCTACTACGTTGTTTTTACAGAAGACAATATAATGCTGCTGAATTGTAGTGTTTAGGATTATCTTCAAATTGAGTTTAAGAAAAATGATAGCTAAAATGCTGCAGAAGGGATTTAAAGCACAACAGTTTTATACAAGTTGTGAAACAAACAGATTTATTATATAGCTTTACATAGTTTTAAAATGCTTGTCAATAGATCACAGGACTTCTGTTTGTAAGGATATACAGTATCTCAGAAGCCAAGCATTGTTTACACAACTCCCCTTCAAAGAAACCTCAGAGGACTTGCTTTCATTTAGATAGTCATACAGCTGCAGAGTTTGTGCTTTTGCAAAAATTGCAGTTGGGGGGATTAAGAGAGACGCTGCTGGGTTTCTCCCTTTTTAACACTCCTTAATTTTTGTCTCGTCCTGCCCCCTGGTGGGAGCACAGGTCTGTTGGGCTTCAGAGAGGCACATTTCTACAAGGCATCCCCAAACTACACGGCATTTCACAGATTTAACAGACTATGTTGAGTTGGAAGAGACCCAGAAGGATCATCGAGTTCAACTGTTAAGTGAATGGCCTGTACAGAGATCAAACCCATGAACTTGGTGTTATCAGCACCATGATCTAACCAACTGAGCTAATCTCAGGGTCATTTCTTACAGAGTTATTTGTGATAAAGAATTTGTGTCACTTAATATAGGAAGAATTTGATGGAATACTAAGAGAAATAGAATAGTGTTATTATTTAATAAAACAATTGCTTAATCTGAATAATAAAACAATTTTTTTATTTAAAACTTAACAAATCACCTACAGAATATTCACATTATAATAAACACCCTTGCTATTCCAAATAGATATTTAATAGTCATGATTAAATGAGAATGGATAGTAAATTAGATAGATAGATAGACAGACAGACACAAAAAAGTACAGTGTTTATTTTTCAGTGGTGTTTTAGTAGGGGCTCAAGATATAGCAACACCTATAGCATGAGAGAAAGATTGTTTACTTAAAGATTACATAAATTAGTTTATTTCTAGAAGGCCAACAATGATGCTAGCACAGACTTGCTGTGGGCTGCAGCTTGGTAGTTGAAAAGGTACTTTAGATCTAGCAGATAGGAAGAAGAAAAGCAGAATCAAAGGCCTTAAAAGTACTAACACTTGCCATCCATTTGACTGCTGCAATTCTACTCTCACTGAATTATTTCCTCTAAGAGTTGCAAAATAAGATACCACCAGTGCAAGTAAATGCTAATTTTAACCTCCTCAGCACATTCAGCCATGTTTAGATTGCTATATTGTAACCTCACCTCCTTCATCCTATTTAATCTCAAAATGCTACTGTATTCTCATTAACTCCCTCAGGTGGCCAGGTGACCCACTAGCATTTCAGCTGTCTCTTGCCCCTAAACTCAGGGTGCTGTAGACTATTGGCAGCATATTCTGCTCTTGTCTACATTAGAGCTGTAGTGGAGGTGGGAAAAATCATTCAGCCCCACTCAGTCCCCTGAACTGACGGTGAAAACAGCAGCACTGCACTCTCTGAACACACCAGAAGCATTGCAGCAACAAAATGTTTGGCTGCGCTGTGACACTGGAGTGCACTCACCTCCCTGTGCTCCAGGAGCCGCCACAGGCGCCTTGATAGACCAGATCAGTCTCAGTGGCAGCTACAGCCCTGTCCTCCCATCTGCCTTCTGGTACATCTGTCAAAACCCAAACAGATTCTTACCTTTCCTTGGTTTCCTACTGCAGAGAGCAAGAGTTACTCTTGAACAGGTATCTATATATGCAAGCTGATAGAAAAGCTCGGTCCTGTTTTCACCCAGACAATACAAATCAGAAATTACTGCAGAGGTATATGTAAGAACAAAATATTAAAATACCAGAAAATATCAGAAACCATAGCAGAGGTTTTACAATTTCCATATACATTTTGGCCTGGATTCTCAGCTGGTACAGAGCAGCAAAATTTCCACTGCCCTCAACTTAACTGCTTTGCACTCACCAAGAATCCAGCCATGTGTGCCAGTTTAGGGCAAAGGGAGATTAGACATTTTACTGCAGTTACATAACAATTTTCCTAAGTGCTGAATTTACAAGTTGCAATCAAACTGGTCTACCCTGCAGAAGCAGGCGTGTGAAAAAACCTCAGGCATTGTGACACAGAACTACATAATATCCCTGACTGATCAAAAAACCCTAAGAAAGGGTAGGTTGCAAATGAAGATGAACTGCCAGCTGCAGTCCAAAACCAAAATGTTTATAGAATAATTTCTTATGACTGTGTATTACCACAGGACAACCTTTTCTCTACTGAAGCATCCAATCCAGACTAATTTGTGCTGAAACATTTAGGGATTGTGTGTCTTTATGAAACTCAAGTACTGGTATACATAGGATTGTGCTTTTAGTACTGTTTGATGGCTTATTTTAATTATGCTCTCTCAGTGGATGAAATTGTTCTGAGAATTTCTCCCCAAGACTGGGCAAGGCTCCCTCTGCGCCAAGCCCGCCTGAGCCCCCGATGTGCTGCAGCCGTGAAGGAAGGATGACCAGAGACCAGGAGGTTTGGTGGCAGAAGCAGCAAAGTGTATTTGAACGCCTTGTTTATATAATCTCAGGCAGGGAAGGTTCTGGAAGGGTGGGTGGTACAAGGCTTCCTATTGGTCAGGGAGAATAAACTTGGATAGGGGATGACTACAGGAAAATATAATAGGGAAGACATGTTTGTGATGCACTTTTTATTACACTGTTCATGTTAATATGTCAATGTTAGGGGCACTAAGGCTTGTACAGTCCAGATCCTTGTAGACCCAGTATAAAATACCAGTATTGGGGCATTGGGACTTGTAGAGTCTGCATTCTCGTAGACCCAATGTTAGTAACACTCTTGCCATTTCTCAAAACCTAGGTCTTCTCCCACAATGCTCTAACCATACGGTTAAAACCTGATGAGATCTCAGTTTGGTCCAGTTAAACTGCCAAGGGGTACAAGTAAGAGCTACAATGTCTAATTTATAAATAAATAAACAAACAAACAAACAAACCTTCCCTTCACTCTTCTTACATGGAAAAAGAAAAAGTATTTTGGTTCATCACCAGTGACTGTAATTGATTTACACAAATTGATTTTCTCAATAATTCAGATGAGGAATTGATTCTGCAATCCCTGTTTATGCCAAACAGCATATACTCAGGTGAATAATAACACTAATTTTAATATCGTAACTGCACACGGGAAATCAGTAAATGAACAAAAAAGTAGAAAACTTTGCCAGGTGAGAAAGTATCTTGCTCTTTGTGATACTTTGAGTTATAACACTAATTTTAAAAGTTGTTTGATTGGGGCATCCACCTCATAAGCAGTTTACTTGACATACTGAGGGAAGAGGCAGGTAGCCAAACCTTTCCTACTCCCTGGGAGTCGGGGAAGTTGGAGCAACCTTCCTGAAGCAAACTGGAAACAGCACAGATCTGTCCCACCTCTAGGCCACAGAAAGGATCCTTCAGGGCCCAGCCTGTGTTAAATTCTGCAGGAGCTGCAGAATAGAAGAAATTCTCACATAAAAACCTTTATGGCTTTCAAGACCTCTCTGTGTGAACTACATTTACCTGCTGTGATGCTCCAAAGTTCTTGCTCCAAGACCAAACACAGAGTTGGAAGCAACAGAGGGAGGTGGCAAAGGCTTTGAACATAGCTCCCAGTCATGCTGCTTCATATCTTGGGTTTGCTGATCAGGAAAGATGACTTCTTTCATCAAAACAAAAGATAAAGCTGGGATTGGGGGGGAAAGGCAAGTTTCCAAGACACATAGTCCTTAATGGTTTTTGTGTGCCCAATTTTTTTTTTCCCCAACTGGATAATCTGTCTAACATAAGGTATCACCTCTGCTTATCTATCTTGCATACTCATCAACCACTTAAAGAAAAACTTCCGCCATTAAAAAACATATATCATTCTCTTAAAAGAAAGGACTGGTTAGTACATGTGTCTTGCCTCCAGCCAGTTCTTGCTGTGGACCACTGGTGGTCCTTCCTCATCTAAGCAGTGTGCAGCAAAACTTGTGTCTGTATCCGCTCACTGATGTCATACAGGACAATTTCTAGTCTCAAAAACTCTTTCCTTCAACCCATAAGGGGGAAGAAGGGAGTGAACCTAAAGTAAGAACATATTTCAGTGATCTTTCAAGAAGCAAGAGGAATTGTTTAGAAGAAATTCTCTATGATCACCAAATTGCTTCCATATAATTATTAAGTGCCTGAGCATATCATCCATTAGAGGACTTGCTCTTTTTGCCCAGGATGCAAGAAGTGTAAGTTACCTGACCTTCTATACAAGATTTCCATCTGCTTAAAGGAAAGCAGGAAAACACATGACACAAATACAAACACAGGGGAAAAAAAATCCGCATTTCCCAGCAGTGTTAAGTACAGCACGAATCATCAATATGCTTCCATGTGTGTGTTGAAAAGGGTTCCAGTTGCCCTGACAAATACCTGAAAAGCAAATTCCAGTTGTGCAAATTTTAAAAATAATTTGCACTCACATTCTGTTAGGCTCTACCAGACATAACATTGGACTACATAAAGTAGATTGTAAATACTTGTTTTCACCATAAAAAGAAACACACTGCAGATAATTAAGTATCATACTGCCTTTGGAAAATGGAATAAGAGGTTGAGAGGAATATCTATACTCAGACCAGGGAACAGAAACTGTAACTAAAGAACCCACCTTGTTTCTAGCACAGGGCACTGGTTTGTGTTCTCATTGCAGGTGATCAGTGGCTGGGCTCTCACTCCCTGTAGCCTGACTGCCAGTGAATTCACCTTCTGGAAAAACGCCCTGTAGAGATTTTGTGCCAATGCCTAGTGGGGATGGTCAGGTTATCCCTCTCTTCAGACTTCAAATGCTTTAAGCATTATGGCCAAAAAATGAATGACCCAGTTCAAGAATTAAATATCATTAATACATCTGTATTTTCTGTCTCCTAAGCAACCACTCTTCTTTCTTGTTTCAGGAGATCTAAAATACAAACACACACATGAAAAGGTTAAGGCAAAAATATACATTATTTCCTTCAGAAGAGTATGTACTGCCCCATTATAGAGATACTTTTTTGCCATGGCTTGTAACCAGCAAGTGCCAGAAATACATTTGCCCCTCCTCATGGGAGACATGAGGAACCTGCTGGCTGCCTGAGGGAGCTCCATCCAATTCACATCCTGGATGTGATCCGGCACCTGGAGCGCCTCCTCCTCCCTTCTCCTTTTCTGACTTCGGGGGTCGCAGGGCTGTTTGCCACATTTTTTCCCCTCATCCTGACCACCTTTGCGGCATTTTGCCCTTTCTTAGATGTTTTCCAGGGAGGCATACCCGCTTTCTCGGCTGTGGGACCGGTGCGGAGCCGGCCCGGCCGCCGCTCCCCGGGGCCGCCCCTCAGCCCGCGCTGCCCCGCACGGACAGACCCGGCACAGCCAAACCTCGGGGCAAAGCGCACTTTCTGGAATCCAAGGAAGTGAAACTCGCACCTCTTCACAATGACAATAATTTCCTGGTTTTCCTAGAGGAAAAGTGCCAGTTTCCCCGACTCGTAGAAGGGGCACCTTTTTAGCATTTTCTGAAATTTGTGTGACCCCTCACAGTCTGAGCAACCTAAAATTGAATTCTCCCTAGTGAAGTGAGTCATTGCAATCTTTTACTCACATTCCTAATCATATCCCTGCCTGGCTAACTATCTAAGCTGGTCAAAATTATAATGAAAATAATATACCATCATCTGAAAAGCACTTGCATGAAAGAAGTGAATGGAATTTGAGAAATACAGCTGTTCCTAGGAGACATCTGTATTGGCTGTTACCAGCTAAAGAAGCACCAAAATTTCCAACCTGGTTCTCCTAAAACAAAGTTTTTTCCCCCAGAGAGACTGTGAACTGTTGGGGTTTTATCTTAATTCCAGGTGAAAAGAAATTGTAAAAGAAAAAAAAATCACTTGAATTTTTTTTGGAGGAAACTTCCATTTCCCAGCAGTCTTCCTACCTCCTTTCAGCAGTCCCTCTTTGGAAAAGCACTTTTAGCAAAGCTATTCCAAGACAGAATATTTTATGAAATATGTTTGAAAGACATTCATCACACAAAAGACACAACTTTCCCAGCAAGTAATGAAATTCTCCCCTTGGATCAGTCAAACACAAACCTACTTCAACAGAGCAGCAAAGAAGATGGCTGTTCTGTCCCCTGCTTCTCAGGACACACTGCTGGAAAAATGCTCACCCCTCACTTCAGAAAGTGCAGCTTTTTAGCAGGACAATAAAAGATGTGTAAATATGCAGACAGGGGTCTAATCTATTTCTTATCTATGATCTATTCATAAGCTAAAAAATAACAGCTTGGAATTTATTGTTGAGGATACTCAGTGTGCTAAGAGGGGGAAAAAAGGCAGCCTTGGTTCAAATTTTCTTCCAGAAGTTGCTCTATAGAGACAGAATCTTCCTTTCGTGCATCTACTTTTTAATCTTTTCTATGTTTTTAATATGGTTAATGCATAAGGTCCACAAAGGGCCTCTAATTTTATATTTAGAAGCCCACAGAATTTCTTAAAAACCAACAACCATCCTTTTTTTCACCTGAAGCACTTTAAAATTCATTTCACCTTTCCTGATTCCTTCCAGTCATCAATACATCTGACTTATAAAATTTCACCTGAAATACTGCAGACCCACACCAATAAAACCATGGGTAGCTTTCTTGACTGCTGCAGGATTACAAATAAGAGTGTTTCTCCCAGCACAGTTGTACAACTGCAGTTCAGCTTCTTAGTGCTCAGGGTCAAAGACCTGGATGCTTCTGCCTTGGCAGAGGGGGCAGTTTAGAGAAATCATGCTTTATAAATCACGAGTGCCATGTGCCCTCTCAGAGCTGAGAGCTGTCAGTTCAGGGAGCCCAGTTTCTTTTTCCTACCTTCACCGCATGTACCAAGATCATTTTTTGTATCTTCCCACCAGTAGTGAAAGTCTCTTCTGCTCATGCTGTTTGATACAGTAGATTTACACAAGTTATATTATGTGAAAATAGGGACCTTCATTAAAGCAAAGTAATGAGGTAATTTTTATACTTGCATTCAGTTACAAAAAGTACATCTATTTTAATGAAGTAGTTTATATGTCTAGGGATGATATCATTCCTTTGTTCCTGTGACTTCTTGAGAGAAAAAAAATGTTATTTGTACCACAGTAGTGGTTATGTCCCCCTAGCAGTGTCTGACTGTACTAGGCACAGTAAATGCATGAAACAAATAGTCACTTCCTGCCTCAAAGAGGTACACTTTAAGCATACGTGACAACAGATGGAGAAAACCCTGGAGTATTAATATTGCATTCACCAGAAGAGATTATTTTCACCATGCGTGAATTAGACTGTATGCTGTTGCTACTTGTACTGAAAGTCCTTGGTCCAATACCACATCTTGCAGGACTGGAGGTGGAATTAAATTTTCTTTCAAAGTCTGCAGATTGAGTGCTTCCTCCCACACATTTCATTATACTGCTGTCAAGGTTCATTCTCACTGGCATTGTCATTTTTATTTTGAAAATGTTTTCAGATTGCAAGAGGCAGCAATGGAAAGAATCGCTGACACAAATTTGGCATGCTTTTCTGTAAGCAGGAGAAGAAAACTCTGCCTGCATTGCAGGCATGACAATCAGCATATCCCACGGGTACTTGTTTGCTTTATCTCAAAGCAACATTGATCATCGCTGTTCTAATAGTCATCACTTGCTTTGTATCTGCAACCAGTGGCCAGCAACAAGGGAAAAGGAGATCTTAGTAAAGTCTAGCATGTTGTCCTTCAATATGCAAGGTCTTGAGAATTTCTGCACCAAACTACTGACCTGAAAGTCCAGATGGTTTGTAAGCAGTGCCCTTACAAATGATTTTCACTCTAACCAAGCCACTTCAAAATCTGTAATGCTGGTCTCTACTGAGAACAGTGTTTGGCATTTCTCAAACACATTGTAGAATGGGTTTCATTTTTGAGAACCTCTTCTTATGTCTAATACATTTGAACTTCCATAGAAGGACTAATCAAACCAAAAGAATACTCTGTCATAGTCTGTGTGTGGACCAGATGTGCTTCTGTTGTTGCTGCTGAGAGGATTTTCCCCAGCGGATTTGAATTGGGAACATGAAGAGGCCATATGGTACCAAAGATAATTTACAAAGCACCTTTTATCAACAAATATCACAAAGGACCTTGCAAATCACCTACTGTACAGGAAGAATTTCACTCAGAACTGAAATGCAAATACCTTTGGGGTAAAACTTGGAAATACATAATAGCACACAGTAATGCTATAAACAATTTCTAATTAGTTGTGGAAAACTAAGTCATAGCAAATTGAAATCATGAGAGGAACATAGGCAGGCAAGTTCTAGTTACAAATCGGTGGCAACCTGCACAGTCTTGTCCAATATGTGAAGTAATATTCTATTTAAACTAGTTTCTCCTTTTGATAAATGCAACACTGAAAATATGATCTGCAAACACAGATATTGCAAAAGTACATAAGACTAAGTGGATAACCTCATTTTAGTTTTGCAGACGTTCACTGTACATATGAACAATAAATGTGTATACATCATCCTAATCTCACTGTCCCAGAAGGTAACGTGGCCAAGAAAAGTCATTCTATCTTTTGTATTTGTTATTGGAAGGAGTTTGGGAGCTCTGGACAGCTTCCAATACTGACATGAATGTCATTACTGAAGTTAGAATAATCAAGAGAAAATATTTTTTTCAAATACAATATAGGTTTTTTTCTATCCATCTTGGGGGAAAATGGACAGTAGGAGAACGATAGCATGAGAGACTGCAGTATGCATCAAGGTCAGCAAAGAAGACAGTATAATTTTCAAATTAAAAACTATGTGAAATTCTTTCAGTGAGGTTTATTATTTGAAAACATTAACCTCTTTGGTTACTGTTCTACCACTTCCAGGCTGAACTTTGTTTCAGCCCCAAATCTGTCTAATGTCCTGTAAGTATATTCATAGTATGTTAATCTGCTGTAAGAAGGCAATTCTAAATGCTGCTCAACAAATCAAATTAATATTAAGTAGACATACAACATAATCTATGTTGTATATTTATAGAGCTCCTAGAAGAACTTACTACAAAATTATTCACTGCACTTAAAATGAAACTGGAAATGTAGCTTTAAAGAGATTTCTGACACAAGGATTTAAAAAAAAATCTGGGGAGTTCCTCTGCTGGGTCATACCTTTTGATTTTCTGTTTCTGAGGCCGGCTGTCCACCCACAGTAATCCAGGCCTGGTCACACAGTCACAGTAGTCTTAATATCACATTTATCCTAATAACCTAACCACAGAAGTTCTTCCTATCCCAGAAAAGATAAAGATGTAAAGAAGGTGTTACTATAGGATTCTATAGTAAATAACCAGCAGGTCTTAGTCCCATTCCAGAGTTGCAACATTTTGTAACCAAGAATGCAACATTTTTCAGCATAACAATGTGGCAGCTGCAAAACATCTGTATATTAAACCAGCTGCTGAGTAGGAGTAAAGTGTTTTCTTGGAACTGTTCAAACCCTTAAAATTGACAATGACAAGATACATTGTCCAGATATTCCTGTTCACTCCAAAGGAGTAACAGCAGAGAAAGACTGTACAGCAGACACATCAGTACTTTTGGTTGTCTTGAAGCCTGTTCTCTAGTCATAAGAGTGAGGTGTCCTGGAGAGGTTTCACAAGGAAATATCCTCTTTTGGTTTTGTGTAGCTCCAATGCCCTTATTCACTATCACAATTAATAAGAATTGGAATAAGCCAGAATCTTACCTTTGGCACATGCTGGGGTAGAAACTCACAATGAGCACAGTCTCAAGGATGGTGCTTACACAAATACAAGGATAAACATTATTGTTCTTAGTTCTTTTCAAAGCAGCCCAGTGAAACAGGGCTTGACAATCCCTGCTTTGCATAGGAAACTACCTCCTTTTCAAGTGCCAGGAAGTGCAGGCAAAAGAGTCAGTTCTGCTTACAAACTAGGGTCAAATGTACAGTCACTGAGATTTGTAGAGCCAGAGCCTGTCACAGCAGCAATGAGCGTTTGCCATTCCAGAAGATAGTTGAACCTAAAATGCATTCCACTCCTACTCCACCCAGGAACTCAGAAACTGATAGAGTCTCCATTCCTCTTTGCAGCACCTCTTCTTTCTGTAAGTATTCAGGATCTAAAATATCCATGTCCTTGAAATTTCTAATTAAACTCCAAGGAGACTGAGGAGTCAGCAGATGTAACTAGAATTAATTCAGTAGTCTCTGCTGGCAGAAGAGCAGTCAATGTTCAAGTGCATTACAGTCATTTATCTTTTGCTTATAGATAAAACTATTTCAATAAGCTTTTGAAGGGAATATTTTCAATAAACATTAAAATAAAACCATTGGAGCAGCTTGGCTTGTGGAACTTATCCTGAAGTTGAGAATTACCAACAAACAGAGGTGCAGTCTCCCTTTTAAATTGTATCAGCATAGATGTAAGGCATATTCACAGCAGCTGTGAATGTGCTGTGACTTTGTGTTGCTTCACTGTCTTCTCTTCCTGGCTTGTAACAGTTCATGTCCTGAAAGCATGTGCTTGCTTCTCCAGGACTGCATGGCTACCTCTGCAGAAGCAGTTCTGAGGAGTTAAAAGCCCAGCTGGTTTTTTTTTATCATCAGTACAAAGCAGTAGCTCCAGAACTTGTCCTTTGCCAATACCAGTAAAACAGTGCTCCAGGAAGATGCAGGCCGATATTTTGCCTCAGAGACAGCACTTTTCCATCACACAACCAAAAAAAGACATTAGCATCTTAGATGCCCAAGTCAATAATCTTTTCAGACATGTGTTGTTAAGATTTTTTCTTGAAAAACTAACATGCACCTAGCTTCTATTTCCTATTATATCTGAATTCTGTTTTGGAGACTGCCATAGTTACAGATTAGGTCTTGGTGACAAGAAATTAGGATAGTAGAGGGTAGGACTTGCTAGAAGAATTTATACAGCTGAAAACAAAATACAAGATTTCATGGTGTGAGAAGGTGAAGCAAAATTTTTTATCTCTGATACCACATAGAAAATATTTCTGAGCTGATTTATTGTGTAGCTTTTGAAAGATCAACACATGTTCATAGAAAAAAAAAATCACTTTTCTTCTTCCCAGAACCACAAACCTATATTTCAAAAGCCACTGCTGAAGTGGAGGATTAGATGAAAAGGTTGATCCCTGACTCAGTTTTCAAGGGCAGGTCTCTTGCCACTTAACCCAGGAATTTTCCTAGTCTTCTACTGCATTCAATGCTGCCATCATCTGGCTCTTTTCATAAAACATTTTCTAAATCTCAGTTATCTCCAGGCCTGAGTTTCTCTGTGGGTAGGAATCTTCAATGCTTTTTGTGACTATCTTTCACAGTAAGAATTTGCCTTTGTTCAAGCAGCAAGTGACTCTCTCTCCAGGTACCACTCCCAGAAATTTACCCAGACTCTGGGCCAGGCATCTAGCTCCTTTTGCCTAACTGAGTACTCAGGATGGAGGGAGGATGTTGATTTATGTGTCTTTTCATACCCTAACCTACTATTCTGATTTTAAATTTCCTCAATCATCCAGGAGAGATTTCTTGATAGCGAGCTGGTTACCTTTATTATGCCAACCACCAGAGTTCTGACTGCACTCCTAACTTAGGGAATCCAGACATCTGCTCATGGAAAACACCTCTCCTCCCACACTAAAAGGGTGTTACACCAACTCTTCCAGTGATTAACTTAAACAGGTTGTTTGTTTACTTACTCCAAGGCAAATATCTTCTGCCTGACAGGGCAATGATAAAAGGTGACAATCTTTCCAATCAGTTGACACTGATCCAAGGCCACACTTCTTCCAAGAGATCACAAACTTCACCTCCTTCCCATATTTCTGGCAACAAGAGTACTGTATAAACTTTCAGAAACGTTCATCTGGCAAAAATATTGCATTTCTGATGGCAGGTAAAATGCTGAGGGGACCATGAAAGCATTGACACTAATGCAGACATAGGGGAGAACAAGATAAACAATAAACTTTGCTTTATCTTTAAATTCCAACACACCACCCTGGGTCCTCAGGAAAGGCTTTTTTCCTTTGAGTATTTTCAGTGCTTGGCTTTTGTCTACTCTGATCTTCACAGAACTCCTCTAGTCTATGTTCATACCAGACAGAAGTCTGCCTACCAAAACATGCTCACCTGCTTTGTCTTCCTGCCAAAGGATTCACCTAACCTGTTATGTAGGTAACAATTACAGGAGAGCAAGGTTGCCTCTCTGCTGTCCAGCCACATCCCAGTTCCCAGTGCAGAACAGAAAGACACTACAAAGAGCATTTCTGTTGTACAGGAACTGCAGACAAGCAAACACAGCAGATCCCCCCTCACATTGCACATCAATCAAGGCATGCAGCCCTTGACAGGACATGCATCGATCACCACAGGGAGAGAACAGCATGGGGTTACTGGGAGACATTCCAATATACTTTCCTTCATTCTTTTTCCTGAATAATTGTCCAGGAAAGGCAGGGTGGATAAGCTTCTGACAGAGCATGGGATGTGCATTTTTCAAGGTATGGGAATTTACTGCATACAAAGGAGACTTTGAGGCCTGTAAATTAGAATGAACGAGTCTTAGGGCAAATTAGAAAAAAAACCCAACAAAACAACAGGATGTATTTTCACAGGGACTGTAAGGAGAGATGAGCCTAAAAAGAGAAAGGAAGACTTGGTCTTAGAAACTTTTAGAACAACTGGTTGGTTTTAATCTCTACATCCAAGTCCTGAGAAATTCTACAGAATCAATACTGAAGTTAAATAGAAACTTCTTTAATGAACAAAGTAAAAATATGCTTAGTATTTGGATATGCAGAAATGACTGCTTATTCTACCTGAGTACTAACTTCAAATGACTGAATTTACAGATTCTGTATTTGCTATTTATTTTTGTATTGACCAAGCAGAGGTGGGACAAGGAGGATGGAGGATTCAATAGTTGGATCAAACCTCCATTTTGAATTCAAATCAGAGTTAGGCCTAAACTAACACATGCAGGTTTGAGCACCACCGTGCACCTCCCTTAAAAATCTTCACTGCCCTGAATACCAGATGAATGCCTCATACATCCTGGCACAACTGGGCTAAGACTTTCAGACCCACTTGGGAACTGGCAGAAATGGAACTGGGCTCCCAAGGCTTGAAAGAAGTATAATCCTAATGAAGCAAAACAGAAAGTAAATACATACCTCTAAAAATACTAACAATAGTGCAGTTAAATATTGGAGGCTTGAGGAAACATCTTACATACAGTTGTGGGCAGAGGAAATGCAGACAAGCTCTATATTGGCCCTATATAGCATCACTGGCATTTACTTCTTACACAGACAGTTTTCCTAGCCATGACCTGCATAACTTTATAGAGTAAGAAGAAAATAGAGAAGAAGCAAATCATGTAGAAATATGTGCCTATATTCCTCATTCATGGATTAAATAAAATAAAGAATGTTTCATTTCAATTTTCAGGCAGACTCTCCACGTTTCTGAAGAGTGCTCATGCCCTGTGATATTCGAGCAAGACAGCACTACGACTGTACAAACTGTGTTCCTCCTTGCTTTATTAATAAAAGAATAATGAACTCAGTGGTGAAGAAGCAACACAACATGCTGCTATGAAGGAGAACTCAAAGCCCACTCAACTGCTTCGCTGGTGTATATTAAAATTAATGAGTTTCTGCTGCAGAAAGAAAGAAGTGTCCTTACATGGGAATGAGATCTATGATCTTTGTATTGTAGCACAACCACTGAGAAGCACAGAAAACTACATAGCTCAGTCTCAAAAAATGAATTTCTTCTAACAGGGAAAAGCCAGGGCAGGCTGAGTACACTTGCTATATATATTTTAAGAGGGTATAGGGGAGTTCTTAATTTGCCTTTTAAGGACCTTCCCACTAGTAAAAGACTGGACTGCTGTTAAGGCTGCCTTCCCCCATCCCCTGATCACCCCATTTTTATAGCTCACAGATTAAAACACTGGCAGTGTTGAATGCCAGCCAGCTCCTGAGGCGAGTCACTCAGCCAATACAGCCACAACACTTAATTGGTCACAATTACAGAACCCACATATTTGTATGTGGGAGCATATATCTGGAGATCAGCACATTTCATTAATATTTTTGGCTAACACATCCCTCACAGTGGCTCTGAGCTTTTAATGCTTTCCAGTTAGGGAAGCAAAATTTTGAAGCAACTATTAGCTTGGTACATAATAAAATTTTTTAAATGCTGTTTTATTAGGACAACACAGTTTTATCCCAAATTCTTCAAGGCTTCAGTCAACTGCAAAGAGGAATTAATAACATGCTATTACAATAACATCTTTTTGAAGCTTATTTCCTGCTTAAGGGTTCCAGAGAGGAACAAAAATTACTAGTACGTTTCATATCTGAAAAACAAATCAAGTATTATGTGAGCTCAGTTCAAGCCATTTGCTTGGACTGAATTTGTAATTGGAGGATACCTTTACCACAGATTATCCTAATTCCATAGAACAATTGCCAAAAATCTTAAGGAGGATCACTTCCTTATCATTTTCTTTTTCTTAGGTGCCAGAGATACATCAGCCTCAGATATATTAATGAATGCTAGTGCTTCAACCAGAATATAAAAACCGAGATCACCTCAAAACTGCTCTGAGCTGCCCTAGTGGCACCAAACATTCCCACCTTACTGAGGATGTTTGATGTTTATGCACTTTCTGTACCAGAGTTCTTTGCAAACTACAGAGAAAGTCTACAGAGCAGGAAAAA
>JAOXXN010000120.1:21281149-21296120 GCA_026770055.1 Myrmophylax atrothorax
CGGGGCGGGCGGCGCTGAGGGAGCGACTGCACCGCGCACACGCACACTGAGGGGGCGCCGGGGGGGAGCAGCGCGCAGAGCTCCCTTGGAAGGACACAATCTCAAAATCACAACATTTGGGTTCCTATGCAATCTTAAGATGCAAATCTTAAATAAAGGAGTTCATATTCAACTCACTGTAGTTAAAGGTTACTCTTTTCATCTCCCTTAAAATCATTTCCTTACTAGTACTTAGCACGTTTTTGTCTTTTACTGAAGATAAATAACTAGGGCAACATATGCATGAGAAGCTAAGGATTTTTAGGAGTTCTACCTTGCAAAATGAAGAAAGCACACCCACAAAACTATTTTCCACTTCCTTTATGTTTACCTACCCAAGAAATGGGAAGTCAAGAAGCAAAGCTAGGAAATGGTAGCATGACAGAGTTCCCCAGCCTTCAGCTCAGCTGGTAGGAAGCCAAAACTCCGTGAGTAGTGAGTCTCTTAAGTAAGCAGCTCTCCCCATCAGCAAGGGACAGACCTTACTTACAGCTGGTAACCTCACACAGCAGAAGCTGCCCCTGGGAAACGGTTACACTGCTGGCAGAACAGAGCTTGGAGCAGCCAGCACAAGTCTTGTAGACTTGGACACAGATTGCCACACAGCTGGTGTTCCTGTGCTACCCAAAGCCTGTGCCAACCTACTTTTACTTATATTACAAAACACAAAACTATATCCCAGCTGGCCTTTGAATATTTCCACATCTCAAAGAGATCACACATTGCCAAAATGGAAAGAATTAAAAAGGCCATGTCTGTTATAGTTCAGAGATTTACATGTCAGATTCCCCAACCCCTGAAACCTTTACTGCAAGGGGCAATGGCCCCTCACAATTCTGACCTGTTCCCAATTTCCCCACCTCCTTAACTCCTTGTGCCTGACACATCTGTTTATGGAAGCAGCTTTTCCAGATTTTTTGATTTGTCTAATATACAACTTGAATATTTGAGAATGTATATTCCTCTGGCCAAATCCTTTGCAGATTTGATGTTATGGAAGTGTGTGCTGAATCCTGCAGTCTGAGATATGGCTCAGAGAGTGTGTATGGCACCCTATCCCTGTTTCCTCTCATTCTTCACACACCACTAGATTGATAAATCAAGGTGCCATGAAACTTGACACAGGAGAAATCAAACAGATGTCATGAAATTATTGCCTTCAAAGCAATTTTGAATGAAGCAAAGCATGAATTGATTACATTTCCAATGTAGCATTCTCATTGTATCTCAAAAAAAGTTTAGCATTCCTGATCACAGAAGTTTCATTTTAGAATGCATTTCCTGTGATTTTTCCTGAAGACTGTCAACAAACTTAGTTCATTTAAAACAGTTCACAATATGAAAGTTTGTCATTTTATCATGTTTTTTTAAAAACAACCTTTAGCACCTGTCTAGCATTTTTATCTGTCCAGAAATTACAGTAAATCACAATCTTTACCTCACCTGCTAATTTAGTTAGCCTATGTCCAGAACAAAGGGCCACAATAAATGCCAAAGTGAAGGCTACACCCACTTATAAATCACATAGGCCCAGGTATCTTAGTTAGCAAGTTAAATATTCACTAGATTATAACTGACACTGTAGGACCACAAGTAGGTCCTTTAGATGACAAGTGATTTATCAGAGCAAAAGTCTTTAGCAAATACTCCTTAGCCCACCACAGACGTTTCTAAAATATCAGTTTCCATCTGTTTTTCTTAATCCCACAAAAGAAGGTCAGATTTCACCTGGATGGATATGTGCACAATAACATAGAATCCAAAGGATTAACCATCTCAGACTGTACTGCTTCCATTCCTCTACCTTGTTACCAGTTGTGAAGTGGGAGTGATAAATGTGACATCAAAATGCAGTCTCACGGTTTGGTTTCTGAACATCAACAACAAAGAAGGTAAGGTCACAATTTCTTAAAATCTGTTTAGGCTGCATAATGCTTTTAAGAACTGTGTCTATCAAAATCTGTCTTCACCTAATATTTTGATCCTGCTCTTCATTCTGCTTTTCTTACTCACTAAAAATATTCCGAGTTTATACATCTACAGTTATGGTGTTGATCTGGATTATGAATGCTCATGCATTCAGATGTGAGAGGACAGGAGAGATGTGAGTGGACGGAACTATTTGTACAAATGCACTATACTTTCAATGCATTTGTGCCAGCTCTCAATGAATGAGAATCTGTTTCAAAGTTAGAACTGCACAAATCTCAAAATATCTGTGTGACTGACTATAGCTGTTCTTGAGAGACAAGGGGAAACCACGTAGAGAGGATAGAAGCAGAGGTGGAAAAGAAAGAACAGTACTGAAATGTAGTTATATTTAAACTAATAGTTCTAAACCTCCTTCTGTGATGTTAAACTGTATTAGAGTGTGATTTTGAATACAGAAGAAATACAGTGGTCACTGTATTTGCTCATTTGGCCATCAGCAAAGCAGCAATGCATGGCAATGATCACATCTTACATAGATACACAGATTGCACGGTTTGACCTTAATTTCAACCAGACTTTTCAGTGTCAGAACAAGAATAATTCATTTTAATATGAGAGTCTAATTAGCCATTTCTAGTTTAAATATTCTGTTTGATCCAGAAAGGCATCAAAAAGCACTGTGAGGAGAGCCATCACCAAGTAACAAGTATAAACAAAGACTACTTCTGCCTTGCTTGGTGCATATTCTTTGGACTCAGAGCTATATCCAGCCATGGATTCCCTTAAACCTCCCCCACACTGAGTTTCCTACTGTCTTATGTGATGATTTCATTATCAGAAGTTGCATCCTCAGGAAGCTTATGTGTGACCTAACTTCTCAGTCCCTAACCTCCATAAATTACTATTCCTGCTCAGCTTTTCTCACTCTCAAAATTGGTTATTTCACCTTTCAAACACTCTAGTACCTTAATCTTCTCCTTAAGCTGCTAAAAAAAAGACAATTTCAATCTTGTCTCTCTTGCTTCTCTAAATTATATCCTCCGATTTTCCTTTTATTTCAGTCTCAATTTTCTCTGTTCCATTTTGCCCTCCCCTCCTTAGCCCCCAACCTGTCTATGGAATTTGCCTGCAGAGACAGAGCTTTCCTTTTGCATGAAGAAGATATTTCACCTGACTCCTTATCTTTCTGTCATAACCTGCTTCAACAGCAATACTCAGAATATTAATTTCAGGTTAAAGTTTCAGAGAATAAAATTAACCACAGTAATTTTTGCCTGCTTGTGGTAAATTATAGGCTTCAACATTTATTGTTTTGAATCTGTTTTGGTAGAGACATTTGTCTGTTCTAGGGATATAAGCAGGTGAATCAGGAACTGCTTTGGAAATTACCTAGTTTCTCCCATGCTTTTACTATAGCTGTTGGTATTCATTATGTCATTTAAATAGTATACTTCACATAAAATACGGGGGGGGGGTCCTTTAATATGCTAAGATACAAATTAAAGTGTTCCCACACAGATTATCTAATAATGTAGAATCTCAGTTCCACTATCAATCAATACACCATGCAAATCACAGTAAAATTTGAGATGCTTACACAAAGGGATCCAAGCACACTAGGTGAATGGACACAAAGATGAGAAAGGAAAATCAAAGCTGATTGAAGTGGTGTGAGTTCTAGGACACTTTGCTGAATTCTGAATTATCTGTAGGTATGTTTATATGGCAATATTTAGTCAAGAAATGGACATCAGTATTATCCTAGGCAAGTGAAGATGTGATTGCATACACAGCTGTAGCCAAAAATGCAAAGATATATAAAGCCCGAAACCACTATAGCAGAATGTTAAAATGAGTTTATAGACATCATTATAACAAATTTTCTAGACTATTACATGCATTCATCTCTGCATGTAGGGTAAGGATTTTGGAGAATTAGAACAGGCCTGGGGAAGGGTAAATAAAATTCTTTTCTCTTTGAAAAACAGACAACATTAGTATCAATTATTTGGGAAACACTGCAGAAATAAGCAGAAAACATCAGGATAATTATCATCTCCTAATCTGCGTGCATCTCTGTTCAAAAGCAAGGAGGCATTTCATAAAAGTGAAAGGTAGAAAAATCAAAATAATACTTTTACACTCTCTGTGTAATCAAACTGTTGAACCAGGAGGCT
The DNA here is from genome assembly GCA_026770055.1 of Myrmophylax atrothorax. Classification (NCBI taxonomy): domain Eukaryota; kingdom Metazoa; phylum Chordata; class Aves; order Passeriformes; family Thamnophilidae; genus Myrmophylax; species Myrmophylax atrothorax. The sequence continues at coordinate 21,285,298 of JAOXXN010000120.1, forward strand.
GCTGAAATCTATGATTCAATATTAAGGATTGAGTAGCTATTCCCAGAGTTTTCAAGTTCAGTTAGAAGATGAGTTTTGTAGAATTATTTAATGTTCCCATATGCCAACCAATCTTTAATTGCTACAGATCAGTTAAGGCCCATGAGGGAAGTAGGAAGGGCATTTTTTACCTTATCTGCCTACTGTGAGGCTGGTAGGGCTTTGTCAGAAGTATCAGTACTGAGCTGTGCAGCGCTGACAAAGGGATAACAGCCATGGATCCAGCTTGGGTCCCTTCCAGGATGGCACTTCAGTTTTCCTGCCTTTCTCAGTAGCCAAATGGTCCAATAGTCCTAACACTCCTGAATGCTCATACTGGGGAGAATAAAGAATTTACATTAACCTGAAAATGCAATGTGAATGCTTCTATTCATGTTAGAATATTTATTTAATATATTTTCAAAGGATGCAGAGTTTCATTTGCCCACATATTAGACTTCTTCTAATCTGCATTGTTTGGGGTTTTTACATACAAAGAATCAAGAATATTCTTCTGTCAACAGGAAAACTAACATGGCAGGAAGAGGCTCTGTAGTCAGCAAAGAGAGTCAGCCACTTTCAGAAAGCAATTATTCTATTTTAGGAATGGCCAAAGTGCCCTCTGGAGCTGCCCATCTCCACTGACTTCAGAGGGAATCTAATATCTACCTTACTTTTATAGTGAAACTTGCTCATGGAATTAGTGGAATGACATTCTCCCACAAACGTCTAAACAATATAGGCATGTAATTAGTTTAATCTCAGGATATCTATCTCAACAAAGAACTGCTCTGCTAACTTCCTGTGAGAGGTATTAAGCAGATACGGGTTAATGTAGTGAAGATTTTTACTGATTTTGGGTTTTAAAATGTCGCTTATTTTTAAAATGAAAATAAATCCAACCTCAGACACAGAGAAGGCTGAAATCAAATTCTGGCAGCTTCAGTCTAACAAATGGCCATTGATTTCTATAGCCTTTTTCCTGAAGGCTGTCTCAGTGTTTGTGTGCTCCTGTTGGCTAAGTGTCATGATGAACTCCTCTCAGAAAGGCAGGAACTAGAAAAATATAAAGGTTTTTCAGTTTTTCAGCAGTGCTCTAGTGCCATTCCTCTTCCAGTTTGCAGGAGAAAAACAATTTTTTTTTTTTTTAATTCCTGGTGGGACTGTCAGAAGTGCACAGAATGTGGCTATATAGAGCAAAAGGCAGGGGACAAACAGCAGCACTGATTGCCTGGCGCTGTCTGTATCACCTTCAGGCTGGGACTTGTATAAATCAGTCACAACCAGCTATGCAACTGATAGCAAAATTTATCTGCACACAGAGCAACAACAGCCTGTATGATTTCACTAATTTAAGTACTTGGAAGCAGCAAAGAAAAGGGCGTAATAGGTCATGTCATGAAAGTCTGAAGGTAAAAGGGTTCAGGGGAGGGTAGGAAGGCTGGGTGTTGAGGGGAAGTCTCACTGACTCCAAGTGACGGCAGTAATAGCCTGTTCAACTGCGCTCTATCAGTGCTCACAATTTGCAGCAGTGCCACAGAGCAGGGCTCAGCAGCAGGAGTTATAGCTCAGCATCTATCCAGCTCTTTCCAGGTGGCACTTTCTGTAAGAAAACAGAGTAGCTTTGTGGAAGCATTTGAATCAGAGTAAATTGGCACTCACAGAACATGCTCCTGATATAAGAGAGATTCTTCTATTTGTTTAAGAAAGGCCAAGTTTTGGAATTCCAGGTGGAATTCACAGTCTGCTATGGAAATACAGAGTCTGATTCTCCAGTAGTATATATTTCCATACATGGCAAAACCCAGTGTGACTCCTAGCACACACTACGAAGATGTGGTTATAGGGTTCTTTCAACCTATAGTTTTCTACATTTAGCACCAAACCTTAACTTATTATCATTTTGGAAAGTTTTCCTTTCCGTATGCTAAAGCCAGCCCTGTTCTCTTATTCCTTTTTTATTCCTGCACACTTTGAACTACCTTTGTCCATACTGATTACTAAGGATGTTACAAGAGTCAAGTTTCCCAGGGGCTCCACGGCAGGCGGTAAGTGTGAAAGGGAAACCACTAATGAGCGGCACTTACCTATTGCCCATTAGCTTGGGAGACTCCCATTCCATCTGTTGGCTGAGATAGTTCATCAGAAAGATTACTCAGATTTGATAAGGAATATTCCCAGCATAGAAAGGACTTACGCTTAATAGACAGTAATAATATTGGTCTAACATTTAAAGTGTGTTAAGCAGTGCAAACAGGTTTGAAAATATTTGATTATGGATTCATTTGGGTATAATTTAACTAAACTCAGTGGTGCTGCACTGATAGATTAATTCTCAAATTCATATGTGATTTTCTACTTTGGACAAGCCATGCTTTGTTTGAAATAGTCAACATAGACCTCTGGACAAATTAAATCACAGGAGAAGAAGTGAATTTTTTCCAGGTTTACTTTATAACACTGTACTTACTTTTGGTCTATAATAAAATCCCTGAAATGAGCACACCATAGCAATTTTCAGGCAATCACCAAATATAAGAAAGCTTTTGGAGAGCTCATTGACACAGTAAGCACTTCACAGGCCTACTAGTGAATGTTCTTATGAAAACCAACACATAGAAGTCACTGTATTTCTTTAACTTCCCAAAAGTCTGCTGGGGTCCAGATATCAGGTGATGTATGACTTGTTACACACTATTCCTGCAAAGCAATCATTTCTAGCAATTATATAGTCTATATGAATATACATGCAAATAAAATTATATAAATCAATACTTTTTGCTTGTTTCTTTACTTGTTCTTTTCTGGCATCTGCCACAGGAAAGCTACAGAAAAGCATGGCTTCCTCTCTGATGTATATACATAAACAGAATGACCATTCAGTTAATAATCGATTTCCATTTCCTAATCTGGTTTTAAGACAGGGAGATCATAATATCTTAATATTCAGCCATGAAATCTGGTCTGTCTAAAGCTTGTTACAGAAAGTTGGAGTATTTTTACATGTCCATTTACTTGTAGCTTAATTTTCTAATTGAAGCATTTCTAAATGTGCAAAGCTGCCTTAATTATAAAGTTATTCCACACACTAGGCAAACCTGAGAAACAACTCAGAGGGTCATGATTTTCTACCCTGAACAAAATACTATGCAATTCCAGCTGTAGATTGCAGAAAAAGAATAAAAATTCTGCAGTTGTGCTCTTTTGGGAGGCCTGAAAATGCTGACGAAAACAAAAAAGACCAGATTTGTAGGATCCTGAATCCCTGACACAAAAATTACACAAGACCTCTCTTAGGTAGGTTACAGACATCTCTGTCACTGTGGTTGCACCCATAATACCTGACCACTCCCGCTGATAGAAGAGGATCAACCTACTAAATGTAGGTCAGGACACAGGCTCAGAGATCCTTGCACTTTAATAGCTGCACACGGAGGTGGACACGTGGCCCCTGAGCCCAGTTATAAAGTTTATCCTGATAATTGCAATGGAATTTGGGTGTGAATCAATTCATCTTCAATTCCTCTATCTAGAATGTGATAAGACCAAGCCAACCATTCAGGCTACAGTTGCCCTTCTTACTTAAATGCCTTCTTTTCCTGTTTGCCACATTTCCTTTTTCAAAAGGCCATCCTGCGGGAATAAAGAGCTCCAAAGCAAAAGGAACAATAACTTTTTGCATTTCATGACGAGTTGTTTAGAGCACTAATCTTCCTTCAAGTTCCCAAACATTTTTCTCGCTCGCAGCTATTTCAAAGATGTGTTTGAGGTCTGGGCACAAACAGTGCTTTGCCTGTATATTTATGGTAAGATCTTATTTCTTTGCATGTAAAGATTACCAACATTTTCCATTTTCACGTAGATGGCACTACAACTTACTTCATTCACAAGAAAGTTTCCATAAGTTTGGGAACAGCTAATGTTGGCAGTGCTAGTGGAGCAAACAGTAAGCTGGAAAATACAGACATGTTACACAAAAGAGAAGAAAATAGGGAAACTAACAAGCATTTGTCTCCAAGTCTGGGCTTGTCCATCAATTACTTTCACTGTGATGGCCTCCCAAAAGCAAATACTTGAAGGTAAGTATTTGTCTGCTATATAGACTGGAAGGCCAAGTATTTGCAACTTGCTCTAAGTTGCAAGAGATGTGAGTCAGTCCTGTTGAAATCATCATAATGTGATGCTGAAGTTGGAGTATTGGAGAAAATCTACTACGGGGATTATCAGGTACAGAAAAAAAACCAATTTAATTCTCCAAGGAAAAAGCCATCATAAGGAGTATAAAATAGCTAGTAGAAAAATATCTGAACATGGGTTATGCTCTTCCTAGTGGGATCACACAAACATTTATGCAAACAACTCCTACGACTTTTTGGACCGGCTTAAGAGGCAGATAAAATCAGTCCCTACACTGAGAGTTAAGGGAAAGGAGAGCAAACATTTTTTTCTTGCTAATGACCTTAACCATAACCTAGGACAAAGCAGAGAGAATAAGGCAGAGACAGCACTCAAAAAGCAAAAAGAACCCTATGAAGTCTTTTGGGCATCAAAAGACCCTTAAATGCAGTAATGGAAACAAAACACTGTCACTGAAATGCCTTTTTACCCTAGCTGACCCATCTCCTCAACAACCCACAGCATACTGATGGGCCTAAGCATGATTCTTGATTGTTTCATGAGATTTTTTTTTCATGTTTTGCTGAAAACTGAGAGAAGGCAAAACCACGTCTTTGCAAATGCAAGTTTTGAGCAGGCAGCAGCGTGACTCATGATGAATAATGAAAAGCCACACTAAATACTGCATCCATTAGAGAAAAGCTCTCAAAAGGGGATTCTCCTCTGAGATTCAGCAGTCATTATACTAAAAAGCTTGGGACTTAGTACAGTTATAACTACTCTGACTTCAAAGATACCCAAAGAATTAATTTGTCCCTGTTTTGGTAACATCTGACTAGCCAAAAGGAAAGCTAAAAGACTTGGAAAACACTAGGGTAATCTTATTTCCTTTTTCCCTAATGCAGCAAGTGCAGAGCTCCCAGTTGACTACAATACACTCAGGATGATGTCTGCCTTGACTGTCATTTGTCCATATGCTGTTGCCAAATCCTTAGCTGCCATTTCCCACATTCTCTGTCTTGAGGCAACAAGCTTCAACTTGAATCTGCCCAGACAGAGTTTGTAATTATATGTTTTGAACTACAAGTACTTAATTTCTAGGTGCTCTTTGCTTTTGCATGGTAGAGATTACCATGCCCTGGAATTGCTCAGTTGAGTCCAAAGAGAGTCAGCAAATTTCATACAAAAAAAATTCCTTACAATGTGATGAGAATATTTTCTAATTCATCCTTGTATTTTAAGATGTTGTTTTGCACAGTGAAACAAAAAATAAGCTCTATCAACATATTACTGTACTTAAGAATCAGAATTTAGGGATGCCTAAACTAATTATGCATGCTGCTGTTTTGGTATATGCATTGTGATCCATACAAAACAGCATAAAGATGGACACAGTCCATTCCCTAAGTGGGATTTTATGTTGAAGCTCAAGAATTTTTTTTTAAATAAACACTTCCTTTCCAAGAGGTTCACTGAGTACACAAAAATTACCTTCTTGAGGTTAGAATTGAACTGCAGTGATTAATTCCCATCTACATGGAGCTTTTCAAGGGCTGGCAGGTAGAGGATAAATCCAGGTTGTTTATTAATCCTAGCATAACTCTACAACATCTCTCAAAATAAAAGATAATGATAATGTTCCTTACAGAGTCAGTCACAGCTAGGGGGATAAAGATTGTATTTGTATCTTTAGAAAGACACACACAAGAAACCTTCTTTTAGAACACTGCCCCCAGGAGTCTATGCATAAACCAAAACCTACCTTAAGGAATACCACTGAAAATTACTTCAGCTTTCCAGTTAATTTTGAGCATTACTGGAGTAATGTTCTTTTGCCCGACTCCCTGTGCAGATGAGGTGCTAAACTCTTCAGCTGGCCCCTCCTTCAGGCCAAGCTTGCCATATCCCAGTGGATGCTATAAAGAAATAACATTGCACAGAGAGAACCTTCTTCAATAAATTTGATCTCTACAAATAATTAAAGCTACTTCCCCCCACTCCCAGGAGCAAACTTAGTGCTGTAACTCAGGGAACTAAAGCTCTTTGGAACCTCATCCTGCCTGACAGCCCCCAGTGCTGCTCACAAACAGGCCTGACTCAGAAACATGAAGGTTTCACTTCAGATTTAACAAACTTAGGTTGGATCTGAACTGATGAACAGACACAGGGGCTCAGGCTCTATAAAGTGAGGTTTCAGAAACTTCAGGTTCTATTTAATTAAGTCCTAGCCACATTGAGTTGTTAATATTAATTTCCCTATGCTGCAGGCTGGAAGGGTCAAAATCAATCACTACGAAGTGTGTGCTAATGCACATGGCCCTCAGTCATGGCATACAAGCACCTATGGACACTTCCTAGGCAACATTAGTTTAATCCAGTATACAAACACACAAAGGGAATTGCTGTACCCTCTGAAAGAGCCCTTATCACATCAGGACTTCAAAAGAGGGAGAACTCTCTCTTACATTAGATCCCATCTTAAGTAGTGTCTTTTTGCTCTCAATGAGTTTCATGCAGTCTGATGATTCTGTCACTGTGTTGTTCCCACACAGCTACTGTGTCATCCCACATTTACCTGTCAGAACACAACGCGGCTCTTCCACTGGCACTGCAGACCCTGCCAGGGCTTGATGAGACATGTCTAGAATACACCCACCCACCACAGACAACAAAAATCTACAAGCCCTAGCAGGTTCATCCTGGGAGAAAAGCTAGTTTCTGTGCTTCCTTTTTTGAGAGTGCTTCCTTCATTTGCAGCTGAGCAAGTACTGCTAGATGTGCTGTTGGTTAACCTTTCCATTCTTTTATTTCTCCTACAAACAGTGGTTGAGAAATTTTACTCTATTACTGTTCTCAGTGATGCCACACACTGACTCCTGCTCTCTGTCCACCCTATACCTCAATTTCTTTGTCAGAACGAGGTATCATCTGAGCAAGCCCTGCCTCATTCCCAGCGTGGGAGCTGAACTGCTGATCAAAGAGCTTTCGAGCTGTGTTATTATATACCTGCCGAAGGCCAGACAAAAGGCCAAACTATAGATCATGAAACTGCTTCTTCAGCAGCTTACTTTCTCACGTATCAGTTAACTTTTTTCCTAGTGTTCATCATAATCTCTGATCCATGATCTCTTCTCTGGTTTATGTGATCTTGATATTCCAACTGTAATGAGTTTGAGCATGATCTATTTGAACATATTCAGAGGTACAACTATAAGTTAGTCACTGACATAAAATAGCACCAAAAGTAAAATAAAAACAAATTAATCAAAATCAAATAACGGGATTCCTGCATGCTTTCCTAATTTATTTTTTTTTTCTGGTCTTAAATACCTGGCTGGGGTTAATTTTCCCCTCATCTTGCTCATTGTTAATACTGCAGCCCAGAGAAAAGTCCCACTACTGATGAACACTCATGACCCACTATGGTCTACCTTTCCCATTAAAATTTGTAACCTTTAAGGCAGTGAAATGTTCTGCATTTTTCCCAAACTGGAAAGTATGGTTAGAAAAAAAACACTATAAATACCATAAACCAGGCTATTGTGCAGAATAAATACGGACAGCTGACTTAAAAAAGGAGCTATCCAGTTAGATCTAAAGTTAAGGGAGTGGAAGGCTAAGTAATTCCAGGTGAGCTTTGGTCACAGTAAACATTGAATCACGTTATATTAGTTAAAGTACAGTAAATACATGTTTTCTAATAGCACAATTTGCCTGGTATTGATAAGGTCTCTAACATCATCAGAAAAGGCAGCACATACAAAGCCTCACAGGTACAAAGCTAAGACTTTTATGAAGACCTTTCAGTGCACAAGCTGCCCACTGGCACCATCACCTGCCTGAGTGTTCCTAAAACACCTGGTATGGCTGGAGCACAATATGCTTCACTGGTGGTACAAGACTGAACAGACTGTGTTCTATCAGTGGTCAGAACTCTGAATCAAGGAGCAGTTATTTATAGAGACAGATGTGGAGGGATATCTGGATTTATGGGTTTGATATTCATACACGTTTAACTAATATGTGCAGGCCTCATTACTAAACCATGTGCTGTCATCTGCTAGTCCATGACATCAGTCTGGCTGCTCATTTAGAAAGGGCACTAAGGTGAGATCATGGACTCATAGAATAATTAAGGGTTGGAAAAGACCTCTAAGGTCATCTGAACTATAGCCCTCTGTGAAGACAGTCAGCCTGCTACATTTAAACAGGCTGAGCATGCACGGAACTGAGAAGTCAGCCAAGTCACTCAGAAACATTTTTTGAGGGGAACTAAATCACATGACAGGACCTTGCCTTGGCAAATCAACAGGTACAGGCTGCTTTTAGCAAGTGCAGCTACTCCTGAGAAAGGATGGTAATGGCATAAAATGATTATCATAGGAGACTGTTCAAGGGCAAAGCACATTTGCTAATTATGACTATGATACATTAGCCTGCTGCTGGGTCCATGCCATTCAAAATAATTTGTTAAAAGATAAAGTTCTGGAGACCAGTAAGGCACAGCAGCCTCTTGCAAGAGCAATAAAATAGAACAGAGACACCCTTTGAAACACAAGCAGCTCATAGTTCATGCTGAGCACTTGCTTATGACTTCCAGGGTTTTCAACCAAAATCAAGCTATTTTCTCCTGGGCTGGGATGGCCTGAATTTTGGTAGCACAGTTTTGGCACTATTCCATTATTGCTATGGTTCGTTGCAATTGTTATTTTATGTGGTCGTTTATAAATCAAAAGGCTGTTTAAAGAGCTTTTTTCCCAACATTTATTTTACCAAATGACCAGCCATTATTTTAGGTGCATTCCAAATTCAAATCTCATCTAAATAGCTGTGCAAAGAGTAGTCCATGTTCAGCAATGGCACTCTTGTCTGTGAGGTAGGAAAGTACCATTCTCATCTGTCAGATGAGAAGCAGGAAATACATGGCAAAGCAGGGTTGATTTTCCTGACTTCCTCAGACTCATTTACAATTTGTCTAGATTCATTAAAAGACAGTGAAAAGACACATTTCTTGACTCAGATCACAAAAAAAAAAATGGCAAATGCAGTTCCTATTTCAAAAATCAATGGTTAGAGATTATAAAAGCTTACTGTTTAGAATGTACAAAGTTCCAAAAGGAGGGTTGCAAGCAAGCTGATTCAGCAACTGTCACAACAAACATGTTCTGTAAATATGTTCTGTAACTGGCACAGTAGGACTGTGGATCATGTTATAAAACTGACAGCCAACTGCCAAAATCACCACCTACCCGGCACAACTAGCAAATTCTGATGTGTTAAAATTTTTCAAAATTTCTTCAGGAAATGTGAAAAGTCAGAAGGTAATTGAAAAATTAACAATAAGAAATCTTTTTAAATTGCCCTTGACTAAGACGTATTTGTATCACCTAATTAGTCACTTTCCTGAGCATGCTAAGAAATTTCTTGGGTTTTGCCATAGATTTCATCATTTTGCTTTTGACACTGCCCTGGAATTATTGTACATTGATTATAAGGTCAAAGGAATCGTCTTTTTAAAGCCTGCAGCAATGGAGACTACATTCAGATCTTGTTGCATTAACTGCTTAATATTCCTCTTAAAAACCTCTTCTTGCACACAAAAATTTCAACTTTCAAGAAGTAATTATGGAATTTTGTTATCATTTTGCTAAAGTTTGCCTTTTATTATCAAATTTCTGTCAGTAAGAAACACTGCGTTCCTGAAGAAGCAACTAATTTTCTATTTAATGAATTACACTCATTCTGCAGAATACAGTTTCTATTAAATCCTCCTATTATTCTTCTCATAGCAGTCCAGTCAGATTTCAGCATCCCTGAAAATATTTCCAGTAAAACTGGACAAACAACAGTTGTACTCATTCCCAAAGACAAAGGAAGTTTCAAACTCTTTAGAACATTAGCCATTTTTTTAGCTGCAGGTTTGACATGAGAGTTAATATTCATCTCATGACTCAGCATGACTCCCAAGTTCTCCTCATAATCTTGAGGAACCTCAATTTGAGGAATTTCATCCTTCCTAAACATGTGGCTCCACTTTGGATAGTATTGAAATGGATGTCGGTTATGAGCCGACAGTCTGCTAATGATCCAAATCACCCCATGCCAGGAAACTGTCATCTTTACTTCTTACCTCTCACAATCTCTGTGTTCTCAAGTTGGCTTTACATAAACTTAATTACTATTTTCATTGATACCTTCATATCTACTTTATTACTTTTCCCAGAAGTGACATCAAATTAGTGACAGAATTTATTTCCCATGTGTTAGTACTCACTGTATCACTTTCTTTTAATGCATTATTAAATCTTGATCAGCCTATGCAACACTTTGCCTAGAATTGATTTCAGACTGACAAGCCAAAAATTGTCTGGGTCATTCTATCTACCTCTTTTAATAGCAACGCGTATTTCTCTCAGAGATTTTGAACTGCAGTATATGCTACAAATTAAAGCAATAGCCTTTTTTTGAAGACAACTCTTCTACTGCCTGTACTAAAGAATGCTTAAGAAAAACTTACTCCTCTCCATTCAAAAGAAAATGACATTTGCAAAGGAGAGAAACCACAGCTGTGGCTTTATGATTCTGTGGAAGCAGTCTGTACTCTCCAAATATCACTGCAGTTCAGTTGGAAAGTAACATTGTTTGATAGAATTCACTAGAAACTGTCGAAATTTAACATGATGTGGTAG
>JAOXXN010000120.1:21304978-21315490 GCA_026770055.1 Myrmophylax atrothorax
ATTGCATTCTTCTAAATTCCAACCCAATTCTCTATAATTCAAAATGCAACTCTTTCACCTTGTGCTTTGGATTTTCATTATTACTGCTACATTAGGTACGCAGCGCAAAATGGAAATGAACAAAGGAATAAGTGAAGCCAAAAAATCCAACCTGTATGACTCATCATATGATACAAAAACATGTTCTGCATAACTCAGAGAATGTATTCTACCAAAAGAAAAATATACGCTTCCCCCCCGCTCCCCTTAAAGTTGCAGATCAGGTACATGGTTTCCTCTGGATATAGTTCTGTCAGGCAAGTTCTGAAAAACCTTGTTCCAAGGCTCCTGTGGACTGAAAACACAGCTGTTTGCATTCACTGATCTAACCTTTATTCCATTGATACTCCTATTGGTGAAGCAGGCTTAAGGGCCAGACAAAATGACAGCTGGTCCATTTCTTCTCTTACACATAAATCCCATTTAGAATAGGGATTAAGATAACTGGAAAACAACCTATTGATTGAACAATAAATCCTGCCTAGCAAGGGGTTATATATATATATATAATTTAAACAATTTCAAATGTTTAAAGTGGCTTTCAAATACTCTCTTAATAATGGTAACTTAAAAAGGAAAACAACATTTTAGAAACCTTCAGATTACCTCAATTTACAGGTTTAAATTAGGGAAAGACATGTTAAATACTTTTCTGGTCTGTAACTATGTAACATCCAAAAGTAGAGGGGTTTAAAATATTTAAATAATTTTCAAGCATAAATTTAGAGAAATATTTTAGATCATAAAAATTCAAAACAATGCAATCCTATTGATTTTAATTTGATCTTGAAGTACAGATCTCATTCTTCCACCCACTGAGAATAGATCCCATTTATATCAGAGTACAGACTCTGGCCCAAAACAGACTTCCTTATTTCTGATGTAAACATTTGCTGCTTGAAATATTTTTAAACATTCTGATGTCCACATATGCACTTAAATTTTAAGATGAACTTCACAAATGATAAAGATGAAATAAGCTAGTGGGGAGGAGAGGTTCAAAATATGATAAGGCAGGCTATAATAACTTTCAAAAGCTTAGACAAAAAGACTGTCTCTCTCTACTGGTTTCTGCAGCAAGAATATATTTAATTCCATGTGGTGTTTGAATTTATTCTCAAACCCATAAACCAAACTCATTTAAATTTCCATGCAATCTGTCTCTTGATATACCTCAATGCACTTGCCTTTGAACTTCTCATTTGCTTTTATGTGGTGGTACTTTTAATTTCAGGTGCTGACCAAATGAATTATATATTAATATTTGAAAAATAGAAATAAAATCTTCACTGGAAAATAAAACATGGGGTCTCTGCAAGTCTGAACAAAACCTCAAGGTGGATCACAGTATAAACAAAACATTAAAGCATCCTTAATCCCAGTGCAGAGGGAGATGGTCTGCTCATGTATATGGATGAGTGATGACATACTAGAAAGGTGGAAATTGAAATTAGATATCTATCTCTATTGAATTATAAGGCTGAAACTTCACCATCAAGTGTGCAATTCTGGAACATCTTAGAATTTGCTAGTAATGAGCCTGATTTGCCACCAAGATTCAGGTCACTGTACTGACATGTGAAATAAAACCCCTCAGCAAATCCTGCTGAGTTTAGTCATCCAACGAATTAGCAGGTACAAACCCAAACGTGCTGACTGGCTCTCCTGCTGGTGTCCTCACAAAGACTTGAGTCACACGACACTGAAGGTAACAAAGGGATTCCAGATTCACATTACATCTTTATGCCGTTTGATTTGCTTAGAATTTTTTCCACGACTGGATTTTCCTAATGCAGTTCCACTTGTTCTGCAAGTTTCCTAGATTGATTTTGGACGGCTGACGCTCACTCAGGTAAATGGAAAGGTCAAAACGTACGCCATCCCTTGCGGCACAGAATGCTGTTTTCAGCACAAGTCCACAGCAAGTCAGCTGAATGGAAATCCAGCATGAGAGCCAGTGGCATTTTACACTCATCTTGGTAACACTGAAATGATGAGCCTGAAATCCTTACTTAGACAAAGCTTCCCCTGAGTCCCAGATAGCTGACCAGTAATTGCACAGATTAACACTTGCATTCAATGACAGACCTGACTGCTTAGAGTTTATCTTGCTTCAGTTTAGCAGTTCTAAAACATTCTTCCAGCTATGAACACAGCTTTTCTAGTAATTTCATCTGGGAAACTAAATTAAAACTGCCATCTCAAAAAATCCATGCCATCTACAGTGCTAATATTACAACATGTTAAAACATGCAGGTGAAACAAGTTTAATAAAAAATAGGGATACTTAAGTTTAAATATCTGTTTAACACCAGAAACATAGAGAAAGAGAAGAAAGAAAAATAGGAAAACAATAAAAGTTTACTTCTACCATGGTCCTGTAAGATTCTGTTCTGGGCATTTAATAGTTAAAGAAGCAATGGCACGCTAACCGAGCACATTAAAACAAAGAGTTGGCAGCTTCTGAAGGAAAAGGGCTTGTGCTCCACTGTTCTAACTTGTCAGTCAGCTCATGCCAGCACTCTCCTTGTCTGCCTCTTCCCCACACCCTCATTACATGTGTCTGTCTGGACTCATCTGTTCATCTGTTCAGTGACTCTTCTGAGAAGTCAAAAATTCTGCCTTCTCTCTCTGGAATTGGATCAAATCACCTCAGCTTTTTTTGTAGCCCCACCAGGAGGCTTTTTGCTTATGGTCTGATTCTGTTTGCCTTCACTACTTGTCTGTTTTTGATTTGTAGAATGGAGGAAGCCGAATTGCTGAAGGAAAGATTCCAGGCCATAACAGTAAGTACTTACAGTAATAAATCGTTGTTAAAAAAAAGGCTTAGAAGCAGTATTGTGTTAATGAGCTGCTGTGTGTTTGCTGAATAATGATTTATCCCAGGACAGAAAGAGACTTTATGTCTGCTTGAAATTGTTACTTTTAAATTCTGGTTTATAGGCTATTGCTTTAAGACGACTAAGTTGCCTGTACTGACTTTATTATGGGTTGTATTGCACTTTCAAATTAAATTCGCAGCGGTGAAAGTATGTGTGCAAATCACTGCTGGACAGTCTAAAATACACGGTACTGTCATCATACCAAATGTTTGCCTGAAGGTCAAAAGGTAGCTAGAGAATTCCAGAACAAATCAATTTTCCCATTTCACAACATGACTGAGAGATTAAAGATTTTTGGTTTGCACTATAGAATTAAATTTAATTTCTGAATTATTGATGATCTATCATAAGTATTGCTGTCTGAAAAGTGAAAAGCTTGGATTAAGCAAATTCCTACCTGTCAGTTTTCAGAGGGAAGACTCACTGAAGTTTATGCAGAAGACATTAGAAATCATTCCCAGTTTCTCTTCTAAAGGGAAATCTGAGTCAATAGATAGTTTGTAAAAGGAACTTCTGAGCTATTTTTAAAGTAATATAACCTAATGTAACAAAAACTGGCTGAAGCCAAATTCTCCTCTGATTTCATCTCCACTGAAACTTAGTTAAGGAAGAATTAAACTGAAACAAAATTCAGTCCTTTGGGCTGAAAGGAAACCTCCAGAAGGATCACTCACTCCCTCAGGCATTTGTTTAAAAACAAATAATGGAAACAAAGGTATTTTTCACACTCTTAGCATGATAGATGTGAAACAAACACTCCTGGCAGAATAAAAGGTGGGCAGAGTTAAAAAACACCTCATTGGAATGAAAATACATGTGAGAAGGCTAGCTGGAAATCTACAGGAGTCTAACAGGTTGTGTTTTAATTTGGCTCAGTTTTAATTGTGGCACTTGAAAAAAGCCAACATACCCATTTATCATATTTACTTGAGACCTGACGCAAGCCCACAATAGGGCAATTTGAAATGTTTTAGAGGGTTTAGGGTACTTTGGCTTGTTTAACTGTAATGGTGTTTGAACCAGGGTCATAACCTGGACTTTGTCCGTAGCATATGGGCTCAAAAGATAACTATTTTGGCACTCCAGAGAAGTCCAGGCCTTGCAATGTTTTAGATTCCCTGGGATCCAAGAGAAGGAATGGGGCAGCCTGCTTACCTGTTGATGAGTCCTAGAACATACCAGGGTTAGCGTCCTCCAGCTGCAGCTTTGCCTCCAGATGAATAATGGAGAAGTACTTCTTAAAGAAATTGGGGCAGCTTCCAGTGTCTTGCATTACAAGAACTAGGAAATCATATTTAGGCCATAACTTCATTTATTACTCTCACTGTGTAAAGAAACTACTTGTTCTCTATTTTAATCTATTGATATTTAGTAAAAACACTCGATGTATTTGTTATAATGGACTGCAGAAATGAAGCAGCCCATATAAGGTGAGGTTATCATCAGGCTTAGGAATCTGCACTGTGAGTTATCTAAGAAAACAGCACATTATAGTCACAATTGCAGGCTACTCAGTGGCTCTGGGAAGGTTTGTCTCAAGTAACATGCCTGGCATTTTAGGTGCTACCTACCAGGTGTTTGCTGTAAAGCATCAAACAGAGGAAAGCAAGGGGAACTCAGAGCAATAACCAACTGCACCTGTACTAAATCTGATTGGGTTTTGTTGTTAAATGCCTGGCTCCTTGACAGCATCTGGCTCTCACAGAGCCAGTAGCTGCTTTCAAATTCTTTTTCAGATCTTCTCTATGTAGCAAATAAAAAAGGAAAACATTATTGTTGTTATATATTTTGATGCTCTGATGGCTCTGAAAAGAAAATTTTTTCAATGCTATGGAGCTTCCACAAACCACTGATGTAATTAGAATGTAAAAATTAAAAAGTCAAATGCATTCATTTTATTACTGATTGTAATATTTTAAAATATGTAAGCTTTAATTTTTTAATGTTTAATGGTGATTATTGTGGATCATCATCCACCTAGTACTTCTTTGGCTCTTAAACGTATAATAGGCTTCAAGAAAGTGGATGAGTGTGGCTTGTTGAAGAGTAGAACCGAAACTTCATTGTTTAGGTTTAGAAAATTTGATTTTCTCATCTTCTCCTTCAAAGCTCACCATTGCTTCTACTCTCCAAGGCTCCATCAAGGCTTAATCCTTTGCTCTCTAAGATCAAGGTTAGTGCTAGCACACTCTTACCTTGTTCTAGCTATTCCCGGGTCAAAGGGGTTTGTCCCGGTTAGGTTTTCCGACCTCTGCGTGGATACCGTTAGAGACGGTCTCCTTTGGTCGTTATGGTTTGATTATTTATACATACACATGGATCCTGGCTTTCGGGAATGTCCCGGGACTCAAAAATTTTAATTCCGCACTGTGGGCATGTGATGCCTACCCCAGGATTTTCCTACATCACCCTCCTTCATTCCCATCTCCAGGTAACGAGCAGGAGATCGGATGAAAGATAGTCCAAGCAACCGTTTATTTCTGTATTTGATGTGTTTTAAGGTAGATTGTTGTAATGTAACATCCCGTTACTGTCAGTAAGGGTATTATGGTAATATTGGGATAGACTGGTAGGATTTCACTGCATGCATTGACTGAGTATATTACTGGCCTCTAATCATAGAGGAACTGGTCTACTGTATATGCATATATATATATATTCATAGGTTCATGCATTCATGATTTTCCGGTATTAATTGTAAATTAGAACTGACTGAATTGATTGGATTGTGATCCGAGAACTGACTGAACTGATTGGATTGGGGAGCTGATTAAGAAATTAGTGTGTTTGGGTTCAATTGACTGATTTAATATTGAATACGAGCGACTGGTAATTTATGGTGACTTATAGGAGATTTTCGGTAAATTCGGAAGAAAATGCCCGGACCGAAAATATTTGGGTGACTGACTGATTGACCGTATATTAGTGAAAGAACTGTCCAATGACAATGGAAAAATTAGAATATTGCTAATAGGGAATAAATGTGTTGAGTCATTGAGATTTAGAGACTGAAACCTGGACTGATATGGAGACTGACGGCTATAAATAGTTAGGGATTGAGAATTTGGGGAAAGGAACCTAAGTATTTCATCGTTTCATCCTCCCCCCTTTTCGACGGTGATCTTCGATTCCTCCATAGGTGAGGATTTCTTGATCTTTCTTCATGGTTACCCTTCTATTGTGATAGGCTAACTGATTTCTGTGATTGATGAAGTGGTTTGAGGCTTGAGGGAGGAGATCGACGGTGTTGAGAAAGTTTTAGGATTTGCGATCGATCGACGATTTGGTAAGCTTTAATGGCTTTAAATGTTGTTATTGTGGTTATCACATGAATTTATAGCTTTTATTAGAGTGGATTGAGTGGTTGAAAGGCTTTAATGAGGTTTTAATGGCGTTCATGGCGGAAAACTAGTCGGAGAAGAAGACGGAATTCGCCGCACGCCGCGGCCTGCGCGCGCACCAGGCGGCGACGAATTTTAATTCGTCCGCCGCGGCGGGCACGCGTGGATGCCGCGGCGAGCATCATTTGAGCTCAACGCCGCGGCGTGCTACGCTCGCCTCGCGGCGTGCCAGGCGTGCCGTTCGCCGCAGCGAGCAATGCTCAAGCCGCGGCGAGCGAGCTTTTCTGGGCAGCCGCAGGAGATGCGATGCCGCGGCGAGAGAGAGAGAGAGATTGGTTTATTGGGTATTATTTTTGGTGTAGACCTCCGATTTAGGCGATTCAAGAATTGTTATGAACTAGGGAAATAGGTCTACAATTGAGGATAATTATAGGAGTTCGGATTGATTTAATTGGTATTGAATTATAGAGAATTGGGGCAACTATGGTACTTAGTGTGATCTAAATGTCAAATTGAAACTATTGGAGTTTTAATTGGAAATTTCAATTGAGGTTTTGTCCGGATAAATAGGAAATTGCTATAGAGGATTTGAATTGAGGAAATTGACTAGATTATAGAAATGGATCAATTATTAGTGATCAAATGAACAGAGTGATAGAATTGGGGTAAAAGTACCGGAATTGGGAATTAGCACCGGAAAAATCGTGAACATGCACTGTATATCTTTTCACTGAGACATATGCATTACTATACTGTTTAATTGAGCAATCAGTAATAGACTGTATTTTATGGTTATAGAGGCACCGTTGGACCGTCGCTCCACGGACATTGCTGGAACTTCCAGGCAGTAGCTCGGAAGTAACAGGTGAGTAACCTAGTTGGTTTCTCAAATTACTGATTGTCTAAATACTCACTGTATGAATTACTGTATGACTACTGAAATGAATGTGATTGAATTGTATGCCTTACTGTACTGAACGGAACTGCTACATGACACTGGAAATTGCATGACTATTGAAATATACATGATCAACTGTATGCTCTCACTGTATTGAACTAGACTACCGTATGACCACTGAAATGTCTGAAATGAGCATGACTAAATGATATATTTCTACTGTACTGGATAGGATTACCGTACTGGACCGAATTACTGTATGTTACTGAGAACTGAATTACTGAATACTGTAATACTGGGCTTTTAGCCATATACTGAATACTGAATTACTAAATATTGAATCACTGAACACTGCATTGCATGCATTATTGCATGATCAGATAATGTACGTGCCCCAAGTTGCTAATATCACTGAAAAGAGCTTCGAGCTCGAACACTGTACTGACCGGGCTTAGCCCGAGGGGATTTATCCCTGACGCGTCTCACTGATTACTGTCACTGTACTGGCCGGGTATAACCCGAGGGAACACTGTACTGACCGGGCATAGCCCGAGGGGATTTATCCCTAAAATACTGTACTGATACTGGAAAGAGCTTTAAGCTCGAATACTGTTATTGAATTGAGGATGCCGCGGTAACACCCGCAAACACACGCCGCAGTAAAACCTGCAAACACCTACGGGTGGGGTGTGGGGTCCTACAATTGAAAAAGGGATAAGTGCATACCCAGAGGGCTCTCCTATCCCTACTGACGCGTGGAACGTAGTGCATACCCAGAGGGCCCTCCTACTTCCTAAAACGCATTTACTGAATACTGACGGAGCACTTGGGCACAACACTGAATAACTGGAAAAGAGCCTCATGTGCATTGCATACTGTACTGAATGTCTGAAATGACTGTATGACCACTGTGACTGTCTATTGTAAATGAATGACTGAACTGTGACAATGACCTGAATTACTGTGAATTGCAATATGATACTGCTAATTGTTAGTGCTACTGCAAACTGCTGCATAATACTGTAAATTGTGATGTATTATTGAAAATTGTTAATTGATACTGAAGACTGTTATAGATTACTGTAAACCGTGATGCACTACTGCAAACTACGGAATAGTACTGACATGGGTATGAGATACTGCAGACTGTTATCACTGTACATCGTTACAGGGTACTGTAAACTGCTATAGACTACTGTAAATGGTATATAATACTGTTAATGGTATATTACTGTATTATGCTGTACGCGCTACGTGTAATGCATGATTTGAGTGAACCATCGATGATGGTTTCTCATTGAGTTCGCAAACTCACCCAAAATTGCATCGTATTTTTCAGGACTGATAGAGTAGACTCCTAGCTCCGAAGATCTTCTTTTCCTGTCAGGCGAGCTGCTGGCAAGAGGCGATGGCACAAAGGTCGGTCAGCTGGGTTAGCGTTTTGTGGATGACCTAGGATAGATGTTTGTATCAGTTTCCTTTTTGGTTTTGTTAGGAGACTGATAGACTGGTCTATTCTATCATTGGATGACTGTACAAATGAGTGTTATTTAATGATTTTAAGTTACTGATTTCTGTTCTATTGTGATTTTATTACTGCGATGCCATGTGGATATTAGTAGAAATGTTCTGGTAGTGAACCTTTATCGTGGGATACGTGTCGGGAGCTCCGATGTGTACCCTACGGTGATGGGGCGCTACATTTAGTGGTATCAGAGCATGGTTTGGCATCTTATGGGCATAGTGTACTGTTATGCTGAAATTACTGGAAAGAATGGCAGGACTGATTGGAATTACCAGCTGACCTGGAATCGGTAGGAGCTAGTAGAGAGTCTCTGACGCTTCATCCAGAGGAGTTGCCTCCTCGAGTTCCTGTGAGACGGGAACGAAGACATGACAGACTGTATGAGGATAGACAGAGGTTACTGTATAAGTTACTAGTTAGTACTCCTTTAGGTAGTACGACTGTATTGGGAAACCTGGTTCCAGTGGGAACTCAAGAGTGAGAGATAGAATTTGCTACTGAGGAAATGGTAATATGTAGAAGTAAGGAATTCGACTGTGTAATAGGCGTACTGAACCGTAAAGGGAAATTAGAGTATAAAGGAATATATGTATTCAGAATTTGGGGTTATTGAGAATTAACTGAGTGCTGGATTGATCCAGAAATGGCAAAAAGGGTTGAGGAAAATGTGTAAAAAGCATGACTGATAATTGTGAAAGAGACAATGAGAAAACTGCTCAGCTTAGTGTTAATCATATTGTTTTAAATTGGAGATGTGGCATTAATAAGTGAAAGGTCCCAGTAAAGGTAATGAGGCGATTAGTTGATTTAGTGCAATGTGAATTAATGTATCTAGGGACAGGGATAATGTCGTATACTGTACTGTGATTGAGTATGTGAAATGTTATGCCTTAAAAAGTGTGGGGGCACTGATTGTATAGAAATGTTATGAGTAGGCAAATCAAAGATGAACGAGATACTTTGGGAATTTGAATGATTCGAAACAGAGATTAATGGATTGAGCAGAAATACAATAGTGTATAAGAGTATTATCGTTGAATGATAATTGTCAATATGGTAAAAGGGTAAAAAGGAAGTAGTAAGAGTTACCGGAATTCCGAAGCAATAGTGTATAAAAGTACTGACAAAGTGAAATGGGGGTTTAGAATGGTAAACCTTTTGAGAAAATGATGTTTATCACTGTAATGTAAAGTATGTGTTTTACTGCCAAAGAGACTGTTAGACAAAATCTCTAAGATCTA
This sequence comes from Myrmophylax atrothorax, assembly GCA_026770055.1. NCBI lineage: Eukaryota > Metazoa > Chordata > Aves > Passeriformes > Thamnophilidae > Myrmophylax > Myrmophylax atrothorax. Next base: position 21,314,905 of record JAOXXN010000120.1, read on the forward strand.
TCGAAGTGTTGTGTTTCAACAGGAATGTACCGAAAGAGTAATAAAAGGTTTAGAGTGTAAAGTCGAATAGTTAATAGCGGGGATAACTGACAGATGTGACTGTTGAGACAAATGTGAGACTGAATTGCTTGAACATAGTTGAAAACTATGATTGATTCGTGTTATTGATGATAAGTAAAGTGAATCTGTATTAGGGGTTGAGCGATCCCAGATTATGACAACGAGTCGAATCGATAAGGAAACTAGTTCGTCATTTAATGGCCTCTAGGTGACCGTCATGAAAATGGATTGGTAAAATGGTTTAAAAATTTAAAAGATGGTTCTGAATTACAAAATGTTTTATGGACTGGATAAAGAGATATGATAAATGTGTTTCTGGTACTGAATGTAAGGAATTGTGGACTAGTATAATGATACGAGTGAGAATTAGAATAGAAAAGGGTGGAACAATTCTCCTGTCCTCCTGATTCACTGTGTATGAAATTTCGAGGACGAAAATTTTATAAGGAGGGGTGAATTGTAACATCCCGTTACTATCAGTAAGGGTATTACGGTAATATTGGGATAGACTGGTAGGATTTCACTG
>JAOXXN010000120.1:21337103-21357729 GCA_026770055.1 Myrmophylax atrothorax
TGCATACATCCTTGCATTCAAATCAGTACAATAGCTTTAATTTGCTAGGCCTTAGCCTGGTTTAAAATACTAAACCAATAAAGCTCAGGTTGTGTTATTCTACAATAGCTAACTGAAGTTATGCACCAGCAAAAAACCCACTAACTTTTTCACTGGTCTTCTTTTCAAAGCAGGAAACTGAAGCTACTACCTCATACTGAGGCTTGATAGTAGTAATCGGCTGACTTTGGCCTCAAACACTGGGCGGCTCCCAGGCTGAAATGGGTAATAATTACAAATTTTAAGACATGTCAGAAATGATTACCTGGATAGTAGAATAGTAAATAAGAACAAATAAAATTTAATTATAGTACACTTTACATCTATCCTGGTTTTTCTGTTGTTGTTGAAGTGGGGTTTTTTTCCTTAGGTTTCTTCTATTATTTGCTGGTTGTGAAAACAGAGGGCTTCACCCTTAACCTAAGAGTTTGGCTCCATGATCCTTGTGGGTCCCTTCCAAAACAGAGTATTCTGGTGATTCTGTGAACTCTTGACAGAATACATCAAAAAGGGAGAGTATGAGAGAAACACGAAGTAGTCATGAAGAGTTTTTTTAACAGCAGATTGTTATGGACACTTACCCCCCTACTTCCCCAACAATGTGTGCTATTAAACTTAATGATCTGGAAAAGGGAGAAAAAAATGCAACTACCATCACAATACTAGTCAAAGTAGTTTAAAAGAAAGGAAACTGAGAAGAGACTTCACAATAGGGAATTCATAGTAATCTAAAAGTGAAACTCACTTTATGAGAACTATTGTAAAAAAAAAGTAGAAATAACCCTAATCAAAACCACACAGAATGAGAAGCAGCTGTTAAGTTAGTGATATTAACCTCTTGTCTAGGATGCAAAACATCTTGGCATTACTTTAGCTAATCTTCTGGAAATATCAACCTCTAGCTCAGATGTTACAAAAATTAGGAGAGCTTTAGGACTCATCAGGAAAGGCATGGAAAACAAACAACTGTCTCACAGTATTTCATATTTACATTTACATGCTTGAGTAGAGTTTCATCTCTGAAGAGAGAAATAGAGAAGGGTAATGAGGATTATCAGAAGTGCAAGATGGCTCAACAGCAGTTGTCATACAGAGAAAAAGGTAGTAAGGCACAGAGGTGAGAGGCCTAGAGAGCACTGTCAAAGGCTGGAAGGTAAAAACAATATACAGATCATTAAACAATGATATCAAGAAGCAGGATTAAAACAATCATCAATATGCACTTTCTCACAGTGATCACTTAAATGGGAGGGCAAAATGTTAACAAAAATATTAATAATTCATTGCACATTTCAGATAAAATCCAATCACTACAAAAGTTTATGGTCCAGCTGCAGTTTCTAGCTTAGGACATCCTCATATAGATTCTGGCAAGAAGCAAGGAGATTTTGCTGGGAAACTATCACTGCAGCCTTGTTACATCTCTTGCTCTAAGCACTCATTATGACCACTTCTTGAGACAATACTGGGCTTAGATAACAGAATTGCCACGTGGCCAAGTAGGTGTTGCAGATATTAAAACTGTTCAGTTTGTGCCAGATGAATCTGAACTATCTCACACTAATAAATCAGGTATGTAACAGCATGGATATCAGATCATTAATTTGGAGGAACAAAGATAAAATGGAACATTCAAGAGTTTTGTGTTTCTGGGAAGTAGGAATCTTCATCTGAGTGCTGCAGCGCCAGAGCTTTCCTATATCGTGTGTCAACATGAACAGAAATACAAGGCAGCAAATCATCTTCTTCACACATCAGTAGAGATGCCATACAAAATTCTAATTCACCATTAAAGCCAAATGATTCCTAAGGTCCAGCAAGGCAAAAATCTCTCTGAAGCAAAGCCAAAGTTGGAGTCTTTCAGTGTAGTATTGTTTGTCTGGAATGACTATCATAGACAGCTGGATCAGTGTGCTGCACCTCTGTCGTTTACAATATGGAGTCACTTTTGCACAGTACAAGACCAGCAGGAGCCAAGCAGTAGCTGAATTAGCTCAGGTATGAGCTAAAACCAATGGTACCATGCACGCTCTGAAGAACTTGTCCTGTGCTGATTTTGCTGTGCCACTTCCTCGGGTATAGACAACAGTTCCCCCCTTTACACACACCCCTTAGAGAAGCTGGGACCAGATTGATGCAAGCAAAGAATTTCTCAGACCTACTAGCAGATCATCCCTGTTAACCATCCTTCTACTCACTTGGACTCTTACCTCAGCCTGGCATTGAGGGTCTAAAAATCAAGGAGATACTAACTTCCACATTGAAATGCAGAGTAGTGCAGTTTTTCCTTAACAACTGTCATTCATTCTAAGTTGTTTGGAAAGGGATGTACCCACATGGAGCACAATTTACACACATGACAAAAGAAAACAGTCCATACCTGCTCAAACAAAAGCTTAAGCATAAATATCAAGCAAACACCCACTTCAAAATGTCTATCAATATGAGCTGACTTAAAGACTGAGTTTCTTAATAAAGCTCGAGATTCTTTTCAGTTAGTTCATTTAGGCACACTTCCTACTTTGGACAACCTTCACATGTCTCAACCTCTCACTGACAGTTTAAAGAAAGCAAGCAAAATAAAAGCGCTTTTATCTGAACAAGGGCGCCACACAGTGTTACAAACCGTGATGGAAAAAGACAAGGCAGGCTCTCTCTAATCTTCCCTTCCCTAGGTAAAGGAAAAACATGGCCATAATTACATTGAACCAGAAGTCTCCCCATCTTGTGAATTTTGAAGAACAGAAAACAACGTGGCGCTCAGTGTAAGGAGGAGGAAGGAAGCACACCTTTTCCTTGTTCATCCCGCAGCCTGAAATGTCAACTAGCAAATACTTACTGCAAGTACAGCACAGCAGCAGGGAATTCTGTCGTACTTCAGTTATGTGCATCGATTAATTTTCCTTCAAGTCACAGGCAAGGAACATGATTTGTAGCTAAGTCAAGAGCAGAGAATTAGTATTTGGAGGTTGCACCTAACAACTCAACTAAAATAGTAAACTACTTGTCCTGAGATTGATCACAAATTTCTACTTGACTGGGAGTGTTTGCCTGTCTGGAAGAAGCCAAAGAGAAACATGCTAACTTTGATTTGTCATCACAAGTTTGAAATTAAAAGAAAACAGTGAAACCTTCTCAATCTCTTCTGGCAAAGAAGTTTTCTTGACTTCAGTGTGATTCCTCTAAGAAGCAAAGCAATGGGAGTTTTCTTCTACACAATATTGTATGATTCAAGGAAAAAAAAAATACAGCAGCCACTAGTGTCTCTAGAACAAAAACACCTGTCACCTGTTTTCCTGCCAATATCAAGCACTTCCATAGACATTTTTTTTATCAAAGGAGTATACCAGAAATTTGGGAAGTCACTAGAATAGAATGACACATTCCTTCCCCTTACCAGTCAAGCAGGAAAAGGGCAGGGGTGCTGATGTGAACCGACAATACATAAAATTAGCAAGTCTTTCAATCGATTAGGTTACAATATCACACATAAGGGCTCACACAAGAAACTACACAATATTATGCGCAATGGGAAGAAACAAGTTCTCCAGAGCAACTGACAACTTTGCCAATTTTAAAGTTATATTAGATGCTGAACAAAGATTTTTTTTTAATCTTGACAAAAAACCCTGCATTACGAAGTGAAACTATTGAAATACTCAATTTCAATAATAGTTTCTCCAAGAAGGATTTAGATAGCTTTAATTTATAAAACAACACCAACACAAAACAGACAATTCATTTTGCTCCTGGGCAAGATTCTACTTTCTATTTGACAGTGTTTTCACATTACTAAAATAGACAAAAACTTCTGATGTATTTACATTCAAGTTTTAAAACCCCTGCATTCATTGTCACATGTAAATGAAACAACATACAGTACAGCTATTGTGTTACAGAAAGAATCTGGCATTGACCTTAATTTAAAAGGCATCAATCATGTCTAGGTTGATCAATTTTTCTTCTGTAAACTCATGGTATATGAAAGAGTCCCCCAAAATTTTAGTGCTAGAGACGCCTGAGACTCCCAGGCTTCTGAGATCGAAGTTCTCTAAAAAAACACAAACCCACACAACTGGCCCTATGCTTCTTGCCCTTCAGCCTGGGCTGTGACTCGTTTCTTCTTAGTCCCCCTTTCCTAATCTGCATATGACTTTTTCAGCTTCCAGGAGGAATGGGGATGATTCAATTTACACTTACTCACAGTCAGCTGCTGCTGACAAAGAGAATAGTCCCAGCCCTATAAATGACCTTATGGCTAAATCAAGTACTTGGGCAGCCAAAAAGATCACCAACTACAAACATTGATCTTTCTGAGTATTACTTGTCCCTGCACTGTGAACTTGGGGAGATGGAGGAAGATACAGAAATAGACAGCTTTAGTAAAAGGAGAGCATCATCCTCTGTCCCACACCTACAAGTATTTTAGAGCTGGCCATCGGGTAGTAGACAGATGTTGTTGTAGAAGTCTATACCAAGCCAGACCTCACTATTTACCATTCTGTCCAATAGTTCAACACCTTCATTCCCAGCTAGCTTAGTAGCCCCTAGCCTGAAAACATATTTTGAAGTGTTATAACTAAAACTTAATACTTTCAGTATGAAGACATGTGGAAGCAAGCTGTTCAGAGCCATAAAACACAAATGTCAAGTACTGTACCGCATGGCACATTAAGGGTTCATTTCCAAGAGGCCACTTCAAGAGTGTCCTTCCATACTTGGGCAAACCACAAAACAAAAAATGAAACAATACAGTCTTTCTATTCCCTCTACCTAGTTCATATACTTAGATAAACCTTTTGACTAAAAAAATGCCCTCCCATACACTTATAAAATAGAATTGTTATAAAATTCTTTTAGTTCTGTCTTCTAGATATGCCAGCTAAGGCGCTCGCGCTGAATATTAACAGAAGCTGCTTTTCCTGAAGTCATCCTAACTCCTAATTTACATTTCATTCAATAGCAAAAATACAACTGCAACATCCTGAGCAAGTATTTTCACTTCCATTTAAGCATCAATTGGCATAAATCCACCTTACACAGAAAAGTAATTCAGAAGGCACCAAAAGACAGTAAAACACAGATATCCATACACACGTACAGGTTCTCCCTGTTTGAGTTTTGGATAAGTACAACTGGGTTTAACACACTTATACTGCAAACACACTTTCTCTTTATGGTTTAGAAGCACTGAGAGGGATGAGATAGAACAGTATTCTGAGTGAGACAAATGGTGGTTTAACTAAAGGACTGAAGTCGCCACACTCCTATGCTTGTTGTGTAAGTACACTGCTCTTAGAGTAGAGGGAGCATTTTTTGCATTTAACTGTTGTCTATTTAGTTCATGCTTCAACCTGCATTTGTGACATGCTTTTAATAAGTTTCATGTTTTGGTTTTTGGCGGTTTGTTTTGGTTTTTTTTTTAAATGCACAAAACTGTCACAAGCAGGAAGTTGTCACATCATATGCCATTAGAACACAGTGAAGTGAACAGATACAACAGAATCCAGATCAATCTTTCCTGTTTCACCAATAGTATTCACAAAAGGTTTAGGGAATCGACTATCAAAACAACATTTTCAGCACATCATCTCAGTCTTCATAACCTATAAGCCTCAATCAAGTAAACTACTGTGCTTAAGAAAATAGACTTCATTCCTTACTCAGGCAAAGATTCCCATTAAAAGTCCTACCAGAAGACAGTTTTTGTAGGACTGCAGCATCCTTCTATAGATTTGAATTCCAGATTGCCCTAACACCAAGCATGACACACATGTTCTATTATTCTTCAATCACGTCTTCAGCGAGGTGTTGAGAAAAAAGTTGTAATAGAAATAATTTCTTGCAGATTTTTCAACCACGCAGTATTTCATCACAAAATTCTCAATTACTTTTTTCATATTTTGTTGATTGCTAACAAGAAGGCAACGAGGAATACTATGTTTCCACAGATATAGATGGTTAACACAACCTGTTTAAACAGCTGACCCTGCAAGAAAAGAGGAAAAGTCATAGAATTGTCATTCTTTTTATTGGTTTAAGAATAATCTCATTTCATAGTAGTTATTTACCAAATGGTGACTCACCTCTGCTTCTGCAGATGTGAGTGACTGCAGTATCTGTACTCTATCATCCTCTATCACTTCAACTGTTCATGAGAAGAAAAAAAGAAATTAAGTCTGCCCTCAAGAGGAAGGGATGGGTGTCATTTTTATACTGCAGAAGTCTTGATCCTGTGACAGTCTTACACAGCATCAAATCTGAAAGAGGACTTGGAAGTCTCATTTGACATTCCATGACCTTTACCACAACACTCACAGCACAAGTGAAAAATTATTCTGGAGCTGACCTACAAAACATAAATTCTGGACACTGAAGTGGAAAAAAATTTTGTCTCTTTTGCTAGACTGAATAACCAAAACACTGAGTTTTGAGCTAATACCCTTTTCTTTTACATTTTAAGATAGTAACATTTCATTAAGAAGTGTTTTTCATTAGCCCAGATCAAAACATTCATTGGCCAAATATTTCAGGTTAATTTCTCTATTTCTAGGAAGTAATTACAGCTGTTAAATTTAAATTCATGTCTTTTATAATCACTGCTTCTCCAAATGCCACCTTACATAGCCTCATAATTACACTTCAGTTCCACAGCTGTCTCATCTCTGCCTTAAGATACATATCATTTACATGTGCAGTCATCTCTCTGTGACACCAGCCAGCAAAGCTACAAATTTCCAATGAAGGTACTACCCGTCTCTTCACTAGACATACTGGAGTTGGGATGTTACCTTTATTCCCTGTTCACTTAAAATTCCAAGTGTCTAAGCTCAAGTTTCTGACCACTTTTCGCATGCAATAACAGCCATTCATATCAGCAATTTGTTAACAATAAAATCCAGACTAAATATGCGTGACATAACCTGGACTTAATATATACACCTGCAAACAAAATTATAACCAACAATGACAGATGTCTTAAAAAATATTTATGCATTTCAGTTTGCTCCTATGAACTGTGGTTTGAGAAATGAGAGGCTACTATTAAAAAATGCATGAACCAGTTTTCAAGACAAATGTGTTCAAGAAACATAGGGGTTACTTCCATATTAGTTTGTACAGAAGATATAACACTATTACTCATGAGTTATTACTGTTCAGCTTCCAAGTTAGAGGCCAAAAGAGCACCCCCTGAAACTCAATCCACGCTGTTACATTTTTTTATGCTCAGCAAGCAAGGTGATAACAAGAGTTGTTCTGTGTTTGTACCTTTACGTATGAGACAGTAGCTGTGTATTTCCAGAAGAACATCAATACCAACATGCCAAGCTACAAAGCCAATCATTGTATAGGTGTCCCATGGGTCTGGCAGGTCAAGTGCTGGTAGATCCATTCCCAAGAACATAGTCACCACTAGTCAGTAAAAACAAGACAAAAAGACTCTAAGTAGCCTGGCACAACATTCGTAAAGTGCTCTCAATGCCTTTGGCAATAGATTTCCCATGAATTCCTTACAACTGCTTGAGGAATGAGGTTAAAGGAGTTCATTCAGCTGGAAGTTTTTTTGTTTGTTTGGGGGTTTTTGGGGCAGGGGTGAGAGAGGGGGATGTTGTTTTCTTGGTAGCATGAGGGACAAGACAGGAAGAGAAGGAAAAGGCCAACACAGTTTTCAACCTGCTCAGTGCACTATCACATTACAGTCACCCAAACACTAGCATTTGTGACTTCCAACACGACCACAGCACCACAAAATTTGTGCTTAAGCTACCTGTGGAAGCTTCTCTCCATGAATAGAACTAAACCCAGCTCCTGGTTCAGTAACTGAGATTTCCCTCTCCCCTTAAATAATAGTGAACTATGCTACTGTAAGAATACTATCCTCAGATCTTTCAAGATAAAAGAAACTACTGAGGATAAGAAGAGGTCCTTGTTACAGATATATTTCAGATTTGTCAGTAATTTCTGTGTTGTTTTTTTTCCTCTAAAGTTGTACCTGATGGCCAATTTAAACCTCACCCAGAAGATGGCCAGCAAGAAAAAGAATCTTCACACGTGCCTGAACTAAAAGTAAATTGATGTTTGAGACAAGTAATAGCCCAGACAGTGAACAAAGTTGTTTTAAATCAGTTAAATGGGAGTTACAACTATTACTTCTACTCACCAGCTAATATTCTAGCTGTCGTACCAGTACTCCAGTGAAACCAGTTAAACAATTGCCTCCTACAAAACAATGAAACACATTTTATTGATTACATAGTTGGAGGAGGGAGGAAGAAATCAAAAAATATTGTTACCTACTTTAAAGTTTAAGAACTTTTCACCATAAAAAGAATTTTCAGAGAAACAGACATGTTTCATTCCCATGGCTGTAACGTAATTAGTTGTACCTTGGCGCATGACGAGATGGTCTGAAACCTGCCATAAGTGGTTGAAAGATTGTCAAAGCCATCACAGCACAGCCAAGATAGGGATGAAAACCTGCTTGCTAAACACAGGACATTTTTTAAAATATCACATCGATATAAACAGAGAAAAAAAAAGACCAAAAAGTACCAAATTTTATTTATTCTTTTATTATTATGTTACAATGGTGCAGCAGCACTCACAGAGGCAACAGGACACAGTAAGCTGCCCTGCAGCCACATAGAGATTGTTCTGCTTTGGTAGCAGACACACTGGTTTTCTGCCCAGGGTTTGCCCCATCTTTTTGCTGTATTGAGAAATTCTATCAGCTGAAGAGCAGAGTACTATGCCTGTAGAAGCTATGCTCCAAGCTCTTCAGCCTCGAATCTGTGCCTTCAGAAGAGGCCTATCCTATAAAACTTCTCCCAGCATGGTCTCCCTTGTCACCCTACCTGTTCTAATATTAATCCTAAAATATTAATCCCATTTCCCTAGCTCCTAGTTCATACCTGTGACCACAGTCTCCCATCTTGAATTCAGATATTCTCTAGACATTCCAATTTCTGAATTTACCTTGCACCAAATATAATACAGGTAACAGCAACACATACACACAGTCTCCATCCACTGCTCCAGACTAAGCTTATCACTCGATACAGTTACTCACATCTAAATTCATAAAAACACTTATTCCCAGAAGGTTTACCATGCTAATGTCAGCCATCACATCCTCACTCCCCTCCCAAATTCAGGTTCTCTAAGGAAATAGGAAGACCAAAATAGTATATAAAAAAATCATGAGCAAGGAATTTATTTGGGAGAAAGAGGAAAGAAGGAAGGCACTGTCATTTTTGAAACCAGCCTACTCAACAACAGCTTTCACAGCAATTTGCTTGAAAATAGTTGTAATCGTCACCTCAGTTGACCTCCTTCGCATTCATGTGATCCCACCTTACCTCTGGAGTTAACAAACAAGACAGAAACATGTACTTACTTCGCTCCAACCTCCTCGGTATATGAAAGGCAACACAAAAGAAATGCTTGTAAGCATGACTGTAGTCAACATAAGCATACGATGCACCTGGAAAAGTTAAGTTTGCCTTTTGAAACTCCACAGCTTTCTTAATACATCACTGAAAGGCATTAAACAGATATACAGTTAAGATGTTCTTAGTGCTCTCTTTAGACTTTGCTTTTACAAGTAAAGTAGATGAACTTCTGATTGATAATTGTTTCTTTTATTAGATTAAAGAGAGATTTAAGCCACGCCAGGTTTAGTCTCCTATTTCTTGGATTTAGTAGGTTTATAATTCTGCTTACAGTAACGCTAGAAAACACAGCTGAGGATATGGGGATTTTGCCCACCTGAAACCACATCTCCTTTCCAAACAGGAATGAATGAGCCCAGACAGGTTTGAAGAAGCGTGCAACAATAACACCAATACTAACTGTGGTAATCCAAGCAACAAACATTAGCACTCCTGAAAATTAAGGGAAAAAATTACAACATAAATGAGTAATTTAAGTGTGTTTGACTACAACTTCAAAGACAATGTAATAGTTTAGTCCATATGAACATGGTAAAGTTTTTACTTACTAGTAAATTCTAATCACCTGGTTCAGATTACAGCTTTATTGCATTTATCTTACTAGAAGGCAGAAGCATCCATGTAAAAGATAATCACACTATGCCCACACAGCACAATAGAGCAGCTCTGGCTACTGCACAATTCATACATGTTAATACAGTCTGTGCATTCTGGTGACAGTCACCATTCTGCCAACAATTCAGACCTCCGAGGATGAAAGATGACATTCCTACAGTGTGTGACAAAGAATGGGTGACTCTCATGGACCCATGTTGAAGTCCAGTACTGTGAGAGAAAAAAGTTCCCATTAACTACAGACTGCCAATTGTGTGGTTTCTCATTTCAAAAAGAAATAAGCCAATAATACAACTAGAACAACTCAAACCAGAGAGTAAGAGGTAAAGAGAAACAAATCCTAATGATAAATTTAAGGGAAAAGGCAAATGTGGGTTCCTTTTCCTTGGCAATAAGAAACTTACAACACTGAAATGCAAAATCATTAATAACTTGTCTCTGTCACCACAGTAGCAGATCTTGCTAGCCAACAGTATATACAATATGAACGCCAGTAAAACAAATTCCTACTCTGCAATAACTCTCCAGTCTCAGCAAGTCTAGAGCTGGAAGACAAAACCAGAAGCTGCAACTTACCATGAGCCCTGATAAGTCGTGGGGACCGGGAGCCTCCAATATCCTGAGGAGGACCTGTAACATTGTACGGTCCATCGGTGATCAGGGGCTGACGACGATGTTTGTATATTAGTCCACCTAAACAGTGACATAAAGTGGTTTATTTATTGCTAATGAAAGCCACTGCACTTGTGTGCCATTCCTTATTCATGAATATTGTGACCACTGAGCATAATTACACAAACTAAATTTCTGACACACAATACACTAAGAATCTAAGAAGTCATCTAAGCTATCTTGGACACTTAATTTACAAGTAACAACCCAGCCCCCTCTACAGGAAATATCTTTCTCCAATACATGAACAAGACATGAAGAATAATTCCCTTTGATGCTAGTCTCCATTTAAAAAAAGAAAAATGTGGCCAGTTCTCAGGAAGCTCCCACTTCCTAACATCAAGTGAGCACACAACACATCTATGAGTAAGTTTACTACAACTTCGAAAAGCAAACCAATGATCCAGAAAGGTAGTAAAGATGACTGAATTAAGGGCTTCAAACTTGGAAACCTTAATTCAGACACTAGTTCTCAGCTAAGCCATCTTACAGATGGGTTACTACCTCATTTAGAGCTGTTTGAAGAAAAGCAACTATATGAAAGTCAAGTGTACCTTCACTAGCCTCCCCATCTGCCAGAAAGATGTAGTAACTGGCATCCAGATTAAATCTCTCTTTGTGAGCAGGAAGACGTATACGCCTTCTGAAAGAACACTGAAGGACACCATCCACAAGCCTCCACAACACATCTTCAAGGGCATTCTGTGAAACAGCAGATATTAAATATGTGGTGTTTTCAGACTGGCAAATTAATAGGCTTAAAAGTAACCCTGCAAAAGATACTTTTAAGTAATCCTGCACAAGAATGTCACCGATGCACAAAATGTCAGTGATCCTGGGACAGGGAGTATCTCTTGCATGCTTAGAAGGTGTATCAGTAGAGTCAATACAGCAACATACGGGTTGGACTTATATCACCAATTTTTCCAGTTCATAACCTCCGCTTCCCTTCAACCTTTAATCCAAGACATACCAATTGCAACTGCAGCTCTAGAAAGGGACAGAGCAATAACAAGCACAAAGATTCTCAACAGAGTAAGCTCCCACCATGTGACTTACTTTCACAAATTAAATTTAGACTTTCAAAGTTAATATTTACTAAGAAGTAAGAGCCCATCCAATCTCACCTTAAAGAATTCTAGATCCACCTTAGTATTTGCATCTGTTGTGCAAAATAAAAGCACACAGAAGCACCATACCTTATTGCAAAGCTACATTTGTGGGTGTCTTAGTTGTTTCCAAATGTACCTCTGAATCCAAGAGGGGATGACTTCGCCCCTTCAGATGGGCAGTGCATGCATGAACATGGTGGTCCTCGTTAACACACAGATATGCATCATCACCACCCTGGAGAGTTTAAAAGAAAAATAAATATAGCCCAATAAAAAACACTACTGGCAATCTCCCAAAACTCTTTGATTTAATACAGGCAGCAAGACCTTAGACAGCTTTCTGTAGTTATCAAGCTATTACTTCCCACCTTTCAAACACATCAGTATTATTACAGAGGAATCACATTAAGGTAAATAGACAAGACAGAAATGCATATTATGATTTATGCTCCCCTTCCTCCCCAACTAACAGCCATATTATCTGAAGTTTCTTCAATTACTTAGAATTTACTAAATTAACTAGACAAGACACAGATGGATGTTGATGTTATTTAAAAATCCACTTCAGTTACAAGATGGTTATCATCATAGATGTAAAGACAAAGCAGTGTTCCTGCACTAGGGATACAAATATAAACAGCATTTCCTGTGTACAACAAGTAGTTTATGGATTATGCATTTGTCAGCAGCATCGTCCCTTCACTTGAATGTCAACTAGGAAAAAGTACCTCTAAACATTTTCTAAGGTTGGAGTTACTCCTGTACAAATGCACAATAAACAAATGTAAATGGTTTTCAGAATAACAACTCAGCTTCTGACAGGTGACATTTCTTGGCTAGGTAACAAAGAAAGATTGCTCTAACATGGAATTTCAGTCAGCAGATAGGCTGGATTCTGCCATAACAGATATCCATAGGGAAATTCTACTACAATTAGTCAGGCCTGAGCTAAAACTGAATATCCACCTATAAAAGGCAACTTCTGTTTCAGCACTATGGGAGAGTCACACTTCATGTGACATCTAACAGTACTTCCACTTTCCATATGCATGTTTTGCAGAGTGCCATTCAAACTTTAAGTTCACAAAAGCAACTATGGAAACAGAATAGAACACTCACCATCCACTGGTCATGGGACAATGCAAATGCTAAATAGCCTTCACTTGGACCACTCATTTCAATAAATACGGAACTCTCTTCTTTTTGGAAGGACAGAAAAAAACAGGAAGCACTTCCAGGATCACAGTTTGAAGGGTTCCTAATGCAGAACTTCATACTTCCACAGCCTGATGCACTAAACTAGACAATTAAGCAAACAAACCAATTGTAAGCAATGGGAGTTTCCCTCCTCTCTCTCCCTTTCTACCCATTTTTCTAGAAAAAAGTATACAAGGAACAACAAAGAAATGACATCTATGTCTACACACCGATCTCTTAACTCATGTCTACAATTACCCTAGGACAAGTAGGTAAAATGATGGTGAATTCCAAGCTGTACTTTTAAAGCAAAAGTTCAACTTGAGTAAAGACATTACAACAGAATAAGTTTGAAAAGATACTAAAAATTTCAGGGAAACCTCCCTTGATTTAATATTTGGAAAGGTAAAATCAGCTGTAGGATCCGGAAGCTTTGTGTTTCCTTTTTAAAGCACAAACTCCACTGACATCCTTTAGGAAAATATATGGATTAAAAGTCAGTTATCCCAGATCAAATAGTGATACTTGCTCAATCCATTCAAAAATCTGCAATAGAAGTCAGTAACACATATGAACTCATAGGAGTCTGCAGTTGCTAAACAGGAAGTTATTAGTCAAGACCAGAGCAAGTCTTTTCCCATCTCTCTTCACAATTATGTGTAATATTTCCTTATCATTAAGTCCGAAATATTCTAACAGCCTTCTGATGTGTGTGCAGCATGAGAACATTTAACCCTCAGAAGTTCAGGCTACTAACACAAGAGGGTAGCTGCCTACACTCTTAGTCTCAGATAAGAAAGTTACTCATCCATTCTCTCTCCCTTATGTCAATAGACTATATAAGTGTAATCTTGTTAAATTCCATTAAAGGTAGATTTATTATCACTACTTACTGGCTTTGATAAGTAGGAAACTGGGTATGAAGTTGACATAGCCTCTGAAGCTGCATGCAAAGGTGTTGTTGGGGACAGCACATCAGGCTGAGAAACAATGGGACCAGGAATCTTCACCCAGAAAATCCTGTATTTCTTCACAACTGTGGCTCTTAAGCACAACACACAGAGTCATTACTGTACACATCAACAGCTGATTGTTACTTTAAAAAGCAAAACAAAAAGGAGAAGCTGCTATAGTTAACACAACTTATTTGTAAAACCCTCATCTTTGGGCAGACCTTTACTATTTGAGGGATTACAGTAAGAAAATAACTTAAATCTCAGTAGAAAAAGAATTTTAAAACATAATACTGCATGCTGTAGTGGATGTAAGAAACACTCATGCCTATGGCATAGATTACAACTTCAGAGAAGGGCTGCATTGCTTTTATCCTGTAGTTCACAAAAAGCTAGTAGTGTAACAGGAGGCTATACACATCATTTGGTCAGGTACAAGCAAAGAAAAAAAAAAGATTCTTAACACTGTATACTACAGGCATAAGAAGTGAGAAGTTAACTAAAAATACTAAAGAGATCAGTCTCCAAATCCCCCTCTATACTCCCTGAAAAAAAAAAAAAAAAACAGTCACCAGCAAGCTCTCCCTGAAGAACAAGTGTCTGCATTAATGTAGACTCTGTAGCAAGTAAGGGGTGTTGACTTTTCAGGTCATTGCCCAAGGATACTTTTCAGTTTCTGGTCAATATGTGAACACAGACAATGGTACAGATTTACCTTGTTTACATTTTAATAAACTGGAACTGATACTAGATTTACTTACAGAAACTGGACATGTTTTGGTGCATCTCCAGGAGCAATCCAATACACTTTTATGTTTTTCTTTTTTGTTTTACTTGTTTGACTGACAGCTGAATTCTGAAAACACACACAAGTCAAGATTTATACGGTGGATATGCACTAAAGAGATGTTAATTGATGCAGTCAGCACAGACGGCAGCTAATACCTAAAGAGGCCCTTCACAACCCCAGTGCAACTGGGTTTTCCCCAGTCAGTCAGGATCAACTCGGATGAAGTGTACTACTGCAACTTCAAGGCTAAAAGGAACAACTTGCAATCCAGAAGACTCCAGCAATGAGATGGAGGTTCCTGCAGTGTTTATGCAAAAATGGTGAGGTTTTGATAGCAAGATCATGCTCCTTGTTTTTGACAGCAAGAGGATGAAGGGACAGTGCAATGACTACAGAGAGAACAGAACTAATATTCCAGAGGACAAAATCCAAAAGCATTCTTGGGATCAGATTATTTTTAGACAAAATAAACAGATCCCCTCTTGTGCAAAGAGGGCACCACCCCATTACCCCATGGCCCTACAGCACTGGTGAATACATTAACTGGATGCCAGTGGGGATAGGTGATAGAAGTGGAGAGAAAAAAGTACATTGTAGACATCTTGTCCACACCAGCTCAGATGACACTGCACAAACTCATGGAACTCACACATGTTGCTGAAACAGTAGTCAGAGTTCACCTCTCTTGCACGTGAAGCAATTCAATTTATCCAAAACAGATATTTAAGATTGCGATCTAACCTATAACTAAGAAGGTTCCACTAACAATAAATGACAGAGCAACGCTAAAGATAACAGCCTACTGTTTGGCCTGGTTGAATGGGATTCTGAGCAACCTCATACAGTGGAAGGTGTCCCTGTCCACAGCAGGGAGTTGGAACTAGATGATCTTCAAGGTCCCCTTCCAACCTAAACCATCTAATGAAATAATGATTCTATGAAACAGCATTTGTATACCACAATAACTGCCCTACACCTTCCTTACTCGAAGACATTTTCTCTGTCCTTAAGAAGTATGAAAAAGCAAACAGATCACACCCTCCTCCTTTTGATATTAGGAATACACTACATTCAGTATGCACAAGTAAAAGTTATGTTACAACTAAGAACAGTCCAACAGAGTTGCACTGAGGGATGCCTCTATACTCCAAGTTGGACCAATCTCCCAAGAGACTTACTAAGCTCAAGTAAGATTACATAGCTTAGCTCTATCCTATTACATAGTCTAGTACAACCACCTCAGTGCCTGGCACCCAGTTTTAGGACACTTGACTATACCTTGGCACGACCACATGTCAGAAGCTGAGAAAGTCTACGGTCAACTAACATGAAAGAACCAACTGCAGGGCCATCCAGGTGTTCTGCATCCCGGGCTTGTATGAAAAATCCTTCAAAATCTGGTCCAGACAGATGAACTGAGGCAAGAAGAAAAATAAAATGAAGTTGAACTGTACTCCAGAGGAAGAAGGAAATATTTCAACAATAACTACCAGATGCTTATTTTACAAGTACTGAATGATAGTTAATGGATCATCTAAACAAGATTCAATTGCTTAGATAAATCTAGTACAGCAAACCGAGTAAAGACATGCTACAACACAAAGAAACAGTAAGTTAAACTCTTCAGCTGTAACCAACAGAATACCTTCTATGTTGTCCCCTGGTTTAAATTTAGTCCCGTTCACTGTAATGGTGTGCTCAGGTAAGAGTTGTGGAGAGCCACCATGACAGGGTACCATGCTAGTGCAGGCTTCTCTTACTTTTCCATTTGGATAGCCACCCACAGGTGCATAGAAACAAACCACCATCAAAATAGCAACAGCAAGTCCAGGCAGCTCCTCCTATATAAAATAAGATTTTATAGGCAATTAAATACAATAAATATTTACATTTTAGGTCACAACTCATCTTTAGAAGTCAGTTGAATACACCCATTTTTTTTAAAAAAAAGCACTCATGAGAAGACACCATTCCCACTGCTGAGTAACTTCTGCTTCTGAAAACTGGCACACTTTGCAAGAATGTTCTGATATACCATGTCTCAGGCCATTAAGATTACAGGTTGTAGATGCATCACTCCATTCACTGGGTGGATTATTTTGACATCACTTTTAAAGTGTATTTTGCCTATCCCTCTCCTGCTCTAAAAAACAAAAAAAATTCAAATCCCTTAAACATCTGTACAGGACAGATGGATCTTATAACATGTTTCACAGATGTATAAAGGTCAACAGTATTAAGGAACTACACTGCTAGCATCAAGCCCACTCTTCTATTAATCATAGCTCCAAATTTTGCAACATTAAAGACTGCCTTTTTTTCCCCACAACCTGTGTCTATTTTTTTCACACACGACAAATAATTTCCAAGTAACAAGCTCTTCTTTCTATAGGGAAACTAACATTGCCAAATGTCAGAAATTAATTTTATACATGCAAGAATGGGAATTTGGTATGAAGACAATGAAATATGTATGTATATTGTATACAGGCACAAGACTTTTCATTTGAACTCTTCCTTTTGGATATTGGACGTCTAGACAATTAGTCTAACAATATCATTGCTTGTCCCACTCTTGTTAAGGGAACAGTATGCAAGAAAAACATGTGGAGTGATGGGACCACAAATCCTACCACAGTTATATGAACGCCTGGTGCCAGCTTTCACCGCATGTTTCGCTCAGCCACAACACTGTTTTCATAAAAGCTGTGGCAATGGCTTTGTTATTCAGTAACATGCAGGGTTTACAGCTCTACTGTAGTTTACAGAATGCCATAAACTAGAAGAGAAAGCATTTCCATGTCCAGAAGGCCAGGAGAACAGAGATGAACTTCCTTTCATTCCTTAGGCACAAGAAATGGGCTATCAGCTCTAGTGGAACATAGACCAGGCAAGAAGGGCTGCCTTCTGCAAGAGCCATGACTATTTTGCACCAAGTGATAAGAAGTATCAGGTTATGAAGTTCCCTGACAGCACACATGGACACGAAGATAAACATGCAGAGCCATTTCAGACTAAACTATCAATACCTAAAAAGCAGCCAAAAAAAGACAAGGCAAGTTATTACTCTTACACAATAAGAGTCACCAATATTAACTCTTCCAAAGTTCTCACATAGCCAGTGCTAAAAATCCACAATATCCCAGGCAATGCTACATTTGTACTTCAACATAAGAGCTCCTAAGCATCTTTAAATCAGTAAATAGAGGAAAGATCAGAGGCAGGAGAGGGTTGAACTGTTAGGTTTCAGGAACTAGCAAATAAAAACCCAACAGTGAACTCCTCCTCACAAATATTCAAGATAAATTATGATCCTGTCTTTAACTTCTAGTTAGAGTGAACGTTTCCTTCTAGCTCAAATACTCTCCCAAACTGTCAAAAGTTTATACCAAAGTAATTTTATTCATAAATTAAAGAAACCTATAGGAATCTATATACCAAGGTTCAGTGCAATTATATGTACCAGAGAAATCTTCAAAACCAGTTTCTGTCAGAAGAGATAAGGCCACATAACACAGAGAGAATTAAAAACAGTAGGCTAGAATTCTGCTTTAAGTAGCAGAGGATGCAGTAGGGATATAAAATGAAACAAAAAGTACTGTTTGGCAAACTCAACTGACTCAAAAGCTGGCACAAGATTAAACAGATCATTAGAATAAAAAAAAAGGCCAACTTCTGAAAGTAGCAGAAGAACAATTTTTTAAAATACCTTTTATTTTTTAAACAGGGTTAACTGTAGAAGTGCAATCTTTTCTATACACATTCAACAATGAGGGCTGGATGCTATAAAGGATAGTAATTTCCATATTAAAATTCAAGCTTCCTCAAACAACATTTATTCAGTAGCCTTATGAAGTTTCATTTCTTTTTTAATCTCAAAATACATTGTAATAGTCAACATTCTCCACTCAGACAGCAAAAATAGAGAAAGGTGGGGAGCACTCTTCATAACACCATGGTTAAATTCTCATTTCGTATTTTTAGAAAAACATCTCCTAAAGTGTTATTGTAGACAAAATAGTGCAGTAGGTCAACATTCTAGAGAAATCAAACTAAAAGAAATTATTCCTGAAGGTCTGGAGTTCTTTAACCTGAAATTAACTCAAATACTACAGTAAACTCCTTTTTATAACAGAGTAGAATTTCATATTGAAAATGTTAAATCTGGTCAAGACCTGTTCAAAACAAGCCTCATAACAGGCAAGAAAGACAAGATTTTTCAGTATGTTCTATATGACTAAAAGACAGCATAAGATTTCAAAGCACTGTTTCATACCTTTATTCAGAACGGAAAAAAATACTCCAATACTCATTAGTTTGAAGCACAATGGCAAATGTGTAAATTCTTTCCCTCATCCTCCCTACTTAAATCTTCAGTATCCTACATAACCCATCACCCCAGGCAGGAAAGAAAGCATCAGAACAAGTTTGTTCAAAGAAACTTCATAATTACCTATAATTCTAATGCTGTTTCAAATATCATGCCACTCTTGGGGCAGAGGGAGGGAGAGAATTACATACTGGAAGCCATTTATAATACAGCCCTTTAAATAATAGAAAGACAAAAACATGACATGATAGTCATCTTCTTCCATACCAAAATTGCACGGGAATCTTCTCACAATATTTAGTATACACAGGAGCTTATTCTCCTGATTACACCTCACCATCTTACAGTAAATGGATTTAAATAAATGGAGAGCACTAAATTACTCCCTCCTGTGCTGAAAACAAGTCCTACAGTCCCTGCAGGTATCCACAGCTAAGAAAGCCTTAGCAGCTTAATAGCTCATGAGCACAGTGCTCACACTCAAATTCAGCATCTCTTCACAGATACAATCTTCTCTCAGCTGTTTAACTTCACTAGCTGCAGAGTGTAAAATCTAAAACTAGCTTCAGAAAGGAAGACACAAAAGGATGGGCAAGGCAAACATACTGTCAATTCAAAGGCAGAAAAACTATGACAGCCAGAACTTTTCTCCTGAGCACCCTCAGAGAAGATGGAAAGCAGAAAAGGAAAGTCATCTGAAGAAGAATAAGCTGTATTAATATAACAGGCTTGTGACATGTCTGTTTAGAAACATACTCTTAAAAAGCAAAAGCAGACAGACTTTCTGTCCAAGAGTCACCTCCCTCTGAGTTCATAAAAAGAGCTTGGGTTGACTTCTCCTGCTTAGTTAAATGTGATCATATCACAACAGCTAGATTGAGCAAGTGCAGAAAACAAGCAGTGTTCACACTCCTAATAACTCACTATTTTTAAAATACAAACACACATGCAACCCATATGCCCACAAGATGACAAAATAGACACCAGCATTCTGTTCTTTCTACTCAGGAAAGATTAAAAGATAATTTCAAGGCTTGCACACTTCAAAATTACTTTTTTATAACTGTTTGACTATAGGTACTTACCTTTGAGCAAGTCCTTATGTTACAGTGACCAAGTTGGAGTATAATTGCCATTGGTTCTCTATGTGTAGTAGAACAGCTTATAGTACATTACAATCTCTTGTATTTGGCTTGCATCTAACAGTATGAACCTTTATTTCATCCAAGAAGCTTGTCTGAAAGAACAAACAACATGCATAGAAAAAAAAAAGAAGATTCAAAGAGCATTTTTACTTCAGGCACCATTTTATATGGTGTTCCAAGCTGAGCCCTTAAGGTCCTACACCTCAGCTGAAATGTATGAGGTAGTAATGAAGCACTGACCATGCAACTTCTTTTGGTTTGTCAGACACACTTTCACAGACCTCAAACAGTTTCATGTTAAATAATTAATTATATTCTGGT
>JAOXXN010000120.1:21390703-21411607 GCA_026770055.1 Myrmophylax atrothorax
GAAGGAAAAAGAAATACTTTGCAGATGTCAAACATTTTACAGTGACACAAGGGATGTGAAGCTCCTGAATCCTGAGTCCTAGACCGGGATCTGTAGTCGTATTCACCAGTGGTTGTACATAACTTAGCCTTCTGATAACTTTCCTATTCCTGGTCTCAAGCTTCATCTTTTCAGTCCTGTCTTTCTAAGCAGTGAGAAACCTCCTGCTCGTGCTTCGGTTATAGTGATGTTTTTTGAGTTGTGGCTTTTGTTTGCTACTCAATTTTAATAACAACTTTGTGATAGTTCTTTTTTTCCTACAAAACTAGCAAAATTTAGTCTCCTTCTATACTTCATCTTTTGGCCCATTTATATGTGATAGTACAGATGCAGTTTTTCCCTACTGCTTTTCTTAGGCTTCCTCTCTCTTAGCTGAACTTTTGGAGCAGGAGGGTACAGCACAACTTGGGTGTAATACATGTACAAAAACTGGGACAAAATACTTTAACTGTATGGATAATGAAAGCACTGGGGTTTAAACTCTGTTGTTATCAAGTTCTAATTATATTTCATTTTCAATAGGTTGGCAAATGGTTGAAGGCCATGTTTGTGTACCTGAAGAGAATTCCACGTTACCTCATCCCATGTTACTTTGATGCCATATTAGTGGGTGCATACACAACACTTCTGGATGTGGGGTGGCGTCAGATGTCTAGGTATGCTTGGCCTATCAGAGCTGTAGAGGTATCTGTACATATTTGCACCTTCTGAGTTTTATCTGCTAGAGAATGTAATTTGAATATTTTTACATTCCTCCAATGTAAAAAGGTAAAATTAGTAGTGAATATCAAATCCATCTTCTAACAGTGGTGATTTGGAAGATTGAGGGTTCAGATGCAAACAGGGTTTGAATTTATAATTACTGTAGACACTGTGCAGTAGGAGAAGGAAACCTTAAGCCAGCATTTCTTTGCCAGGCTTTGGAAGCTGTTTTTGCTATTATTTTAGTACCACTGCAATGACTCCTTAAAGTTCAGGTGAATAAGAAAGTACCAGATTGTATTTGATGCTGATGCTTTGTTCAACATTTCTTTTCTTAAACAGCTAAATATTCTTCATTATCTGAGCACTTCATTTACTTTGTAAAATAACTGTTTAATCTTCAGTGTCTGCTTCTTTGTTTCTTGCAAAGGGAAGGGAGATTTATTTAATAGAGGCTTTATCCTAGCTGTAAACATACTGAACAAGTCAGTATTGTTTTGAAAAAATTTAGATGTTAAAATGGGAATAGAATTTGGTATGGGTGTGAAATTGTGGAACATAGTATGTTCTATGAAAATGCTTGAAGATTAACTAGTCAGGAATGCAGATTGCCTAAACTAATGCAATGTGATAACAAATTTTTTGATTTACAGTTGTTATATATATGACTATAGGTAAAAATGGGACTATGAAAAAGACTGACTAGGTTTGGCAGGCTTTTCTTAATAGTCAAATATTGTTATGATATTTTTTAAGTCTTAGATCTGTGTATAGGCATCAACTAAATCAAAACAATTTCCTTTTTTTTAACCCTCGTTGTAGAATATTTGTCATACCCACTTCCATTGACATTAATAAATTTTAAGTCCAACATGGGCATGCATTCTAGTGTAATGAGTGATCTACAAATTAAATATGTAAAAAATAATTTAATGCAAAAATACTAGTATTAATTCATTGTTAGTTTTTCGTATTTATTATGCATAATGGTATAGCTTTCTGTAAATGAAAAAAGTAACATTTTACAGACTGATGATGTTGAATGTAAAAGTAATTTAATTATGTTGAATTACAGCTTTGTGCAGAATGGATCAACGTTTGTTAAACACCTTTCTTTGGGTTCAATCCAGATGTGTGGAATAGGAAAATATTCTTGTCTGCCAGATCTGTCTCCTTCCTTGCATGATGTTCCCTGTAGGCTGAATGAGATTACAAATGAGAAAGAGCAGTGTTGTGTTTCCTTGGCCGCTGGTAAGTGAAAACAACATTAAAAAAATAGCCAAACTGTTTTTAGTGATTGTATTAAAATTTTCTGTGTTGTGTTTGGGATCCATATGTCAGCAATCATGTATAAAATATAGGTAGCAATTTCACTCACTTTTGCTTTGTGTTTAAGGTAAAGGCTTGCCCATTTGAAAAGTGCTGGAGTTTTGTCTGGCAGTGCTTCCCAGGGACAACCATTTTGCTGCTGCTCAGGGGGGTTGGGATGGAGAGCTTTTTTTATAAATGCTTTATTTAGAGACCCTTCTAGCTGTGGTTTTTATCCTATATGCAGATCCACAAATACATTGTTTTTCTTTGCAGAAGACTTGCTTGATTTGATTATACTTATAATGGATTTTAGTTTATCTTTTCTAAATAGGAACTTAAGAACTTAATTGTAATGGAGTAATAAAAATGAATTTATTGTTTACAAGTTCTCAGCAAAAGAAAGAACCATTAGCAAACCAGAACTCCTGATCTGAAACTGTCTCCCAAAGGAAAGAGCATAAAAACAGTTAGCAAGTAGTGTTTATACCTCTAAATGTTCTGCCAGCATCTGGCAGTCTTCCTACGGGCACTTTCCATGTCCAAAGTATTATCTTCTGTGGCTTAGAATGAATTTATTTTTGTTCTGAGTTGGCCCATTCCATTTCTGAAGCCATGGAAACTTTTAAACATCCACAGATACAGTGGCATCTCTCTCTCACTGGAGCATTTTTCTTCTTTTTGCCATCTGTCTTTAATGCAGTTCTATTGCTTTTAGTTTCTGGACTTGAGTTACATTCCATTTGCCTGCTCTAATGTTACCTAGAAGCAGAGGCACAGTGTTCCCTTAAACTGGTCATAAAGATTAATTATACTAAAAGGTTTGGTTTTAAATATTCCCTTCACATATTCCCTGGTAGTTGTGCCTGAGATTTTTAACTCGTACATGGATTGTCATTCTGAAGTGCTGCTGCCCTGTACTATAACACTGAAGAGGTGTAGAGGCCATATATGAGTGTTAGCAAATACTTTTAAAAAGTGGTAGAAGTTAAGAAGTTCTATCAAGCATGCACAAGAGACTGCTGCTTTGAAACTTTCTGTTTGAGACATATGAAAGTTAATAAAGTGAAGAAAAGACAAATATGGACCTTACTGTTGTAATTATCATGCCTTGTCAGTTGGAATCATTCTTAAAGCTGTAATGTTGTAATGTCTGCAGTAAAAGGTAGTTCTGTAAGCTGCTGGAGAAGAAAAACAGAATGTCTTTCATGGTAACTGAGGACAGTCATATCACCTTTATGCTACTGAGATGGCACAGCTCTCATAAATAAACTCTTTCCAACAAAGTGCTATAATTTTGCCATAGTTCTGACTTCTTGTTAGTTTTCTTTCTGCTTCTTTTAATTGAGGAATGGCACTTAGTTCTAAGTTACTAACTGATTTAGTAAAAATTTAAATGTTACTGATATGAGAAATGCTGTTGTGTGATCTTGAAATTCTAGGAGATAATGTTTTAGAATAAGGTTTATTCCATTCTATCAAGAACTTGGTCTGGAAGTTTGTTTACTTTAAATATCTTAATCTAGGAAAAAATTATAAATGAAAATGTATTTTCTATTTCTGGTATTTTCTGTGTTTTCTACTTTTTGTTTGTATATGTGTGCTTGGAGATTTCTGCCATATCAATGAATAAGGTGAAAAATGACATTTCTTTTCAGGTTTACCTCACTTTTCTTCTGGAATTTTCCGTTCTTGGGGAAGGGATACTTTTATTGCACTAAGAGGTCTAATGTTAGTTACTGGGCGCTATCTAGAAGCAAGGTAAGAACTCACATAGCCTTAGTTCTTATTGGCTTTGTTGGTAGAAAAAAGCAATGCTCTCAAAACTGAGAACACAAGCTGTTAGAAACAGTTGATGTGCAGCATAAAACCTTAATGGCACTAGATATGTGGAATTGAAAGTGGAATTGAAAATACTACTAAAATGATTCTCTTCTGCTTTCTTAGCACTGATGGAAAGCTGATGTTCTGTATAGGTTAAGGTAGTTTTAACCCCTATAACACTACTGTTTGTTCTTAAAGTGATTGTTTCTCATGTACTTACATCATGGTTACTGAGCAGTAATTTCAGAATTACTTATGTAAAAATTTGAAGTAGCAAGAGAATACTATTTTAATAAGTAGGATGTGATTGTAGGTCTGTCGTGGTTTTTTTTAACTGCTAGTATTTGTCTATTAATACTAGAAATCACCTAATAGTGGACAAATAAGCCACACGTAATCCAGATGGAATTGATATTTTGATTAATTTTAATTTGAGTAGAGCTTGACACATGATAGAAACAGAAACATCAGTTATTTTAAATTGGCATACATTTATGCTGTTGCATTATTAGCTTTCTCATGCAGTGAGATTTGCAGTCTACTAGCATGTTTATTTTGCCTTTTAAAGCTAGTTGGAATCCGTGTTTTGTGCAAGGTATGCGCAACGGTTCTCAAGTGAAACTTCTCATGACCTCAGTTGCTGTCACCTCTCTGTATTTTAATAGGACATTCCCATCTACTCCTGCCCTCCGTCCCCATTCCACCCCACCCATCAGAATGGATACCAGGGTAATCATAAACAATATAAATAAAAACCCTTCCCTGTGACCTCAGTGGGATTTGGATTAAGAGTCTATATCTCGTACCTGTAAAAAACACAGTCTATCTTTTTCACGTGAATAGATGATGTGTGTTTTGTGCCAACTGATTTAAATGTATTCATGTTGAAGAATTTGTAGGAAATGGGTGACTTCTTATTGCAAATGAAGTTCATGCTAAATGAACTGATTTGTAGCCTTTGCCATCTGTCTTTAAAATACTCTGTCTTCTTGACCTACCTTGCTATCATGGTAATTCTGTATGCTTTGTACTTAATACTTGCTTTCAAGGCCGCTGTTGGACCAACTTAGTCAAGACTGTTGTTTTCCTTTGTTCTAGAAACATCATTTTAGCATTTGGTGGGACTTTAAGACATGGTCTCATTCCCAATCTGCTAGGCGGGGGGACACATGCCAGATACAACTGTCGTGATGCTGTGTGGTGGTGGCTTCAGTGTATCCAGGACTACTGTAAAATTGTTCCAAATGGATTAGACATTCTCAGGTGTCCTGTTTCTAGGATGTACCCAAGAGATGACTCTTCTCCTCAGCCTGCAGGCGCTGTGGTAAAGATGATTTTTAATATAATTATTTAACACAACTATGATTTTTTTAATGAAATGATGTTATTTTTTTCTAGTTACAAGATTCTGTTCCTATCTGTTGTTTATGATGAAGTTTGATTATAGCACAGGAATTCTGTATTTTAGACAGTTCTTGCTACATCTGTATCACTGACTACACAATTGCAGGGGGTTGTGAAAGGAGAAAAAGAATTCCATCAGCTTCTAAATTTTTTTTGTTGATTTTTGTCTTGGAAAAAAATGTTTCTATGAAAAATTGAATACAATGTATTGCCATTGCCAAGGATGCTACTTGAAAGTGTTTGATGTTTTCTTTTGAAATATCATAAACTAGAGACTTAAGAATTGCTACTGTATGTACATTAGCTTGAGCCTTTCTACTTGTTTTTCCTCTTGCCTTTCACGTATCATCCAAACATGCAACGAATCTAGGATCAGCCACTTTATGAAGTAATACAGGAAGCAATGCAAAGACATATGGAAGGCATAAATTTCCGAGAAAGGAATGCTGGTCCACAGATCGATCAGAACATGAGAGATGAAGGTAACATACACAGAACACTTGCTGTGCAGTTCAGAAGTTGTTCATTATATTTTGTATTTAGTTTCCTCTAGATACTGAGCATATTTTTGAAAAACTATTTATGCTTACTGTAACTGAAATGATATTACTTTAAATACACTTAGTATTTTAAAAATGCCTAATTATTTGTTTATTATTGACAATTGTTTATATATTATGATAGAAGTGATCTTTAAAATTTCACTGAAAGTGCAGTTGCCCTCAGAATCCTGTCTCACATTTCTTGTTTGAAGGTTTTTTGTTTATTTAAGAGGTTTGGGTTGGCAGAGGCAGTTGAGGTTTTGCTTTGTCTTAAAAGATGGACTTCACACGTGATACTCTTGCTTGGCAGGTTTTAATGTAACTGCAGGTGTTGACCACGAAACTGGCTTTGTCTTTGGAGGGAACCGCTTCAATTGCGGCACTTGGATGGATAAAATGGGAGAGAGTGACAGAGCTCAAAATAAAGGGATTCCAGCTACTCCAAGGTATCAAATCTAGGCTTTAGGGAGGGGATTCTTTAATTATGTTCTAAATGTTTATGCCTACTAAAATGTTAATGGATTTTTTTTCTTTCTGCTGATTTGAAGTGAAAAATTCTGTTCTTGGCAAGTGAAGCTCTCAGCTTCTGTCACGGTCTTAGCTCCGTGCTGAGAGCTGACCTTTGAATTCAAGTAGTAAAATAAAATTTAGAAAAAACTATTTACTTGTAATACGAGCAGTACTTCCTCAGTTAAACTTCTTATAGGAGATATATATTGATAATTGAGTTGTTTGAATAATTCTTAGTTTGAATTAAAAAAATGTCTCTTCAACATCTACATTTTTGGAGTTGAGATTAAGCATTTTAAAAATAAGCTCTATTATGTGCTAGCAAACTGCTGCAGGCATACTTGCTTGAATTTAGTACAGCATCAGTTTCAAATCAATTGCCATCCATGAATGAGAACTGAAGGAAAACATTATCTTGCTTGACAAGTCAGGCATTTTAATTAGGAACTAAGAGAAGTTGAGGTACTTCCCCAAAAGAGGCTAAATCTGTAATGCTAGAGGAAAAAGTTAATCAAGTAGATAGTAAAGCTGAGTATGATGCAATATGAAATGTATGGATATGTTGATTATCTGAATATTACCTGAAAAAAAGAAGCAAGTGCAAGAAGTGCATGTAGTGCTTGTTTTAATGCTTCACTTTTGACTTGAGTAATCTATTGTGTCCAAATTACTACTTAAGTTACAGAAGTGCATGTGCAGATGAAAAGCTGTGTATTGAACACAGTTTTAACACCAGAAGATAAAGTTGTTCGGGGTTGATCCATTTTTCATGTTCTTAATCACTGGTATAGAAGTGTCTTCAATCTGTGCTAATTAGCTGGGTATGATGGTATGACTTTAAATAAGGCTGTTGTGCAGTAAAAGGTGTCTGTTAGCCAGTTTACAATCGAGTTTGCTCCCTGACTGAGAAATAGGGGAACAGTAGGAAAATAAGGGAAAAAAAGTATCTAAGATACTTCTTACAAAAGTAATTTTTTTTTATGTTACTCATTGAACTTTAATAGCCTTCTTAAAGTAATTATTGGGCTTTTTTATCCCTACTATTTTAGAGATGGCTCTGCTGTGGAAATTGTCGGATTGTGCAAGTCAGCTGTTCGCTGGTTGCTGGATTTATCTGGGAAAAACATATTTCCATTCCGTGGAGTCACTGTAAAAAGACATGGTAAAACCAGGCATATCTTATACTTGTATTACTGGAGTATAAAAATAACTAAAACAGTGAAACTGTGACCATATAATCTCTGGGGTTATTATCAAACTACCTAAGAAGGCTTAGGAGTAAAATGGGAAAAACTTGGGGAAGTATCTTGTATGATGAAAGTTTTTTGTTACTATAAAAATTTATTAAAAGTTGATATTGTCTTCTCAATATTTCAAATAGCTTATTTCGTAGATTACAAAGGAATTTTGGAATCCCAATGCCTTTTCTCAAAATGGCTATATGTGATGAGATTACTGTGTATTATGATGATTGTATCATTTGTTACAAGAATGCAAAGTAAAATGACTCAGGACCCATGTCGTTATTTTCTCTTTCTGTTTTTCTCCCCAATATTCATAACACAGAAAACCCCTTCCTGGGAATATTTCCATAAATGTCATTGGAAGTCCCCCATATTTTAGAGAGAATAGTCTTTTAATTACACAATTACTTTAAGTGTACCCAGCCCAAGTGAATATGTGTCCTGTAAAGACTGTGGTGCTAACCTCCCTAGAAGTTTCAGTGAGTTCTGTGAACTGTAGAATTGGTGTAAACATGGGGAATCACCAGCTGGAGAGAGGTGATCCTGTCTACTCCTATTAAGCATTTGGGAAGCATGTTGCTTGTGGTGCCACTGTGGCTGTTTTCAGAAAATGAAAGCTGTATGTATTATCTTCCAGGAAAGGAGGAGATTGTCACATACGATGAGTGGAACAGGAAAATTCAAGAGCACTTTGAAAGGCTGTTCTTTGTCTCTGAGAATCCAGCAGATCCCAATGAAAAACATCCAAATCTCGTTCACAAACGTGGAATTTATAAGGATAGTTATGGAGCTTCAAGTCCATGGTGTGATTACCAACTCAGGCCAAATTTTACAGTAGCAATGGTTGTGGTAAGTGAGGGGGAGTGGGAGGAGGATGACTTTGCACTTAAAATTGTCTGTATAATTGAACTAAGGTCCATCTGCTTGACACTATATCAGGAACATTGCTTAGAATAATTTCTTAAAAGGTTTTTTTTTCCCCCATACTGTTAGTATTGATCCATCTTGAACTATCTCCTAAAAATACAGCATGACAGGACTTGCCAGTTTGCAGTGTTCACTGTATTCAGAATGTCTTTCAGGGTAGGTCTTGGAGGGTACTTTCTTACCAAACTGGCCAAAAAGTATGGGCTTCTATTGGGTTTGGAAAGAGCTTCAGTACTAATACTTGACAAATGGATTTAAAATAAAATTAAAATTGAAAAAGCACTGGATAGCTTCTGTCTTCTTGCTTATTTTGACTTTCAGGTTCCAGAAGTTGATCCAGTACTGTAAAACTAAGGCTTATTGTTGTCTTCTGTGTTTGTATAGACAGTCTTATTCATTAAATCTGTATTATTTTGTTAGGCCCCAGAGTTGTTCACACCTGAAAAAGCTTGGAAAGCTCTGCAGATAGCAGAGGAAAAGCTACTTGGTCCATTAGGCATGAAAACGTTAGACCCAGAGTAAGTACAGTAGAGATAAGAGTAAGTATTAATTAAAAAACAGGACAGTAGGAATTATTTTAGGTGGGGAGGAGAGCAGGGCGAGACAGTGTGTGAAGTCCTCATACCTGTGAAAATAAGGCTGCAGGAAGTACTTCCAGAACAATTGTTCTTCTGTTCTAAATGTCCATGCAATTGATTTTGTTTTTATGTGGACAATGACCAAGTGGTTTTGGATGCCACACAGCAAGCAAGTCAAATTTGTTATCATAAAAGATGTTGAATTTTTATCTTGGAACATACTTACGTATGATACAACGTAGAGCACTACAGTTTGAGTAGAAGCGTAAGGACGAAATTAGGAATTTAACTCCTTCCAGGACATTATCCATTTTTCTACTAGTTTAAACCATGTCATGTAAAATACAGAACGTGGTAGAGGCCTCCCTAACTTAACCATCATTAAATGTAAATGCCATGACAAATTTTTTGGTTAATTTCTGTTTTCTGTGTATCACTTTTGTAAAGGCTTTATTTACATAATGCATTTTTTCTTTCTTGCAGTGATATGGTGTACTGTGGAGTATATGATAATGCTCTTGACAATGACAACTACAATGTAGCCAAAGGTTTTAATTATCACCAAGGACCTGTAAGAGCCAGTTCCTTCAATTTTAGAAAAAGTGTTGTCAGCATTTCAAAGCAACTGCTTTAATAATTCTCTTTTCATTCCTTGTTTAGGAATGGCTGTGGCCGATTGTATATTTTCTTCGTGCCAAATTATACTTCTCTAAATTGATTGGTCCAGAGATATATGCAAATACTGTAGTTATGATTAAGAATGTCCTTTCTCGCCACTATGTTCATCTTGAAAGGTAAGTTACTTAACTAAAGAGTCAAAATATTCATTCTACCTAGTGTATCTACTGTCCAATTTCATGTAAAAGTATGGATCTACAATATAAACAGATATTGCAGATCTGAAGTCAGGCTTCGAGTACAGGAGAGATCTAGTGCCTTTTATAGATTGCAGGATTACTAATACCCATGTGAAGACGGGATAAAATAAATCTTATGTAAAAGTTAGGATCGAATTTCAGAAAAAAATGTTGGTGAGTTGTTTTTTTCTAAAAAATAAAAATATTTTAAAACAACCTTGAAAACATATTAGTTAAAGGGCTGATAGTGACAGATTAAAATTGCAGCAGGTAAGATGATGCAAAATATTGTTAAGATGTCTTGTGGTATAAATGAGGAAACTAATATTCTGAAACTATTATAACTGTGCTATTGTAAGAAGACAGAGGAACTTTCATTCTGAGTTCTCCCTCAAACCAAACCACCAAATCCAAACACCATTTTACCCCTTTTGCTGTCTATTTTTAGTTGTTAAAGATTTCAAACAACTTAAAACAAACAAAACATCTTGCCCTTGGTATCTCTTCCATGTAATCTGTTCTGCAGCACATCAAACATGCACTTACTTGTATCCAAAAGAGTAATTCAGTAAGACTGGTCACGACAGAAGGGTTTGTCATGACAAAGAATAGGGATTTGTTAAACAGCATTTTGCCTTACATAGTGTCTTGTCCAAGTCTCTTGTTTGGTAGTATCCCAGCTTACAGTGTGGTAATGTTTTTTGTTTTCTTCTGTCTTATTAAAGTAGTGTACTTTTATTCTGTTGTGGTAGAGCAACAGGCTCTACTTACAAGTATTTCTCTAAGGATGTGGGTTTGTGGGGCTTTTCCATTCCTATGGAGCCAAAAAAAAAGGCTGCTGCCTTCCAGATGTTACCACTTTATAGTACCGTAATCAGTCTCAAAGTGTAGGTTGAATACCATTCAGTTGTCTCAAAGGTCATTCGTATTCTTCCAAATGCAAAACTACCCAACTGAGAAACAGGAGCAACACCAGTAGTGTAAGTTCAGTTATTAGTAGCAGAGTCAGATTTGAAGAGACACCTCCACTACAATTTCTAGCTGCAGGAGAAAAAAAGATTAATTAGATTGTAATTATGAAAGGACATACTGTGCCTGTAGGAGAGCAGACCTTTATTTGTGCTTTTCAGTTTTCTACTGAGTTAATATTTTAAAAGGTTTTTAAATTAAATGTTCTTTTAATTTCAATGTATAATCTAACAACAATACTCACTTGTGTTTTATTAGATCATCCTGGAAAGGGCTTCCAGAACTGACCAATGAAAATGGACAGTATTGCCCTTTTAGCTGTGAAACTCAGGCCTGGTCGATTGGTGTTATCCTTGAAATCCTTTATGACTTGTAAAAGTTTATTTTGGTTGATTTGGTGAAACTTCTGTGGTCTTATTATTGGGCATAAATGAACACTTGGCTTACACTGCAAGGGAAATCAACTGTTCTGCACAATCACTTAAGCTGTGTCCTGACTTTCAAAGATGCTGAATGCCAGCAGCTCCTGTGCTCTGTAACTGTGTGGGGCTTGGGTTTTTTTGAAAATCAGGCCATGACAATAAAATAAAACTGCAGTGCACACTTGATGCAGAAACTTTTAGTAAGGAGCAATTTTAAGAATATGCACAAACTTAATTTTAAGTAGCTTTGGTTTTTTAGCCTTTTCAAATCAAAATCTTAATGTATCAAAGTGAAATAGCTCTTTTCTGAGCTAACAATGAGTAGCACAGCTCTTATGTTTTTTTTTCTTTGTCTCTTAAAGAGTAAATGGATGTTTTGCAAATGCATGCTTAAAGAGGAGTAGACTAACCTCTAGCTTTCTGAGTTTGGTATGCTTTGTGCTCTAGCACCATACATTAATGAAGGCATAATACGTTGTCTCTCCATCGAACTGTACTATGGGGATTTTTTTGTATGTGTTCAATTGAACACTTCACTAAGTAACCATAGAAATAAAGTGTATGAATACTGTAATAAACCAACCTTTAAAGTTATATATAAAATTTTGATGGCTTTACTTTGAGACTTATTTCAAGCAATAATAAGGTAATACTCTATGTTAATGCATCTTTAGATTTACTTAAATACTGCCATCCATATAGCAAATCTGCTTCATTTTTTCATTTAAATCTGGCTTTCACTGTGAGTAGTTCATAAGTAATGTGCCTACAATGCACAGCCTGTGTGTTAGGGGAGGCCAAAGATAAGTCAATGTGCTTGTCTGCTTAATTAAATGAATTTATTGAAGAGAGATGGTCACCTCAGCCCTTTATTCTTGGGAGAATCCTAGCTCTGTTGAAGCAGGTGGAAATGCTTAACATCCAGGGAAAAATATATTGCCTACCATCAGAGATAAGAATGCAGGGTTTCTGGGCCTTTTGAAATGACACCAATAACAATGAAGGTTTGCTACCTCTGTGTAGTGTCCTTTGGGAACAAATCCAGTGAACTTTACGCAAACTACATTCTTTTCATATTTGGATGCCTGCATGCCCTTTTTAAGTTCAGTTCAGTGTTCCCAAACTGAAGGGTGTTAATGAACGTTGTAGTTGGTAATTCTCAACTCTATTCATACAAGTTTTCCATCTTAGTGCAATAAACAGGCAGAGTGTGAGGTTGACAACACTCCCCACATCACAGAGCAGGAAAGCAAAAGCACTATTGTGTTTCTTAATGTTAAAAAACATATGCTGAAAAAAAATAAATACAGGATGTAATTATAATGCACTAAAACACATAGAGCGAGATTTTATCATATCTGTATTTTAATGTTTCTGTGTCTTGTCTGAAGTACAGTGCACATGGGCCATCTTGTTCAGGGAGATGTATTACAGATACATGTGAGGGCAGGTTAACAGAGAGATGAGTTGTAGGAAGTGGCTGTATTCACACTATTTATTTGAAAGGTTAGTAAGTATTTGAACTGCCTTGCTGAAGTGTTCAGTCCTTAGAAGATATGAATAGGGAAGGTCTATATTGTACCTGAACTTCTGAGCTGCTGCCGTACATGGGTTGGGAAATTGTTATTTTCTCCACATAATGCATGAGAAATGTCATTTGATCAAAAATGTTACTGAAATGTCAGCTACAGATTATTTTTCTAATGTGCAAGAGGCATATAAATTATTTTTCATACTGCACTGAATTTTCCAAAATGCTTGATAATGATATTAATGTTTCTGTCCTACTGAGTCACTACCTTTTTATTGTTCTCCTAGATACTTGTTTCAAGGTGATGTTTTATAGCTCCTTTGGCTTAGAAAGCAGGAATGAAATGGCAGAAAAAATTGTTCTTCATGAAAACATTTTTAAATTGGAAGTGCAGATTAAGAGCTATGACTATTGAAAAAGATTTCCACCAGGTTTCTAAATTATATACATTGGCAATAACACTCTTTAAGTGTTGGGAAAAAAAACATGAGAAAATTTCATCAAAACTTTCCTGTGTTATGTACAGATTACTTTACACTGTTTTTCAAACTGCACTGCTGATAGAGACTGCATATTTGTCACTGCTAGGGTTTTTTTCTAATTTAATAGTAAAATTTTAAAGATAAATCACCACTGTACACAAAAATACATAAGTTACAGAGCTTCTAAACATGCCCATTTATAATGTTGCTTCTGCACTGATTAGTTGAGCATAGTTTTAGTGACAAATATTTTAAATAGGGAAAAAATATGTATTGGTTGACTTTGCTGTTAAGTAGCAACAAAAGTAAGATTTAAGGTTATTAACTTTTGGGAGGGGGGTGATTTATTGGTTTGGGTTTTTTCCTTTTTTTTTTTCCTCAAGAAGCTACTCAACACTTTGTCAAGCCAGACAGTTTAAAAATGAAGAGGGAAGAAAACAATGTTATATCTAACATGTAACATGAGCTGTTACTCATCTAGATAAAGTCATTATCCCCTAAAAATAGCTGACTTATCTTGACTAATCCTGGGATGTATTTTCATTTATTAGTATCATTTATATTTTGCATTCAAAAGCTTCTAGTAATGCAAAGTTATACCTGATAAAATATCTTCTAGAAATAAACTAAAGAACTTCGTAAGAACTGTACATCCATTGTGTTCCAGTTCGTGCTTCTTGATCTATATTGTCATGTGGGTTTTTTCACTCCCAGTTCAAATAATTTAAACTGTTACCAGTGTTCATCCAGTTAATAGCTCTTGATTTTTCAAAGATGATTGGGAATTCAAGTAAACTAATGTATCATTCTCACACTGCATGTTGTAATGTAAAATGGAAACATGTTTTACATGTATGTCTACCACAGCAACAACTGATTGTAGAAGATGTCATTATTCATTTCTGAAATGCACAAAATAAAATTCTTTAATTCAGTGTTACCCTTTTTGTGTGGTTGTTTGGAAAAATAAGTCAAACTTTAGAGCTGATGTTGCTTGATCATTTGTAGCAATTTTACATACATGAGAGATCATTAACTCCTCAGGTCGAATATTAATAACGAGTGCTAACACCACTAGTCAGGTTGAGCCCTATATGCTGATCCTGGGGTTGGTGTCGATGTCACCTGTCTTAGCTGGGTTTTGAATGGGTTTAGGCTGGAAGATGTCTGCATGTCTCTTCTCCTTTCAATAATTATATAAATTTAAGTCATGGTATTGTAATCAGTCCTGATTAACTGATTTACAGCTGCCCAAGTGATACAGTGAATTCATTTTCACTGCAAAATTCCTATCACGATAGAGAAAACAATATTCTCACTTTTCAGCTCTGCCTTGTAGAAGCAGAATCCACATCACAGTGACTGGTGTACTGAATGTGTTCTGCAACTGCCCCGTTTCACTGCATTCTTTATAAAAATAGGATTTTTATAATCCTCTATTCAAGCATTTTCTTTAAGAAAGGAGTTTGTTACTCTATTACATACTGCTTTCAATAGGTTTTTGAATAGATTATTGAAAGATGGTTAAGGAAATGTAGAAATGACCAGTCGCTGAGTGGCCGGAGGGAGCAGGTAAGGTCAGAGCCGCCAGCTCCGCCCTCGTGGCGCCTCAAGCAGCTCAGTTGCGGAAAGATGGATGAAGGGTTAGTGCTGACTGGCAGCTTTCTCCTGAAAGCTTCCCTGGAGATAGCAAATGGCAATCAAGGGAGCGCCTGCAGGCAGGAAATGTGAGCTCTGCCCGCGTTGTCCTGTGAGGGGAGGTAGGACCCCGAGAGACACAGACCATCAGTCTCAGCACCTGAGGCAGAGCGGGACCAGCGGGCTGGAAATGCGTGTCCCGAGGGGCCGCTTCCCCGCGGGCTGCCGGCCCGGGCCAGGCGGGACCTGCTGGCTGGAATGCGTGTCCCGAGGGGCCGCTTCCCCGCGGGCTGCCGGCCCGGGCCAGGCGGGACAGCGCCCTTGGGCTCCGAGAGCGGGGCCGGACGGGACGGGGCACTCCGCTCGGGAGCGCAGGTGGAACCTGCCCGAGCGGCAGAAAACTTCTTTTCAAATGCGCCTGGAAACCGTAAGAAGGAAAATATATTTGCCTACGAGCACTCGTGGTGTTGTGCAAACCTGGGAGCTCGTACACCTGTTGTTTTGGCGCAGTGGTGTGAGGGAGAGCTCAGCGCCCAGACACGTTCGCGGGCTGTGAGGTTTGCCCGTGCACTTGGTATTCCACAGAAGGTGCTACCTAAATTAAAACAGAGGCTTCCTAGCTCTGAGTTTTGTGTCCAAGTGCAGCTGACCAAGTGGAGCAATGGCAATTTTAAACGGGAAATGTTGATTTCAGAGCATGAGGAGCCGAAAAAGGCACAACTTCTCTGTTACTTGTTTTCGTAATTACTGTTTCTTACCGTGGGATGCAGGAGCAGTTCCCTTCCCTTTGTTCATGTGTGTGCCACAACAGTATCTCAGATACATTCAGACAGAGACACTATTCTTCATATAGTGCATTTTTCCAGCGAGAATGAAAGTTGGCCATGAAAGAAGAGGGTTATTCTGCAGCCTGACAAGGGCCCAAATGACCTGGGCTCCAAATACTAATGGAGGTAAGTTTCTCATATTAAATTTTCTAACAGACATGGAGTTCTGTATTTCTGAGTTCTAAGTCTGGCTTTGGCAAATAAACTGCAGTTTAAATTTGTGTAGTGATGAGAAGCATAAGAGGGTGTCTTCCAGTCAGGTCTAAAGGAAGAAAGATACTTGTAGTAACACAAGTCACAGACTTTTAACTACAATCATTTTTAAAGGATGATGCATTAGAGTGGGATTAAGTGATAGTAGTTGAAATCTTTTTTTTTTAAAGGTGATTTTTAGAGTCACAATCACATCTAAAAATTCAGAAAAGCTAAAAGAAAAATTTGTTTCTTTCAAGTGACCTCTCAAGGGAAAGGTTCCTACAAAATGAACAATCTGTTCTTTTGTGTATACATTCAAGAGCTGTTATTTAAATTTCTTTGTAATTGTTCTTATAGCCATTGTCTGTAAGGGTTCTACATGCAGCCTAGACCTGGGAAGGGGTACCTGTTCTAATAATATGCAAGGAAAAACGGGTTCTAAATGAAGGAAAGGCTCACAGCAGCTTGTGTAACACCCTGAAAAGCAGCAAACTAGTGGAGTACCACTGTCTTAGAAAGATCAAGAGCAGTCGTTCAGGGCAATAATAGGGTAAGTATTGTCAAATGTGTATAGTATTATGCCTAAGGAGAGCTGGGGATAGGATTTTGAACTAAGTATGCAAATCTTGTGGATGTGAATGATTGATTTAAGTATCAGGGATGACAGGTTATAAGGGATCTTACTTGAACGTGTGGCAACCCGGAGACTCGCACGGTGGGTTGGCTGGAGGTAAACATCTCGATAGAAAACCGGGGCTGATAGATCGGGTAAGAATAGGGCAACCTTTCATCACAGCTGAAAAGGTAACATTTCCATCTTCCTGGCAGAGGGTGGCGCCAGTTCGGCTCCCCCGGCCCTGCTGGCTCCTGTCGGGCTCTCGGGTGCTCCCCGCGGGATCTGCCTCTCCGTACAGCCTTTCTGTACAGCCACACTCGCTTTGCTGACTTTTGATGGATCAAGTCTCCATTGCCGCAGGTCAAAAACATCATAATTTTTTTTAAATGTTTAGAAAGTGTTTCAGTAATATATTCTATATTCCCCTATAGAGGAAGAGAGAAGGAATATGTCTTTGATAGTTTGATGGTTTAAAGGGATAACTGGAAATAATGAGTAGATTTCAGTATTAAAAGGTTCAGTAGTCTGTTTCTAATTTATTGCAAAGTGCTAAAGTTTATTTATCTCCTAAAGAACAGGGAATGTTAGGATATGAAACCAGGTGTATGTTAGGCATTGATTTATTACTTACATCATAGTTCATCTAATGAAAGCTTACTTTTTTTTCTGTTTCCTTTTATGTACAAATAAATTTGATGTTACAACTGAAAATAATTCTGCCTGTTCAATCTTTCACTATAATAGTGTGTATTTTAACTTAAGTATTTTATTTTATTTTATTTTATTACATGGATTTTTTTAATGGCATTCACCTTGCACACAGCAGTTTTCTAGGGATCAGCTGGAAACAGTGAGGCTAAAAATTATGAAACTTTAACTTAAAATTAAAAAAACCAACTGTGTAGTGCTTAGATTTATTTGTTGGAGTTTGCTTTGAATGCTTTTGTTCTTATAGAATATGAAAGATTTGTAGACCTGAGATTTATGTTGTGATATTGTCAGACAAAGGTAATTGTAAGGCTGTACTCTAGGAATGAAGTCCAGTAATAGAGAAGTCTGGATAGGAATACCAGCAGTAGGAATGAATCTAAATGGAGTCAGACACTGAGACACAGTAAGAAAAAAGAATAAAAATAGTGATATGAAATGCTAGTTCATTTAAAGTGGTTCAAAGCAGCTTTACATAAAATAAAACACGATAAAAGAAGAAAAAAGTGTAGAATCTGTAGCTGAAAAAGTCCAGATGCTTCAGTCCCACACCTTTAAGCTCTAGCCATCAAATTTGTGTGGTTTTAACGGGCTACATTTCCCAGCAGTCATTCCAGTTGCTGAAGCTGGGTGGGAACACCCCCATTTTCCAGGTAATTTTGTAATTTGTAAAGCTTCTAATCAGGCCTACTGTGACAGCTGTTCAAGACATGGTTTTGTTTTCTTGTAATGACTGCCTGGCTAGTCCTGCTCCAGGTCTCTCTGCAGGCCTTTGGAGGGCCATAGTAACGTGTTTAGTATTGTTAGGTTACTTCAGAGCTTTCCCAAGGCCTCCAGGCACCAGTTAAATTTAAGCATCAGATGCTTATCAGCTGGATCAGAGTAAATGTAGAGTAATTTAACTTTCATTCTTTGAGTAATTTAAGGTTCATTTTTGCATATTTTTGTCTTCAGATAGTTCATACACCTTTGCAAACAGCAGTTAAAAGTATAAATCAGATGTATTCATGCAATACACTATTTTTTTCCAGGATAGGGGAGCCTACACTGTAATGGGACTCACTGTCACAACAGTTTACTTAAAGTGGTCATACATAGGGAAATTTTTGCCTTCCTTGTTAGCACCTTTGCAGAAATCTAACAGGACATACTCTAAATTCTGATGTATTCCAAAAAACTTTATAGAATTTTGTGCTTTGTATATATCAGAGTAGAGAAAACATTCTGTTTGATATTATTAAAAGCAAATAAAACCTGATTGATAATATGGGGTATGTTAGTAGTAGTAGACAGGTGTTCCTTTGGTTATTTCCATCATGATTTCAAAGCTGACCTTACAAATCTTCCTTTAAAACATTAGGATTTGGAAATTTATGCCTCTGTTTTTAGAAATTTTTGTTTTGTCTATGCTGGAAGATTGACTAGAGAAGTTTGAAAGCTATAATACTTGAAAAGTAAATGTTTATTAGTTTAGTAGCTGAGATAAGAAGCCTTCAGTCAAGTAATTAAACCTTTCTTCCAAATTTCAGCAGATACTTTTTATTAGTGAGGAAGTAGTTGTTCTAAACTGAACATTGTTTTTAAATGTCATCTTGCTTCCTATCCTTCTCCCTGATTTCATTTCGTATAAAAGGCTCCTTTATTTGCAGGGAGGGGGATGTTTCCATGTCTACTGCCAGTGTTCAAATTATAAGGCACTTCAATATTTGTTTATAGGGAGACTTGCAGTACTGCTGTTTCAGAAAAAATCTCTTGGAGGGCAGAACCTCAGTGGTTCCATTTTAACTTGACTGTCTGAAGAGCAACGTACTGGTGGGTGGTTAGTGAATCCTTCAGGAAAGTCAGAGATGTGGTTAAGGAAAGTCAGAGAATAGTTAAAGCCAGAGGAGGAAGTTCTGGTGTCTGCTGTGGCTGCATGCTGTAGAAGTACAGAAATGATAGAGAGTGAGAAGCTGAAGTTTAACCTTAGTCTGTGCCTACCAGATGGTCTATATGACCCTGTGTTTCAGTGGAGGAGGCAACACGGTCATAGGGCTCTACTGGTGTTACACCAAATGGAACTAACTTGGAGTTCTGGACCACAGAAGGAAAGAGCAGGTTGAGGAACTCATTATAACCATGGACGAATTTTCAAACTTATTACAATTGTTGTCTGGTTTTCACTTTTGAAAACTAGATACTTCGAAAATATTGAAATCTCACGGGGAAAAGAACTCCTGGGGAG
The DNA here is from genome assembly GCA_026770055.1 of Myrmophylax atrothorax. NCBI lineage: Eukaryota > Metazoa > Chordata > Aves > Passeriformes > Thamnophilidae > Myrmophylax > Myrmophylax atrothorax. The sequence continues at coordinate 21,410,251 of JAOXXN010000120.1, forward strand.
GCTGAAAAACCATTTTCCACTTGGCTGAAGTCAAAATTCTGCATTATTTTGTCAGTCCCTATTTCTAGCTGTTCAGCAAGTTCACTATGGTGTCTAAAACTAGACCCAGTATCTCCATCCTTCACCCTTCAGCAGTAGCCAAAATGTTACTGTGAATTTCACCCCAAAGTCACCAAAATCACTGGAAACATAAGTATGACATCAGACTCAAAGGTTTCACATGCTTGACTGCCACATTTTAAAGTCTTTAGATGTCATTTACAAAAATAACTCAGAATAATAATTACTGTATAGTATCTTTTGTCTCATGAATTTAATTCTCAGCGTACTCTATTTAATTTGCTATAATTATATACTCAATGTACTGCTAATAAATATACTCTTTCAACATGTATTTGTGTTTGATGTATATATATTTTCAAACATGAGGGAAAGCAGTAGAAGTCTTTTTTGTACTACTAATGCTTTATTAAATATTGTATTACATTAAAATTTTTTCATGAAACTGACATGAGGATGCTTTGAAATGCCAGTTGGTTGTGATGGTGCACACACCCCTCACACTGGTGTGTTTCTGATGCTAAAAATGAAAGGATTGCTCTAAACTATCTGAAGGGACATTGGCATAGTATGGAGATGTCTCTGTGCCTTAACCTTCCTTTCTTGGAAAATTGTGACTGCTGTACCCTGAGAACTTTTGGTAGCTACACAGGACATGTGGAAAGTGGATGACAGCTAGTGTTAGCTGGTGGATGCTCTTCTTTTTGGAAAGTTTTGGTCTTTTTATCCTGCTCTGTCATTTTCATAACTGCCCTTCACAGTTTTCCAGTAACCTTTTACTACTGCAGTAGAAATGCTAGTAACCAAACTCCTACTTGGCTGAACAGGTATCTAAGCTAAGAACCATTGACTTTGCTGCCACTGTTGGATATGATCTCCAAATACTGCTGCTTCCGTTGCTGGTGATACCATTAACAGAAAAACCTTCCTGTTGTTAACGTATGGATGAGGGGTGACTGGTAGTGGGAAATATTCTTACTGAGTGTCAAGTTCAGCAGAACAGAGACATTTAAAAACAGGAAGTCAAGAGTTAGTTTCCCATCCATACAGTGCTAATTCCGCTGGCTCACGTCACTCCTACAGTGCACCAGAAACACTAACGTTTTGTCTGAGCACTGCACTCATCAGGAGCTCCTTAGATCCTATGTCAGGATTCACCCTCTGTATGGGCTTGACATGTAACCACACCTTGTATGTGGGCCAGGGATAACACAGCAGTTATCACCATGATGATGCATAATGATGCTTTGCAGTAGTTCTGCAGGTCTGCTTGTGTATGTGCCTTTAGAATGCACTA
>JAOXXN010000120.1:21420686-21441193 GCA_026770055.1 Myrmophylax atrothorax
GCTCAAAATAAATTGCTGTGGCTGGTTGGAATGAGAGTGCCACTAATGCTACACTTTCCATTTTAATTTCTGGGTTTCTGTGGTTGTTAAATACTGGAGACTGAGACTTAAATAGATGGGATTTTCAGCCATCTCCCATATTTTTTGCCTTTTCTCCTGGTTTTGGAGAATATCTCAATTTTTATCCACTATTCATGTTTATTTAGCCAGCAATTCAGGGCTGTACTGGACTGAGACTTCTTTAGGACGGTGAGGATTAAACCTGCTCCCATGTTGCACTAATAAACTCTTGTTTTACCATTCCAAACTTTTCATCATAGTGAAAAATGTCTAGCTTAGCAACGCTGCAGCCTGTGTATTTAGGTCTTGAGTTACCCAAAAGTTAAAAAAACTATTTCACAAGATTTCTAATATACAAGAGGAGGGTCTGACTAAAGTAAGAACATACTTAAAAGTTTGTGTCTTGAAGGCATTCAAACATACATTTCCTGCTCTAGCGGTAAGTGGAAAATATGGGTCTAATTTACTATTATTAGCATTTTTAAATATATTAACAATTCTAGTAAATTGTTATTTAATTGTGTGGAATGTCTCTCTCGGCTGCTTTCCAGAAGCCCAGTTGTCCTTTCCACAAGTGGCATTGCAGATCAGTAGCAGCAGGATGGCTAACATCCTAAACCAGACCATGGAAACCATTGCATTTTGGTCCATCTCAGTGTTGGTGGGAGGGAGTTCTACAGCAGGAGCGCTTTCCTTTAGCTAGGAAAGCAAAAGCACTGAGATTAGATCCAGGATTGCAAATTCAGCCTTACAAAGCTAAGGGGTTTGAAAAGTAATAATCATTGTTCTTTAAATCACTGATGATATTTTCAATTTGTTTTCATTATTTATTTTTTATTTTGGCTAAAGCCTATCAGTTGGATGCCTCCAAATGGATTTTCCCAGCATCTCTCTTGACTTTTTCTCATCTCCACATCATTTGCATGCAGCTGCCCCAACATACTGAGGAACATGTCTATCTAACTAGTTACTGTTTCTGCAGTGAGGGAATTAGAAGTGAGGTGATCATTAACCAAGAGCCCAGAAAATTCTGTGATGTGTGTCCACAAGCATCATAATCAATTAAGGGACATCCCACTTCCCCAGGGCTCCAGGCCATCACCTCACAGGTCAGCGTCAGCCCTTGAACTTTGTGATGAACCCTTCCAGCAAGTGGCCCTCTACAATTAAACAACAATTAAACTCTTTCCAAGTATAAATTATAAATGTATAAAACTTTAGGTACCCTTCAGGTAACCACACAGACATCACAATTTGAGGTCTATTATATGTATGAATTATAAAGAAATGACATTTTTCTACTCTAAATTTGTTAACATCATGTGTTACAAACAAGAATTGTAATGAAAGTTAATTTTTATGCTCTGAAATTTTAAACTTCCTATAGTTAGCTATTGAATATTTAATGCAGAAAAAAAGAGCAAATTTAATTCAGAGGGTAGCTAGGCCACTGATCATTTTATTGATTTTATCTGTCTTGTTCTTGTGACTGTCTGCATGGGGGTTTATGTGGGAAGAAAATAGAAAGCTTATGACCTTCCAAAACCCCTCAATGCTCTTACCAAAAGCTGACAGGGAAAGAGCTGCACATGCAGGTAGTGGTTAGCAGCATTCTCAGTCCCTCAGAGCTACTTCAGGGTCACTCAAAACTTGAAGCTTTGAAAATGTTAAAGGGGGAATTGCATGCTGTTTACAACTCTTACTTTGGGGACTCAGTCCAGTAGAATACTTGACTCTCTGGCTCTTTTTCTCCTGTTTTACTTTTCTCAGTTCAACCTTTATACACTTCTGCCTGCTTAGCAAGGCACAAGAGTTTGCGCAATTTAAGAGCTCGGCAATGCTGGCACGGTACTTTCTGTAGCTGCATGGTATGGTATGTTCTTTGTAATTTCACACAGTTCATATGAGATGGAAAGATAATCAGCTGTGGAGTTTGAAAATCAGTTGGGCTGGATACACAGTGTTTTTCCTTTTCTGTTCCACTGATCACGCCAAATAGATTTGAAGAGCAAGATTCATGGGAAAATAAGTAAACTGTAATTTCTTCCTTAAATGATTTAAATGCCCCATCACATTTTAGTATATTTTTTAAATTTATAATTTACATTCTTCTTTCTAACACTTTTTTTAAAGTGTGGTCTGCTATTTTTGACATACTAACTGCATGGTACCTTGTCCCTGTACAATCGTTCAGTGAGCGTTTTGGTGGAAGAAATAGGCCAAATTTTAATACTCTCGGCCTTGCCCATTCCAGTTCATCCACTCCCAGCCGCACGTCTCCTAATGCCTACCTTAGTCATGCCAAGCTCACATTTTTCTCCACTGAGTGTTAGGTCCTGCTGGCAGACACTGCCTCCTGAGTTAAAAGTAGGACTCTTTCTCAGCTGTAATTCTCTGTGTTGTTATAAGCAAGTATGGATTTGTACAGACCTGTCAGTGAGATTGGCTTATAGAGAGAAGTTACTGCATTCCTTTTGCTGAAAGTAAATATTTGGAACTTAGATGCCCTGATGTAATTCTACAACTAGAGATTCTGGAGTACAAACACATGCTAGAAAAGCCCCTGCTTTAGCAGCTGATCAGCTTTATGTGTTGGATAGGTCTTGTCACAGTTCATCTATTTTTCAGCAATCTACAAAATAGGTGAATCCTCTAGTTTTAAAATTTAAAGTAAAGCTAATCCAAGAGTTTTCTGAGTCTTAAGGCTGTCTCCTGTATCTGACTCTTATCGTTTGTCTTGCAAGAGCCTGAATTGAACACTTAGTAGAAATATATTTACATATATATCAATTATTCTTGTTGCAAAGGGTTGATGGAGCACAGAAAAGAGGCAAAAAACAGTAAGAAAAATGGAGCAGTCTGTTCAGGTATTCCTGCATCTCATTTGCAACCTTAACATGACAATTTGTCATCTGTTTAAAGCACTGATAGTAACAGAGTTACCATTCCTTAGACACTACCAAGCAGAAACAGTCACAGTAGTTCTGTGTTACAAACTCCTATTTCAACTAATTTGTCGTTGGGTTTTTGAAATTTGCTATAGTAAATGGTATTTTTTTCTTCTTTTCAGGACTTTGATGAATTAGCTCATGTATGTTTCCCAATGTGCTGGTTGCAGAATGAATATTTAACCTGCTGATCCACTTATAGGAGTTCTGGACACATATATATCATAATTGGTATTTTTCTTTTATTTGATTGATGTGAATCAACTCATTTGGTGATGGAACTGAAAAGTGCAACTACCTACAAATCTATTTAAATTACACCTTTTGGCTCCACTTGGAATTACTCACTTTCCAATGATACAGAATTTCAATAGGGACCAGTGTGATGTTGTGAGATCTCCTAATTTTTAAGATATGAAACCATTAAATGTGACAGGTGTGAGAGGATCCTTATTAAGATGTGTTGCTTTGGAGAGATTTCAGTACAGCATTGCAAAATGGTGTTCTGAGATATTAAATATTGTTTAGCCAACTAATTGGCCCGTGTTTGACTGAATAATATGTTAACTTCATGATTATTCCAAGATCTTGGTGGGGGTTTTTTCCTGAACTATGGCTTTCCTGCAGACAGAAAATGTTTCCTAGAGAAAATTCCATTGGATTTCTAAAGCATTGTGAATTGAATGGACCAGTGCTACAGTTTGTAGTGCCACTATGACCAGAAGACTTCATTTCTGCTACGATTATAACATACCTAGTAAGCCTATGAAAGCCATGCTTCACCTTTGAGAATGTCTTCTGTAGACAATGACACAAGAATAGCTTACTTTGTCTCTTATATACTATTTTGCCAAATACCTGATGCTGCTGTTCTTCCTTGTTATTTAGCAACATGTATGTGGCGAAAGGGGATGCTCAATTAAGCTCCTTTTCCAAGTAGAAAGGTGGGCTTGTTACTTCCTGCAGTCAAGATACTGGGTGTAAATATCAAGAGGTTTTGAGGTATTAGTAGTGAGGTATTGGGTATTTACAAACAGTGTATATAAACAGTTGCATTTACTTCAGTTGACCTTTTAATTTGAAGGGGAAAACAACCATGTTCATTGACTTTTTGCCAACATTAAAACAACAGAGGATTTAAGTGACCAGTATTAATTCCTTACCACAAATGAAATGAGGATTGCTATGGTGGAAGCAGAAGCATTAGTTTCAAGTTGTTGCCCAGTCATTTTGTCTGCATGAGTTGTTTGAGGTTGTAGGAGACAGTCATCATATTTTTCATGGCCAAAAGCAGTTTAGAAGACTATTTCATATCACACCATTTTCCCAATTAAAGGAATATGAACCTAAAAATAAAAGACAAACCCAGGAAAAATTGATGGGAAGGAGGGAGGGAATGGGACACTGGAGAGACTCAAAGCTTTGGGAAGTTAGAATTGCTGAATATGTGTATCTAACATTAGACACCTACATCCACAGAGATGTTTCTAAAAGGTTAAGTGGGGTTTTTTACAGATTCTAAGCATCTGTGATTTCCACTGAATAAATGAATAAGATATTTCTTTCACAAATGTGTCCAGAATCCGCAGGTGTATTCTCACCTAAGATGTGAATGCTGAATATATTAGTTCAAGAACCAGTCTTCTGGAACATCACAGGCAAAATCAATAAGGAGCTATCTATGTTGCTGTCTATATCTGTGCTGCTGTCTATGACTGATCTCTCACATGGTGGGATGTACTAATCTGTAGCAGATTTCAAAGCCCAGAGGCATGTTTCTAAATCATTTGTAGGCTGATGTTGGCAGTTAGATTCTAACACTAGGGAAATAAGGGGTTTTATTTTATAAGGAAGGTATCTCTTTCCACAGACGTACAGGATACTAACAATTCACCTGGGTTTTGGGGTCCAGACAGTGTGCATAGATACCACAAATGAAGTAAAACACAAATTTCTCACTAAGTGACTCACTTGATTAAGCAGTCTTGTCTGTGTAATGCAAAATTGTCATGTTGATGTTACTAACTGACTCTCCTATAACCTTCCCACCAAACATAATCATACTATTACTGTTTACTCTTACAGCAGCTTCTTTCCATCCAAGGAGCTCAGCAGATTTCACAATGATTAAGCCTCCCAATGAAATAGTTAAATGTCATTATCCTATTTTCTAGATGAGGCATATAGAGATTAATGACTTGTTAGAGTCATACAGGAAATTTGTGACAGAGCAAGGAATAGATGGCAGCTCCTACATCTCTCATGCCTGTTCTCTTTTTTACAAAATTACTCTTTCTGTCCTTAAATAAAAGTCACTCCTGATTTTGGAACAGCATTATTAATGGATGAACTCAAAAGCTCAATTATTGAGTCAGTAAAAGAAAAATATCTAGAGCAGCTCAGCTTTTTATCTACCAATATAATGAAGGAACAGCAATATTATTGGCATAGGATTGCTTTTAAGTAGAAACAGGTGAGAATGCAAGAATCCTTGATCTTAATTTTGAGAAGGAGGGAAGGAGAAGGGGAATCTCAGCAGTCTGATGTAGCACCAGAAGCCTAGTATGACCAGCATAGAAGAAATGGCTGTTCATCTGGTCTGGAGTCATAAACATGTTGAATCATTATTGGGCTTTATTATTTGGCTGTGCTGAATCCAGGTATTTCTGTTTAAACTGAGCAAAAGGCAGTGTTCACTGTGTGGGTCACACATGATGTGCACCTCAGTTTTTCACAGACAAAGAAATCACCTGAACTAAGTCCAGTAACTGTTCTGACATACAAACGCACAATTAAATAATGAGATGTGAAATGCATCACATAAATGGTTACATATAAAACGCAACAGAGATTTTGTTTGGAAAGTTACTGAGATACTTTAGGATGTGTGTTTTAATTTTTTATATTATTCTTGCTATTTTTTACTATGAGGTTTATACACTTAGACATTCTCATCTGTAGTATAGCACTGTCTATACAAGAGGCATTATGTTATCTGTAAGTATATGTCTCTGTGTGTGTGTGTGTATATAAATATATATGCACATAGTATGACATGAATTTGTGAAACTTTGAGCTGATTTATGTTGGAGGGGAAAGGAAGCTGGAGGGTTTTAAGTGCAGGAGTAGAAACGAGAAGCTTTGTGTCCTGAGAGAAATATGCATGAATCTTTGAAAATAATTACTGCATGTGTTTATTGTATGAATATTATCCTGCCTAGCTACTTAGTTTTAAATTAGAGGAGCCCATTAGGATAAATTGCTAGCAGAGGTGAAAATAAAGTAGAATCCTGGAGATAATCAGGAGTCCTAATGAAACAGAAGGCAAGCCACTAACTGGGGATCGTGCTCAGCCTGACTCTGACCTGGGCTGATGAAGTTTCTTCTTTCAGTCAAGGTTAGAGTGGAAGATGATACTTATGAAATGTTAGAGTTGTTGGCCTACGTAGAGAAAGGGGTTGAGTGAACTTTTCAGGGAGTGTCACTGAGTGCTGACAAGGGCTGACGCATACCATGAGTGACAGCAGACTTTCTATATGACCTTGGCCAAGTCATTTAATCCCACTGTGACTTGGTTTCCTCATCTGCAGAATTAGGGGCAAATAATACTTCCTTGCCTCACAAGGAGCTGTGGGGATTACTTCATCACTGTTTGCAAGGCGTGTTCAGAGTCAAATAGAAAAAATGCAATGGAAGTGTTATTATTTGTACAATATCAGATACCTTGTTGATCATGTCCTGGAAAATGTATAATTCACTGTCTATTTCTTGGAAATCTGATATTGCTGGAAACCACATAAGCCCATCATACTTTTCCTCTTTCCTCTGCTTCCTTTATGCTCTTCTATTCAATAGTTGTGCACATGTTGTTAGGCAAAATCAGACAAGCTGTCTTCCTGTCAAAAAACATGCCTCTTTCAAACATGACAAAGCTTTTTAGCTTCTGTAAATGATGAATCTGAGACTCCCTAAATCTACAATCACATTCTTGTAACTGGGAACAACCTGTAGAGATTGCTATAAGTAATAACTTCCTTTAGTTACAGTTTTGAAATAGTTAATAGGAAGTGTTTAAAGTTGATTTTGAATTCCAAAGGAATGTCCACTAGGAAGAGCATCTCCCTCTTGGCCTAAGAGATTGAAACAAACTCTTATAAGCTGCAGCTCTATGCTTACTAATAACAGATCCATGCCTTGTTTTATCACACACTAGTGCAGGATTCATAGATATCAGTTACAGGCATATAATGATGTGTCTCTCAAATTAACCAAAATTCAATTAGCCTAAGCAGCCAAAATTTTTGAATGAATGAGTGCACCAGCAAAGTGAGTTTATGCCAATTAGTTTTATATCATTTAGTTATGCAATTTTGAGCTAGTGCTGTTGGAAGGTAGAAACTCTAAAGCCAAACTTACACTTCTGAAACCCAGCTGCTCACTCACAAGTGAGCTGCACATGCATATACATGCCTTACATTGACTCCACTATGCAGGAGAATTCTCTAGGCCACAGGGTCTTCTAAATAGCCTGCAAACATATTTCAACTGTACTTGAAATATTCTGGATCTATAAATACAAATTACATTAAGAGAATGTTTCAGTAATACCAGTAGGTGATGTATATTGGAAAGACCATTTAACTTCTCTGAGAGTGTGAAAACTGTGAATTTTGATAGTTAATATTAGAACTCCAGTTTTCTTTTGGAAATTTTGGTAGTGGGATACCTCTACTATCATGCCTTCCATTCTATTAACAAATATTTTGGTTTACTTAAATCTGAATATAGAGTCTAGTAAATCACTAACAAATGGTAGTCACAGTGGCTTATATGAAGTATTGCATGTGTTTGCAGCCACACCCAAGCACTCACCTTAAAAGCACATAGGGACAATACTATTTGTTAGCTTGCACAATGCATGAGATAAGGTGATGCAATGTTCATATGTCATTGCTGGTGTATGTGCTGTTCATGGCAGGAGTTTCTCCTGAGCAGCACAGAAGTGTATGACAATGATAAGCTGTGCACAGTCTTGTTTGCCCTCATGGCCACTGTGGCATAAAAGGTTTGGTAGAAGTAATTCATTTGATCACTCCCTTCCTACTCTTTTATAGTCAAGTCAAACCTTTTTTCTGCTCACTAATTCTCATGTAAGGCTTCCACTGACATCATCTGACTAGGACTTTCAGGGTGTGAACCATTTTTGTTATTTATAAAGTACCAGACTTACAATGATGTTGGCAGGGTTTAAATCAGACAGGAAAAGTGCTAGCATGAGCAAAGACAAGAAATTAAAGACAAAAAGGAATTGAAATTTTGTAATATGTGGGAAATGATAACCTTTTTTTTCCTAGAAAAAATGTGGTTTGCTGAATTATCATACAGTTACATGGTTATGGACAATACATTTAATGTATTTCCTTAAGAGTACAAAATATACTATGTATATTTTAGTTGGCTCTTATAATGTACTGTTTTAATGTAATATTTTTCTGCAGAGTAACATTATATTTACAGCTAGGGCTGTTTTGAGCAATATGTAATTCTACCATATGATATATTGGTGCATTTTTAAGAATAGAATCTATTTATTGAGCATAGTGTTCCTTTATAAATAAAAAATGTGACAATACTTAAAGGCCTTGGAAACAGGATATAAATGCTGGCACACTGGTATAAGGCAGAAGACATACTCATTTTGAAGGAAAAGTAAATAAATCTATCTCTTCATTTAATCATTATGATACAATTCACATAGCTATTAAGAATCCTCACTACTAAGATTAGAATATGTTTTGAAGTAATTCAGTTGAGTACTTTCAAGTTATGCACAGAAAGTGTGCTGGAGGACTGCAGCAATGGTAGCATCCTCTTACAGCACTAATACTTTACACTGAGAAAAACACTTTCATTTTCAGATGAAATGTGAGACATTACAGAAGTTTCTCATGTTGTTAAAATAGATGTCATGACAGAAATTTTATTTTTAACATTTATAGGGATTGTTCCTGGCCTTCCCCATTTGAGCAAGGAGGAAACAACGAAAAGAACTGGGAGAGCTTGGGAAGCCAGCTGCCTCTTATGAGGAGTGAAGAATGTTCAGAAATAATTGTTTCCTTTTGCAGAATTATGAAAAGTAGTGTTTTGAAGAAATGAGTTTTCTTTCTCTCCCTTCCCACTCACTTTTATTGCTCCACAGTCAATTTGGACTTAACAAAGATTTATGTGGTTATAAACTTGACACTTCATATCCAAAAGACCACTTGTTACAAACATTTTCTCTGAAATAGTTTTGGCTACTCTTACATCATTCATTGTGTCCAGCACATCTGAGGTATCCAAGCAAATAGTTTGTCAGTTCTCCTGCACAGTTCAAGACTCAGTGGTATATCAACACTGCATAGCAGGAACAGTAAATTAGGTTGATAAGGATACCAGACCCTGATGAAAATGTCTCACATATTTTACCTTGTTATCAATGTAATAGGTTGACATTAGCTAAAGCTTTGTTATGCTTTCTAGCATTTCCAGTTGAAATGTAAACTGCCAGAACAAAAAGAATCTTTGGCTCTGATGTGGCAGAGAGCAAGTGTGAAGTTGTTGAAGGTCATGAAGGAGATTGGGGGTTCTAATGTCAGTGAGGACAAAGGAAGCAGGCTGTTTCATCTGATCTGGTTTAAACAGGTTTTACTAGAAACTAAATAGTTCTAGAAAACTCCACCAGGGTTTGCAGTCCTTTTTTCCAGAATATAGTCTTTTTCTTAGGTGAGTAGCTGGTTCCCTTTTGTCCATCAGGGTCCCTTTAAAATTTTGACCCACTGCCCAGTAGGCATCCCCTTCTCTTCAGTGTTCTGGACTCTGGCCTCTCTGCCACCTTCCTGGCTTGTTCTAATATGATTGTTTTAAAGAAAGACCAGCTAACTCTATATAGGTTATCACACAATCAGAGATCTAAAAAAAACCCAAAACAACCTAATATTCCCACGAGAATTTGCATTGAAGGCATTCCAAGCACGAGGGAAGTTCATGTGCATACAGCAGTGTTGATCTGCACTGGCACAGAACTTTGAGTACATAGCAAACTTTGTAATCATGGTTTCACTAGAGTTAGGAGGAGTTCAACACTTGTTCGGTTTGGTATTTAATTTCTGAGCTCAAAATTTTTCTTTCAAGACCTGAAAAAGATTTTTTTTTTAACTGGCAATTCTGGAGTACAGGTAAATGAATACTGAATCAGTGTTCTGTGTTTGATTCAGTGGGAATACTGTTCCTTTGAAACAAACCGCAGGCAGTACATTGTGTAACAGGGACGCGGGTTTACAGCTCTCACACCATAAACTAATGGTCTGAGTCTTTACCAGCTTATTCCATGTAGTATTTTATTAGCGCTACAGCCAACATAAGTATATTGCTTGTCTTATCTATGCTTCTTTATAACCATATTACCGAGATTATAGCAATTCATTGCCTGACATTTATCTATCTGCCTGTCAAATCAAATATTCATGGAGTACTCACTGCTGCTCAGAGTAGCCTGGAGAAATAGTTCTGATTCCTCTGCTTACCTCTCAGTATCTCATAGCTGGGAGTCAGGGAGGTCTTGCATTTGTGAGATCCCATCTCACTGGTCATGTGTTTCTAGTGTGAGCAGTTGACATTCCTTTACCATGTAATTTATTTGATGGTGTTACCGGTATGCTATTGCATTTGTGGTGCACAGCACAGTTTTCATTGCTATTTATAACATCGGTATTAATGGGAAGTTTGGTGGTATAGTAAGAGAGAAAAGATTATAATCTCTTCCACAATGGATAGCAACAGATAGGAAACAGTGTATTTCATAATAGAACAATGTAAATAAAATGCTACTCATTAATTAAAGGTGATTAACTGAAAGAGAATACAGTTAGTTAAATGTACTGAATCTTAAAAATACATAATGTTCTCAAAATGCTGTCAGCATTTTGAATTTAAATATATTTTAGGTGCACAAATACCAAGGAATTGAGGAAGGTTCTTGTGAACAGTCTTTGGTTCATGGATTTTCTGGTGTCATAGAATCATGGAATCACAGAATCACAGAATTCCCTGGTTAAATATGAATGTCTGTCATATTGTTAAGGTCTTTGATTGTGTCCATGGGAGGGTAACAAAGCTGATGAAAGGACTGGAAGGAATGTCTTATGAGGAGCAGCAAAGGACTTTGGGCTGTCTAGTGTGGAGAAAGGGAGACTGAGGGGTGACCTCATTTCCCTCTGTAACTTCCTTAGGAGGGGAAGTGGAGAGGGAGGTGCTGATCTCTTCTCCTTGGTATCCAGCAATAGGATATGAGGGAATGATTCAAAGCTGTGCCGGTAAGCTTCAGAGTGGACACTAGGAAGCATTTCTTTACCAAGAGGATGGTCATGCACTGGAACAGTCTTCCTAGAGAGGTGGTCAAAGCCCCAGGCCTACCAATGTTTAAGATGTCCTGTCCAACTGAAAATGTTCTATTCCATTGTATATGTCATCCAGCTTTTGGACTTCTCCCAATCCTTAGTAGAGACCTTGTGAAAATTCTTCTGAAAAGAAAAAAAAAAAACAAAAAAATTTAGTTTCGAATGCAGGTCAGATACAATAACTTCAGATCCTTTCCACAAGGTACATGAGATGAAACAGCCTTATTAACTCTTTGCTCTGAGGAAATGCTTGGCAGTACTACCATGATTAGAATTTTCCATGTCTTTTCTAGCTGCAAGAAAGGAGTAAAAAAGTGGAAAACCAGCAGCAGAATACTCTGAGGTAACAGACTAATCTAAGTATTTTACTGGAGTTGCTCATGAAATATTAGTAAGGGATTTTTGTTATAGCATAGTTCTGCAGGTTTTAGTCAAAATACTAGGTTAGGCTACCAGCCCTCAGAAGCCCTACCTATGCCAGATGCCTAGATAAAGGTCAGAGGGGGCGTGACTCACCTGTGAGGAGTGTGTTGTCACTGCCAGCTCTGGGCAGGACATTCCCTCCTGTGGTGTCCCAATTTCCACGGCAGACGCACAGTTGGCCCGGATTGGCCACGCTGGTTCCCCACCCTGCCAAGGATTGGCCGAGCCTTCCACCTCCTCTCTCTCATCTTCCTGGGACACCTGCACTGCCCGGCTGCAGCTCCTCCACACTGACCACAGCGGGACCAGAGGATGCCCACGCATCAACACTCGGTCGATAAGGTGTGTTGGTGGGGATGTGGTGGACAGGGTGCACATTGACTGGTGGTGGTTATTCTCAAAGGCTGAAGGTTGAGTCTGTGGCTCATCAAGAGTGTCTTGGAGAAGGGAGGAAATGAGAAAATACTCATAAAGAATATGATTAGAAAGGGGTAAACAGGACTTGGTCTTAAACTGATGTCAGGACTTGCCAGGACTGTTTATCAAATTACAAAAAGGTATTTATCCTATTAATTAAATGCTCTATATTTAAAAGCTTTTAAAGCAACTTTTGTCTCTGTTTAGAAGTTTGCCCAAGGCTCTGGAGGAGCAAACCACCGAACTGTCTCTTCCTCAGTGCAGCAGACTTTGAATGCAGTAGCTAAGTATCACTCAGTTTAATTGTTGGCCTGAAGTCCTGTTCGACTGAGTATGGAAGAGGATTTTTAGGGTAGCAGCTCAGGTGTTGCAAAGATGATGGCCATATAGAATCATACACAGAAAGGCTGAATCTGTGATAAAAATGGTTAAAATTTTTCTATCAGATAAAAGAACTGAGGATAGATTTAATTTTTCATAATTATATCCAATTAGAAGCTTGATAATAGTATTTATTTGCCCGAATTCCCTATGCTTCCCTTTTATAAATATTTACTTCTTGTTTCTTTACATTTCTCATGGAGAAAAGGTAAATTTGTGATGCAAGTTAACATGATTGCATTAAATATGTATCGGGGCCGTGAAAGCTATTTTCTGTCTCAAGTCTGGACTTAGAATTTTGTAAGATGCTAATATCTCTCTTCCTCATCTAAAACCTAGTTCCAAGAGATGGCATAATGGTACTTTTAGGGTACCTCCTGAACTGTTAAATCAGAGAGCTGATGCAAAGAGAAAGCATCTCAGCTGTGTTTCTATTTGTTGTGCTTGTGTTTCTGGCTCTTTTCTGGCAAGAAAAAGAGGAAAGGAGGTTTCAGACTGGTTTTCTTTCATGGCAGAGTGCAGCTCCAGACAATTTTCCAATCCTAGCTAAACTAAGGACTTTGTGCTTTGAAATAGAACATCTAATTAGAAAGGGATTTTTTTTCCATCTCTCCATGACTCAGACAAAGATTTCAACAACACACAGAGTGGTTCATATTAAATCACTGTTTACCACATCTGTTGATATAATAGCACCTACATGCTGTATTTAAAACTTAATTAGAGGTAGGCCACGTCAAAATCGTCACAAGAGATTGGATAACCACACCCAGCGCACTGATACCAAAACATAATGCTTACTGGGATCCCATTGAAGTGACACTTTGATGAGACTTTTGAGGCGAATAGTCTTCATCCACTTTAAAGACATGATAACTTGCATATGTTGCTTTCCTGATTGCTGCCCTGACTGGTTGTGACACCATGCAAACCTTCATCATCCTCCTATAGGAAATTTTTCAGCACTTCACAGTCACCTGTTTTATTATTTGTTGACTCAGTGGCTTTTTAAAAATTTGTTTAAGTTCAGAGTTAAGTACATGGGTGTTTAGCGTTGTCTATTTTCCCCCTTCTTCCAGATGCTTCTGTTACTTATTTCATTAGCACTTGCAAAACCGAATGGTCTCACATTCATGCACAAACTCAGGTGTACAGGTAGATGATACAAATTGAACATATCTCTTACATAGTGTTTGAAATGCTTTAAAAATCTCTACTGTGTCTCCTTTCTGTTACTGTCTGTCACATGACACAAGGCAATTCTGTAGCAGACAGCATGTAAAATAGCATTGTTAAATACTTCTTGTGATTTAACAGTTGTATCAGCATTTTTGTAGCTGGAACAGTGAGTTATTTGTAAGTTATAATGGCCTTACAAATTATGTGGTGCCATGGTTGAATGTTTAGACTTTGAACATGGGCCATAAAATCTGGTATTAAACAACTGAGAATACTATTGGGAAATGTTTTCTTTCTTTCTTGAAACAGTTACCATCAGTGTCAGTACTACAAGCAAATTATAAAGAAAATACATTTTCTTTTCACAGACAGTCCTTGAAGACTGGACTTCAGTCCTGTCTCTTAGTTACATTTTGGGAATTTCTATACTGGGCACAGTTTATTCTTAACCCATGGGAAGCATGCACTAGTGATTTAGTATTTTAAAATTGTTTAGACGTTTCAGAGGACTTTGTAGAAGTCTAAAGTCCTTCAAGAAACAAATATTTTGAAAAACTTCAAGAGTCCTCCAGGGCACTTGACTTCTAGACTGTATCTTGGAAGTGGGAGTAGGGAAAGCAGTCAAAAGACAGCATGCTAGTCATGGTTACATCTACAGTTTGGGAGCACAGGGATTGAGCCTTGGTTCCTGAATAACCAAGGAGCTGAGCTAAATCTGCCCATGTAACAACGTGGAACTTTTTAAAATACTTTTCTAGTTCAAAGGTGTAATGCAGCAGACATGGCTGTTAATGGATTGCTGTCATGTAACCAGAGAATTTAGACTTCATTAATAATTTGGTATATTAAAATTAAAATACTTGTGTCTTTTATTGCACTGTTCTCCCAGTATTTTATTTTAATGTATTTTCTTCAAAATATATGAATGCAAAGAAAGTGCAGCTTTCTAGGTTTGTTCTATTTCCTGTTCTGGAGAAAAGCCAATATTTGTCAAACATGGCATCTACTAAAAAGAAGTTGCTATGAGCTATATTGTCCTTTTGTTCCACAGATGAGGAGACACTCCTGCTTTGTTTTTTTGTTCTGTGGGATATTTTTGCCTGGAATCCTCAGTTTTCCACAGACAAACACCTCGATCGATTGTGATTCTCTGTTACCAAACTATGAAGCTGAACCACAGACATCTCCACCGCCATATGTTATTGCTGTATCTTTTGATAACTTTGAGCCAGGAAATGAAATCCAAGGTAGATAATCTGAATACTATAATAATATCTTTGTGTCTTCCAGAATTACCAGTCTTCATAAGAATTCCCCCATTTTTCTCTCAGTCTAGATAATTTATTTTTTTAACTTCAATCTTGTTGATGTATACCTGATATATTATTATTTTAAAATGTTTTATATATGTATATATATATTGTTATAACTCAAAGGCTATTCTTCCTTTTTATTTTTTCTATCTAATAAATATATCTTAACTTTATGCTGTAATTCTTCTAACAAAGCTAAAATTTAATGGGGCAGTTGGCCAAACTGGATGAATAATTAGTTGCTCATTGTATTTGAGTATTTGCTGTTGAATCAGACCTCTGCAATACAAAGGGATCCTACTCATTAGTTGTTCACATGCTGTCATCTTGCAGAAAAATAAAAATCCAGGACGCAGTATGAGACAACTCGAGAGTGAGACACTTTGAGTCATCCTTCTAAGAGCTGTATCCCAGATTTTATCAAATTGCAGGAGGTGGAGCTATTGTGGCTTAAACTACCCTTTTATCTTCCTAATCCTGATTTGCTCTCTAGATGGGACACCTCAACAGCCTTGTTTCTCCACACTACAATGCCATCTCATGGTGCTGTCACACTTCAAGTGACTTGTGAATGCTTCTTTTTCTAGCCATTCATGCTGCAAGGAGCATGGAAGAGACTTGTAACCTGGCATATGTCTGTTGTATCTCAGCTGAAAAAGAGCATAATTCACTAAGCAGTCACAGTCTAGCTGGGATTCTGTTTTACTGGAACCTTGTAGTACAGATGTGGCTTCCACGGAGAGTGATAGATAGGGAGAAGAATGGAGAAACATCAGAGTCCTATTATAGGTGCCATTCTTGGAAAAATGTCCTTCAAGGACAGGAGGACTGTTTGATTACTGATAGTTACTTTTAAAATAATATTGACAGGCATGCAGGCTGTTCTGTGAGGTTAAATAGGATTTACTATGACAAAAGTATTGAATCCAAGATGCTGTAATCTTGTCTTTTTTCCCTCTCCCCCTTTATTTATTTTTTAACCTGCCTATTTTTAGCACTACTTTTCTATTGCTTCAAACTGTAAACAACCTGTCCCAGCAGACAAAAGTTATTCTTTTAAAACAGAGGTAGAGAGAAATGCAATTCTCTTTCTCCTGTAGCTATTTTGACTTTGTAGTCCTAATTAGACAGAAAATAAATAGCCTTGTGATCAGCAGGGCCACTCATCTTTTGGTAGAGCACAATTCCATTTAAAATTGTAAGTAAATAATAAATTTCATGTTACTTTACACAGAAGCACTTTTCCAAATTTTCCATTATTGTTATCCTCCTTATAACTGAGAAAATGTTTTTAATTGTTTTCTAAAATTGTACATAAGCAGTCTTGTGCCTTGGAATGAAGGAAATTAGATGTTAAACATTTAGGACATTTTAGTTTTATATGAAACTTAAATTTCTCAAAATGTCTCTTTTCACAGTGACTCTAGAAGCACTTAAAGAAGCTGGTTTTAAAGGATTTAATCTACAAGCTAGAGAAATAGATGGAGATATTCCTGTTGGTACTTTTAAAATTACAGATCCAAACACCAAAGGCTTGGAATGTCATAACATGACGGTATGTCTTCAGTCTGTGCAATACTTACTTAAGCTTGGTTTGCTCTTAAATAATAGAAGTAGTGAGTATTTTTTTTATGGCAAAGCTACTTCATCAGTAGAGTTTGAAAAATTAGACTCTTTCAAGAACTGGGTGTATCCTCTATCTGTGATGTGAATCTAATGTAGAAACTACCTCATTCTTTTAGGAGGACATCAGTGTTGCCTGTTGTAGTACAGACATTCCCTTAATAATGTAGGTAAAAATCACTTTTGCATCCTATATAATTATTTGTACTTATTTTTAATTGCAGAATTCAGCAGTAAGTCATGCAAATTCAGATGTGAAACAGAAAGTTACAACAACATGGATTGCTCCACCTGATGTTAAAGAATTTCAGTTTATGTAAGTAATTGTTTTTATTTCTTCTTCTTTCTTTACCCTTGAAATTTTATTTCTATGGATTATTTTAAAATAAACCAGTGTTGCTGTTTCTGATGTTCTTGTCTTGCCACCATCGTGAGTTTTTTCATAGTTTGTCATAACTTCCCACTATGTCCATTAAATAATGTTATTTACATTTCAAGATATAATGTAAAGTGTAAACACAGTCCTACTTATCATAATATATGCAAATAATTTCATTAAGCACAGTGTTATTAATGGATCTTCAAGTAACCAGTTTTTACACTTAGACCTCTTTAGTTACAACAGCAACAATATGAATGTAACCAGTTCCATGAATAAATGAAGTTCAGGCTCTATTCAATTATACCTTCTTGCATTTTGAACAGTGGAAGAATAGTAGATTGGTGTAAATTTTTCTAATACAAGTTAAAATAAGTTTATGACCCATGAACCAACTGCTGAAAATAGGAGAAGATAGATTTATCCTACTTTTAATGCTGATTTACTTGCAGATCTGAAGCTTTTAAAAATACCACCTAGTCTAAAAAAATACATGTTTGATGTAATTGGGAAATATCTAAATATTTGACAGCTTGTAGAGTTTAAAGTGCAGATTTATGATAGGGCCATCTTTGCATTTTTTCATTGAATCTTGAGGAATACAAAGAATGGGCAAAAGAACACAAACCCACAATTGCTTCCACTTGTTAATGCCATGAACATCTGTTCACCATCATAGAAACAGATTGTCAGAATAGGAAAAAGGTGTGACAATTCTTATGGATATTAGAGCTGATACTCTTCAGTGAGGTCAGTGTTTCTTCAAATGCTGTCTGTTCCTCTTCTGCTTGTCTCATCATCTCTTTTATTTATCTCCAAAAGTATCTTGGATGATAATACAATAGAAGTCACAAAAGAAGTGTTCTGTGAAACTTGTACTGTATATCCTTAAAACCAAAATACAGTGGATTTTCTTGTCTGGGGTCAAGGGGGGAGGGCAGTTTATTGGTATTTTATACTGAAATATTATTATTTTGTTTTCTTTCTAGTGCAACTGTTGTTCAAAATCTAGAGAATTTTTGGGTTGGAATTCAAAGCAAAACTCTCACACCTATGCATTCTGAGTCAGTTAATAGGACAGAAAAAAGCAAAAGGAAGGTATGTTTTGAGTGTATTTGCATACTAGAAATTAATACAGTAAATTAAAGTATCTTTGACTTCATACAAGGCATACATTTGTTGTCATTTATCGATTAACTAAGATGGCCAAAATCATTACATGTTTTCAATAATTTCAATCTGCCTAATCTTTTTACTAAAATGATGAAAAAAAATATTTTTTCCCACAGAAACAAGAAATGTAATAATCTAGTTCTCAAAACAGCCCATACCATAAAGAAAAAGAAAAGAAAATTGGTCCTAAGGAGAACTGTACTGTGCTTTTGGTGTACTGTGCTGTCCTTCACTCTTGCCCCAGTCCATGGGAGCTGTAGCTGTGTCACATATTCTAAGAAAGCAGTTTGCTACGGTTTTTTTGCCAAGAATTATGTTTATATGAAACATGTTAAACACAATTGGCAGCTTAAGTAAAGAAAGTCTGTTCAAATCTACTGTGCTGGTTCTTGACTGTAGCAGCACTGATTTATGTGAACTGGTGATCTAAGCAAGAGAGAAGACCTGTTTTTGGCCTCTCACTTCACCAAATGTATTTGCTGTTTCCCATAATAAGCTTTGTGTTTTCCTGCAATAAATAATTTGTAAATGTTTCTTCTTTTTTCCCACCACAGATTTTGATAGAAGTAGAATGTAACAAGGTAAGAGCAATTTTTCTTCAATTTCCCTGTTTTCAGTTACCTCAGTTTTATAATTCTTGTCCTATTAATCCTCTTGTTTCATGCTTGTAGCCTGAAGATTATATTGTCCCATTCCAATTACTTTCCTAGTGAGACCTCATTTATGCTTTCATTTTTGTAATCAGTTTGAAGGTATTTTTATTTTTAATTAGTTAACAACAGTTCTCAGATGAGATTGGTAAAATGTGTGGTATGTTGTCAGCAATGACACACTTGATTTCTTCGCTCAGCCCATGAATGTGAGTTCAGTTGATTTCTCGTGAATTGGTGTTTCTACACCAGTTGATAAACAGTAACTGGAGCCTGTGCTTTCTTGCAGCGTGGAGGGACTTACACCCCCCAAGGCCGATGCATCATGGTAAATATTCTCTCCCACGGCACTGACATGCTTCTAACTGCCTGAGACCTCAAGACCTGGTCAAAAACTGTTTCTAGTCACATCTTTATCCCTCTTGTCACTCAATTTAATTGTCTTTTTGGAAATTTACCTTTGTTGCCTAAAATGCAAGACCTTCTAAGTGGTTGTCAGCCATATTCCTTCTGCAGATTCTCCCCTGCTAATCCAAGTAACCTTCTAATAGCAGTTTTCACTTTTCTGTCTTCCCTTTTTAGTCATAGTGGGTGCTTGCTGTTCAACATCACTTATTCCAGCAGCTCTTTGTCACCTTTCCTTTTCCAAATCATGATCTAGGTATAAAATTTATAAAATATAGCAGTTTGATTTTTGTTTCCTGAGAACTATCAGTTGCAGCTCAGTGAAGAAACCTGTTTTTCTTCTTTACTTTTTTACAGCATATATGCTAGTGATTACACAGTCATATCAGGAAAAGGCTTCCATCTACTTTTTAATGATTGTGACAGTGTAGGTCTCCTCCTCAGTGGGGGACATCACGAGTGTGAGGTCAGATACAAAAGGATGCAAAAAGCAGAATTCTGTTACTTTTAACAGCTGCCTTGGTATAGTTTTGATTATTTGGCTTGAAAGATCTGTGAAATAATTTTAATAGTATCAGTTGGTGGAATGAAATCTTAGAAAATGACTTTGTGGGTTCTTCACTTTCCCATCAAGTAGAATGAACTTTCCTGAAAATCACTTATATAAAAATAATTTTTCTGCAAACTAATAAATACCATTTTGGTTTTTTTCAGGTTGGACCTTCTGGTTCCTCTCAGAGCAGCTATTCAGGCAGTCAGGTATGAGCCCTAAATTCCGGCACGTTTTTCCTTAAATAAACTTGAATGACTAAAATGCTGTAACTACAGAGTACTGAGGTGATTTAACAGTGTCCTGAAATACCTTCTCTGCGAGTTAACACAGAATTGCAGAGTTATTCATCCAGCAAACAGCATGTTCAGTACCTGGACTAACTTCAATTACCTCCACTCTGTTGAACTCAATAGCTTGCTGTCAGGATTTTTACCTACAACCTGCTTCACCACCTCTGATTTCACACTTCAGTCATTTTTGTCAAGCATTAACCTGACTTTTTTCAGGAAAAAAGATCCCTTCCATCTTCCTAGAGGTTTCCTACCTGTGCGTGCCCATGTGCAGA
>JAOXXN010000120.1:21451598-21477103 GCA_026770055.1 Myrmophylax atrothorax
GAGCCTGTCGTGTAAACAGACTTGGGGTGTGGGTGGGTCTTTTTCCTTCTGAGTGTTGCTAAGTGGTCGTAGATTTTGGTTTTACCACTGAAATACCATGAAGAAAAAAAGAGGAACATAGTACAGAGGAACTTGTAATGGAACTAGGCTGTTCTCTCTGCTATTCTATCATTTTGCAGCTGTGCTAAGACTATACAGCTCTCTTTGTAAATGATTTCTTGCCTTACAGGGCTTCAGACCTCAAGGTGGCAGTTCCTATGGCCAGGTAAGTGTCAGTCAGAACACAGTATTTGAGAAAGTGGAGTGCCATGGCCCTTCAAAATTTGGCAGATATTAAAATATTTTTTTCCATTCATATTCAGTTCTTAAAAAAAAAAAAAAGGAGTCTGTGAATCTCTTTTAAAACTTTTGTTGTGAAAATGACCATTTTGTTTTTCATGGAGATCTGCAGAGATATCGTTCATTTCTGCTGCTGTCTTATGTTTTCCATAGGTATGGAACTTTAAAATTCGTGGTAGAAATAGTCTATTTGTTACTATTCCCATTCTAGTTGATCTACATGGTACAAGACAAATTCATAGTCAAATCTTCACTGTCTCCCTTGCTCTAAGTACAGAGAAACAGTGTTGGGCAAGTAAAGAGCACTGGGACAGGTTCTCAGCTGTATGGAGGTTTGGTCATGGAGCCTGCAACTGATAGATGTTTAACTCCCTTTACAGTTTTTATGTAAATTAGAGCAGGCCTAAGATAGCTGTGATTTTTTTTAAGATCTCTATGTCAGTAGGAATAGACAAGATGCTTCAAATTCTTTTTGGTAATTACCATCTTCATAACTGTCCCAGACAGCTGTGGCACATGTCTGTATGTATGTGAAACAGTTGCTCTTTCATGAGATTATATTAAAGGAAGAGTGCATCAGCAAATTATACCCACAGTAACTTTATATTATTGAGAGTTTTTTAAAAAGTACCGTCATCCTTGGCTAATTCATTTGACCTGCTAATTTTAATTGCATTGGTTTGTTTACATTTTATAAATCTATATTTTTGTAAGATCCTTCCTTAATTTTTAAAAATTATTTTTCATCTTTATTTTCCCTCAGAGGAAGGGAACAGTGCAACTGAGGCCCATGAAAAATACGGAGACAGGAAATCAGTATTCACCTACTATTAGGCATCTAAGCCCAGTGTCCAATAAAGAGCAGTGAAAATAAACAAAATGAGAAAATGTTGCACCCCTTCCTGGAAAACCTTCATAAGACTAGAGTCCTATCTGAGGTTGATGTAAAAGTACTCTAAAATTCTCATTTGATAAATACAACTCTTCATCCTGAAGAATATCAAAAATAACTCTAGTTAAGCAGCAGAGTCTATACATTCTCTATCTTATTCTGGCTCTTTTTCCCCAACAAAGAAACAAACTCTAGAGGGGAATCTGCTTCACAAGTATAGTAATTATGAATCAATAATTAATTTCATACAGGGCTCCCAGCCTCAAGGTGGCAGTTCCTATGGCCAGGTAAGCATCAGGCAGTCACCAGTCACAATGCAGCTTATCAGAAATGGAGTGCCATGGCATTGCTAAAGCACCAGCAATCCCTCAGAATTTGATTTGTAAGGGACATTTTCTCTAAAAGTGTGCATTCTCACACTCAGAATTTACCCACATGGTGCTTATTTATCTGGAACCCCAGTGTGTGAAATCATGGCACTCAGCATCCTCGTGAGAGCCAGGAGCATGTCCTGCTCTTCATACTGCCCTGCAGAGCTTTAGGGAGTAGTTGCTGGCTTTTCCTAATGCAGGTTGAGTCCCTTAGCAAAAGGGAAGTAACCAAATGTTGTCCTTGTCTTAGGGTGGGCCAAGTTTCTCTGGCAGCAGCAGCAGTTCCTATGGCCAGGTAAGCAAAACGGTTCTGCTGTGGGAAGTTCTTCACTGAACTCTCTGTGACTGGAGTGACTGGCAGATTTTGGAGAGTGGGGTTTCCCTTGGCAGCCTGCACCTCAATTTGAGTCATGGCTTCTGCTGAGAGTAGGACAATCTGCTGCACACATGCCAGCATACAGCTCTGTCTCCTTTGTGCTTTTTGAGAAACCCACATGCAGCTTTATTTCCATAAACACTGTGTTCTTTAAGGAATCCTCAGTGTCAAGGTGGTAAATATCTTCCCTTTTTTTAAAGGGTTCCCAAGGCAGCCAGTCCTATGGCCAGGTGAGGCATTTTTGCTGAAATGCATTGAGCTTTTCTGTAGGAGCCTGTCGTGTAAACAGACTTGGGGTGTGGGTGGGTCTTTTTCCTTCTGAGTGATGCTTAGTGGTCGTAGATTTTGGTTTTACCACTGAAATACCATGAAGAAAAAAAGAGAAACATAGTACAGAGGAAATTTTAGTGGAACTGGGCTGTTCTATCTGCTCTTCTATCATTCTGCAGCTGTGCTAAGACTATACAGCTCTCTTTGCAAATGACATTCTGCCTTTCTTGCAGGGCTCCCAGCCTCAAGGTGGCAGTTCCTATGGCCAGGTAAGTGTCAGTCTGTCACCAGTCATTATACACCATGTGTGTGATGTTCCCATATACATATTGAGAAATCTACGCTTTGTTTCTTAAAATAATATATTATGTAGTCACTAGAAGTGGGACTTGTGAATTTTTTTCATATGACTTTGGCAATAATATGCTCAGTGGAGCAGTTGTTTCCCACGTAGAAAGGAGAGCATACAGGTGTCAGCTTTCTGGTGCACTATAGTACTCAACATACAATCCTTTACCAGAAAATTCACACCTGGATGTAGTTGGCCTTCTGCCTTTTAAGCAGTTGGGCAGCTAAAGCACTTGAAAATTTACTTCTGTATTTGAAATGGAGAAAAGGGACAAAAATGAATATTTGGATTACAGGCTGCTCTTCTTTTTTTCCCAAGCAGGGTGGATCTTCTTCAAGTGGCAGCAGTGGTTGTGGACAAGTAAGTCCTCTTTCTCTAAACTATTTGAGAATTTCCACTTCCATGTGTGCATGTGTCTTGACTCTTGTGAATATGAGGGTATGGGAGTGACACAGGGTAAAGCCCAATGTTTAAAGGATTAAATAAAATTAAACTCACCCTCTGTAAAGTTTTATGTTGAGTTTCGTTACATTCATTCTCATATAAGAAATTTTAAGAAAGCTAATTACTTTGAAAGAAAAAGGAAAATTTGAGCTTTTACCTTTCTGTTTGTTTACTTTTTTAACAGGGTTTTTCATATGACAGCAATCCCTGCCACCAGGTAAATGGTCTTTCTCCTCTCATTTTAAGATGCATTCAAAATTACTTTTGCCACTAACTCAGTTAATAACTTCAGATTCATGTAGCACAAATCCATGTAGTCCTACCAATTAGGAGATTAGAACTTACTATCTTCCTATACCCAGGAGTATCACAGGGCCTTTGGAGTCTTTTTCCCCCTTTTTCCCAGCATTACACCTGTGAAAGGTTTCGCTCTGTAGGACATTATGGCCAGATTCTGGGAAGAAGTTGTCTGCTACAGAGTTGCTTAACTGGCATGACTTAGACCAGGGCTGGAGCTCACCACCCTCTCTGTGGACTTTTCCTGTCAAAAGTCAGAAAATATATTAGGACTGCCACTTGAGGTTCCTGGAACAAACTGGCTTAACAATTCATTCACTTTATGCAGTGAACTAGAGGTAGCTACATGTGTATTTATCACAAGTTTCAGTGTTGGAACTCTAAAACTGTCCATCCTAAAGGGTATCAGCTGTGTTTAAAGAAGTACTCTCTGTAGTGTTGAAAATTAGTAAGAAGGAAGCAATAGGTGATTTCTTTTTTATTCACGATACTTCTTTTTATTCTTACGGAGTTTTCTCAAGGAACAGAAAAACTGAATAAATTATTTGTATCAACAAACACCGTGTTTTAGCAACAAATATATACTATATTTATAAACACTAAACAACATAGATGTTGCTAAAATATTATAATGTGGTATAGCATATACAATGCACTATATATAATATACACTGTAACTTGAAAGAATAATACATTAAATAGGTGTGTAATTATTTTATAACAGCATTTTGATGGGTTTTTTATGAAGAGGAGCTATTTCTTTGTAACACTAAAGAAAATGCTTAAATTTTGTTCTAAAATCTGCTAGAACATTGAAAGATAATACTTTTTATTCCATTTTCCTTTGCCTCTTCTGAATGAAGCCTCAGTCCCATTTTAGTGAATGGCAAATACCCCACTCACTTCAATACCTTAGGATTTGACTGTTCTTATTATGCACTATTGACACTAATACTGCTACAAATGTCTCTTTCTAATTTCATTTGGAGGAGTTCCATTCCTCTTCTACAGAGAGCATATTGAAACACCCTGTTTTATTTAAGACCTTTTCCTCAAGGCCGCTTTATCTCACAGGTCACAGCTTTCCATGTAATAATGTTACCAGGGGAATTTTTCATTCCATTTGTATAAATTGGGTTTTCTATAGGAGAAAAAAAAATATATTCTCTAGAGACTTTCCAGAATGGAAATAGACATTACTTAAAGTTAAATGTTTGTGGTTCTTTGACATGTGTCTCATATAGTATTTACCTTTGCGCTATTGACAATCTGTGCTTACTACGTTAGAAATTATATCCATATTGCATATCTACCTCTGCTTCTAACTCTTCTAAGCAAGTATCATAACTTTCATTTAAAATATTAGTATTAATAAACAATAAATGTCTAAAGCATGCATAACTTTTGTCTGATTTACAGGGTGGATCCCAGGGGAGTCAGGTAGGCAGCTTTTTATTATCCACTGGTAAATACTTTTTAAGCAGTTCTAATTCAGAGTATAGTGTTCTTGCTCATGAGGGTATAGACTCTTGCAGAGTCTTCCCAGCTCCATCCTGTAACTCATTCTCTGCAAACATACCTTTTATCAGCCCTGAAATTCTGCTTATGTAGAAAGAACTCAGCAACGCAAGGTAGCTCTACACATTCTGACAAAATTCAGCATTACAACTGTTGCTGTTTTGTTTTCACAGGGTGGATCATCCTCCTCACAAAACTATGGTGGTAGCCAAGTAAGTATTAGATTATTATTGCCTCCTGCTGGGGTCTTATGAGCTTTTACTTCCATGATGGCTGATCAATATCCAATCTGTAATATTAATTCTAATTATTTTTTGTTGTTGTTTCTTAACAGAGTGGATCATCATCATCCTCACAAAATTATGGTGGCAACCAGGTAGGTAGACCTTGATTTTCTCCTGGTAAGAATTCCTATCATATTTGATAAGTTATCCAGATATCTTGAAGGTTGTATTTGTCCAAAGGAATCCTAGGCAATTGTTTGTTCCAGCTTTACAGCCCCTGAGGGAAATCAGTTTCTTCTGAAGTAGGGTTTATATTTGTTTTGTAGGATGGATCCTACTCACAAAACTATGGTGGTGGCCAAGTAAGTAATATTGTATTTCCTCACTTGTACATCACTTCATATAAGCTTTAGTGTCTGTTCAAAATCAGGCTGCTACATCCTAATTTTTTTCTGATTTTGGGTTGTTTGTTTTAAAGGGCGGATCGTCCTCCTCAGACACCTACTATGACAATCAGGTAACTTGTTCTTTCTTTCTCCTAATTACATATTATTTGTAGTTCCTGCATCATCTTTCTCAAAGATGCAATAAAACATAATAGTTTCTATGCTCTTGTTTTGGATTGGGTTTGGGTGCTTTTTCTTGCTGAAGATTGGAACATTCCCTGTAAGCAAGTATTGCAGCTGTGGATTGACTCCTTTTTCTTCCTTGTAAAGACCTTAATTTAATTTAACTGTTTTTCCTTCATAAGAGCATCTCTTCTGTCTTGCAGAGTACAACATAAAAGTGTATTTTTAACAATCCATTTTGTGAGAAAATAACTGGTATCTATTGTTTTTCTAGGATTCACAGTATTCCCCAGATGATAATCCCAATGCTTGTGACGATGTGAGTGTGCTTTCCCTGATGTATTTTCATCACAACATTTGTCATGTTGATGAGAAAATATTGCACTGCTAGATACAGTCTTTTGAGCAGAGTGATCCAGAATGCTGAGTTTCCACACTAATAGCTGTTTCAGCAACTGCATCTTGCTGGAAATTGTCATATATGTGTTTACAGATGCAGTTTGTCCTTTTAAATGCATTTAACTTGATAAAATACATACATACATATACATCTCAGTGGCTTCGCAGTAACAGAAGATTTTCCCCAAAATCTAAGGATACATTTTATAATAATTTTCAAATGAAAAGAAAATCTAAAACAAAATATCTAAATACATACAATGAATGAAGGAAGTAGTGATGGATATTCCACTGCTTCTCATGTTGCATTTCTACCAATCTAAAGTTGCTATTAAAATGTTTTGCAGATTGTAATTATAGGATTTCAAATTAATTTAGACAAGCCTGTGACGAACATAGCAAAAAGTGATTTTTGTTATGTCTGTATGTAGTATCAGAAACAATTAGTTTTCTGTATTTAAATAATCCTTTTAAAAGGAAATAATTTATTCCTTTCCAGAGTGACACTACCTACAGTGCCAATAGTCAGGTAAGTACTTTGCTTCTTCTGTAGCATTCAGGTTTTTATGATTAATGACAGTGTTAGTAACTGAACACTTCTACATTAGACTTGTGGACCTCTAATTGTGGAGTATGATTGCTTTATAGCACTCCTGTAAAAGTTAATTATTTCTCTGTTTTCAAGGCCGCTACACAATTATTTAAAACTGCACAATACAGAGTATATTCTAATACATTATCTGCATAATATATGCACTTTGACTGGATAGTTATTTGGAAATTAACCACTTGTGGACATGAGGCATGTAGCCACCTCAGGCTTTTTTCACTTGTTCAAATTTAAACTCACTTTTATGCAGTTGTTGAAAGTAACCTTTGTCCCTGGTAATATTCTCTCTGTTAAGACTTTCCATCTGTCCTACAAGCAGAAACTGTGATTAACATGGATATATTGTGACCAAGCAAATATCCTATTGTGTAAATAAATGACATTTTTTCTAACTTCCTTGTTCCTAGAAAG
Organism: Myrmophylax atrothorax; assembly: GCA_026770055.1. Taxonomy (NCBI): domain Eukaryota; kingdom Metazoa; phylum Chordata; class Aves; order Passeriformes; family Thamnophilidae; genus Myrmophylax; species Myrmophylax atrothorax. Next base: position 21,458,668 of record JAOXXN010000120.1, read on the forward strand.
CTGTTTCCCTCTGTCACAGCCTCCTTTTGTTTTACTGCCATCTAGAGTAATAGCAGCTACTTGCCTTTCCCCAGCTGGCAGCCATACACTGTCCTGCTTCATCGTTGTCTCTGGTTTTCCTCTCTGCTTCTTTAGTACTGCACCAAACATGTATTCTAGGCAGTAAGGAGGCCCTCTGAAAACACCCTTTGTTTTGGCTTGTATTTACCTTGAATGCGCATTGCATCAGGTTCAGTGCAAAAGGTTCTGGAAAAAAAATCCTTCAGCGGCAAGCCCTGTTAAGGACCCTCATCACTTCCTCCTTTGTCACAAAGGATGCTAATATTCCCCTGGTTATCTCTATCCAGCCAAAGGACAGGGAATGCTAAAAAAAAACCCAAAAAATCATTATACAGGTTGTTCTCCAAACCACAATGGTTCAGCTGAGGGAGACTCCCCAAGGCAGGAACTTCTGATGAAAGAATGATACAGTGAAAACAGACAAAAAAATACGCTTTTTAAGACCCTTACTGATATTAAAATGAAATCTCTAGACATTTTCTGTGTCCAAAATATGCCATCTTGACAAGTAGCAGATTTGTGCTGAAGTATTTAGTGTAGACAACTCCACCTACAAAGTAATTACAGTCTTTTGGCTCCTTCACAGAAGTCTGGTTGTGCAAAGAAGAAAGTTCTTGTTGCCCGAGTAAGTAACTTTTTTTTCTTTTCTTTTTCAACTGCTTGTAGGATTTTAGCCCTAACTATATCTAATTTGTCCTAATTAGCCCTAACTATATCTAATTTCTCCCTAAATATGTTGTCCTAATAAATATTTTTCTACCTAAGGAAAAATTAAAAAATTATTTGGCTATTTGATCTTTGTATGAATTTCTTTAAAGGAAGTATATATATGAAAAAAAAGACATGCAAATCATGTTTTGAAGTAGAAGGCAGCTTTAATTCCTGTTTTTCATTAAGCACATACAGAGTTGGTCCAAGCTAAAATTGAAATTAAATGAGTTTCCTACAAAAAAAGTACAGCTAAAATTTTAGCTAAAGAAAGATAAAATAATGAAGTAAGAAAGAATAATTTTGGTAATTTCCTGTGTTCATAATGTTGTGGAGGGGATACAGATATGTGTATTGTATAGCTTCAAACTGACTCAGCAGTAGCCTTACAAAAATTACATGACAATAACTGTTTATTTTGTAACAAGCCATTCCCATTCAATGTGTGTATTAAAGGGTCTGGAGCTGTTTTAAATAAATATGGGGGGAAAGAAGAAGGCCTATTACTGGTCACAGAGTTTTAATCTCCTAATAGCAAATATTACTGTTTTTTACAGGATACATCACATGTTTTAAGCAGAAGAGCCTATGATGTACAGGTAAACCATTCTTGTCACCTCTTCTGAGCTACTGCTGGTGTTACAGCTCCTTGCTGTATTACCTGCAGAAAGAAGGACCTAGTTTCCACAACAGAGAATTCTGTTTCCTGTTAGGTAGTTCTTTTCCAATAGCACTATGGATGTTAATGTATTACCCTTATGGAAAAACGTGTCATTTTTTTTCTTCACAGAATGCATCTTCTCCTTCCAACAGCAGCCACACTGATGCCCAGGTAATAACATCGTGTCAGCTGCATGATATCATTGCAAGGAGCTCTCTGATGTATTACATTTCATTCTGAAAGTTCCATAATTTTTCTGTGCTGAAGGATGCTATTTTGATTTGGCAGCATTTTCCCTATAATGCTATAATTTCATACAATTGTCAATAGTGATATAGTCTTTTCTGTTCCTTCACTCCTTTAACCAGGTAAGCATTGCAAGTGTTTCTTTACATAACATTTTGTAAAAATCATTTGCAAAACACACCAAAAGATTGTTTTAGAATCTTTTTTTTTGGAAACAGTCCTGCTGTAGTGATTGGCCAAATATATAAGTGTTTTATTTTGAATTTGAGAAGAAGGTACATCTTAGGGATTATGTACTTCTATTAAGGAAGTAGATCCAATTTCCATATTCTGTAGGATTATGTGCTGATGCAGCAGTGTATGTTAGAGAATTTTGCGAAATTTAACTGATCCAGACTCAACTGATTCTGTTTTTCTTAGTATTTTATGTTGTATTGGTATGCATCAGCTTCCCATGGATCTGAAATCCTGCTACACCCCATATTATGTAGATTTAACACTTGCGTAATCCTCTGTCTCAAGGGAGATTGCAGTCAGATTTCTAAGCTGCAGAAACTAGGATTTCTTAATTAGAACCTATTCCCTGTGTATGGTCTCAAGTCACTAATTAGGTTTCATCCAAATTTATGTTTTCACAATAATTCAGCAGATGGTGCTTGTTGGTGCAGGGAAGTAATAGAAAATGTTTGCCACCTCACTGTTCCCTACATAATTTTATGCTTTAGATTCTGATAAAATGCTTTGATAAAATATACTTGTTTTCTTCACAGGGTGGATCATTCATTGCAACCAGTGGTGGATCAAGTAATCAGGTCAGATTTTTAAATAGTCTTGTCCAGATAGCTTCCTGGTAATTAAACTAAGTAAATTTAGTAGTAAGAGTTTAAGTAAAGTGGTTTTGCATGGAAGATTGGTCATTTTATCCATTAAATTGTAAATGAAATGACGCTGCTCAGGTTAAATTTATCAGAAATGGCTCTCTGAAGTCACTTTTTAACACTGTTTCGAGTTCATGTATGTTTTATTGGTGAGAGGTCAGCGGTGTTTCTCTGTACTCTTGACTACCCTGATACTACTCTCCTGATGAGCATCTGTCCTTGAGACTCAGCTCTGAGAGGTACAGCCAGTGTAACTCCCAAAGCAAGTGTTACCTCAACAGAGCTGTGCTGTCCCCTCATTTGTTCTGGGTATAGGAAAGGTCACAGCTACTCTGTAATGCCACAGTCTTTCTTCTAAACAGTTTCATATGTAAAATAAGATTTTGTTTTAAACTCCCACAGAGCAATAATTGTTTCTTGTGTGTGTGTGTCTGTTGTTTTGTTTTGTTTTTTTAATTTATAGGGTGGTTGTGTTTGTCCTGATGGAAGCAGTGGTTATAGACAGGTAATTATTTTTCTGAGTTTATACTTCCATCTACATAATGGAGTATTTTGAATTAATCACCTAGTAAATATGGACACTTGGTTAATACTAAATATTAATGTAAATTTGGTTAGTATGGGTAGAGGTATACACAATGCAATGGAAGAATGACTTCCACTTTACTTCAGATACATAATTACCATTTGGCCTCTAACCTTCTGTAACTGTGCTTACTGATCCAGATGCTCTGTCACTTGACTGTTACGTGCTAATTATTCATTACTTTCAAAAAACCTGTCATATGCCTTGTAGTAACCACAGAATTTAATTGCATCCAGCTTAGTTTCCTTGTCTTTCTCACTGGTGCAATAAAATACTGTGACTAAAATATCAAAATCTGATAAATGTCTCAAAATTTAATCTCTTAAATCAACATTTAAATTGTTCCTTCCCATAAAGAAAACCTCTGCAATTTCATTGTCAGTTGCACTGGATGAACTTTTCTTAGTCAATGCCTCTGTGCTGGGAAAAAGGCCAAGAAATGTGTGTGCCTGAGCATTATGGACTAGTTTTACCAGGCTTCTGGCTTCACCTGGCAGAGCCAAATGAACTTGGATTTTAAAATCACTCACCTCTCACATCACTCACCTTAAAATCCATCACCTCTCTTCTACCAGAATACTTATTTTTGAACCTTTTATTGAAGCTACATTTACATAAACCCACTTGAAAGGTGTAAAGTTTTTTTTTTCAGTTTCAACAAGAATAATTTAATGGATTATGCTTTCTATAGAAAAACCTCATGCTATTAAAACAAATTAACTGTATGAAGAAGTTACTGCTGCCTGAACTTAACTTCATTAACTTAAAATATGGAACAGTAATTTTGGTCAGATAAAATACTACTACTTTCACCTAATTGAGGCTGAGCAGTAATCATGACCTACATGTTTTAAAATATAAAATAGTCTATTAAAATAACAAATATTGCAACTTCATTGAGGAAAAATTGTATTTGTCATTTGATTGTAAATCTATATAAACAAATCCATTTACAAGGAAAAAAGCGAACATCTTGATGTAAGCTTTCATTCTAATATGCCCTTTTCCATACATGCTTTACTGTTGCAAGAAAAAGACTTAGTTTTAAACAGGAATCCACCACAACTTGGCTGAGGAGAGGAGAGTGTATTTAATTGCTATTGACACATGAAGAAAATAAGACATTGGAATTGGATACATTAGAAAATCAGTTCTCAGTTCAGATGTGCCCACTTTGGTACACAAGAGACTTGTTTTTTCAGTTTATGATCGTATCAGCTGAACTAATTAATTTATGATAAAGTAGGTAGCAATAGACTTGATCTTTGCCTTCACCCAACGGTAAAATTCAGTGATCTTTGCAAAGGAATAGACTGAATTAAAAACCAGATTTGTCTTCATTTTCTGCCCAGGGCCCTCTGCCCATGGCAGCTGCAGTGCCTTAGATTAGCATGTAAACAGATGGGCCAGATAGGTGGGTACATTCTTCTAACAAAAAAGCAACCTATAGGTAGATGTATACATACAAATAAATCACCATTCACAAATCTTACATGAAAGAGATAGTTATCTACTTTATTGAAGATTCTTCAGCACAGGAGGAAAATTCCTGCAAAAAGCTTTCTTCTAACTTTGAAAGCTGTGAGTTATACGAAGGTCTCTTCAAACCTGGAAAATACTGTAAATTAAAAGTCAAAGCTATACATATTTAAACCATCTTGTTTCAAAGGAAAAATGTTTTTCCTTATGTGGACATTTCTTACACTGCAATTATTCTGCTTTTTCTACAAGTTTCAACTAAAGGCAAGACTTTAGTCTACAAATAGTCTCTGAGGAAACTGTCTAACCATAGAAAAATACTGTCCTTGTGTGTAAGGGGGATGTGACAGCAATAGTGGATGCTGTGGCCTGGTAAATAGTCTTCTCTTTTAAGTGGTGAGCTGAAAAATCTGCTCTCCTAAACACTGTTTACACTTTGGAAGTTCAGTATTCTGGCAGTTTTTCAAAAGATCATCAAGGAAATGATCATCTATAAGAACAGAGGCTGCAAGGTATAACATAGGATTCTGTGATTAGAAACAGTAAAGTTAAATATCACTCCTACTTTCAGATCTTTTAAGCTGAAGAGAAAAACCAGGACCTACTAAAGTTTTACTCACCTCTAACAAAATTACTCCAGCATTCTCTTCTAATGCTTGCTGTAATGACCTCTTCAAAAGTTTTATTTGAAAGAATAGAAATTCAGAATGGACTCACTTACATAAACGTTTGCAAGAAAATAGCTAGTCTGTGTTCTCATTTCAGGGAGCCCCAGGTTCTCCATACAACACATATTCTGGTAACCAGGTAAACATGCAGATAAAATGCCCTATTCAGAAGCTCCATCCAAAACCTTCCCTTCAAGGAGTAGCCACATAGGAACCAGTAACTCATTCTGTCTTCTGCACAGGGAAGGCCTTTCTTCTATCCCGGAGGATCCTATGGACAGGTAGTAGTTCTTCCTCCCTTACCAGGATAACACAGACTGCCATCCTCCTGGTGCCAGCACTCCCAGTACTGTGGGTGCTGTGACATGCCATAATTACAGACCCGAGTGTCATCCCTTAGAGGAGAAAACTTAAATTAACCCTGATGTAGTCCAGAGGTGTGAAGCTTGACAGAGAACAATACAGAGTGGTACCTGCAGCTTCCTTGCAGAACACAAATATCAGCAGGCTAAGGAAGTTGCCACCAGATGATTTTTTTCCACTGCAACAGTAGTGGTCTTGAATTCTATTTAGGTACATAAAAAATAGCTCAAAATTGGGAGAAAGAGTGTAAGGTGAGAACCAGATATGAAGGTATTTGAACTCTCATCTGCAGGAAAACAGCTGGTCTGTGTTTTTCTTTCAGGACGGCCCAGGTTCTTCCCACAGTTCCTACTCCGGTAACCAGGTAAGTATTCTGGTCACTGTGTCTTCATGGGAGCAGTGTAAAAGTGTTCCTTGAGAGAACAATTCAACTGCAAAACACTAAATTCCTATGTTTTCTGTGCAGGGAGGGTCTTCCTTCTACCCTGGTGGATCTTACGGACAGGTGCGTGTTCTTTCTTGTTTGCAGAGATAACAGAGTACTTTTAATTCCTATTTTGTCTTTGAAAAATGGAAAACACTTTTTTGGAGGAACCAAATTAATCAACTTTTCTTGTTTTCTTTACAGGGAGGGTCTTCTGTTTATGATGGCAGCAGTGAATCCTATGGTCAGGTAAATACTCTTTTTTTCTCTTTGTATAAATGGTGCCGAGGGCAAGTACCTTGGGTCAAATATACAGCTGTGTTCTGTATCTTGGCTCTCACTATCTTTTAATGAAAGTGGTCTTTTTCTTTGAGGAGGGAGTGAATTTGTACATACTTTCAGGCTACTTCATTAAAAGTTTATAGAGGAGTAAAAAGTGGAGTGCCTCCAACCTTTAAGGCTTCTTCTCATCAACAAGGCTAGCTTTGAATTACCTGCAAGATGAAGGTCTCTTCAAAAGTGGAATTAGAATTTGAGTTGAAAAATATGTTAAATTAGTATTTTAGAGACATATCTTTGAGATGCTCAAAAACCATTCTGATAACTAGGTAAATAATAATATTTTTTAAATCTTAACTAGGTAAATAATAATATTTTTTAAATCTTCACAGAAGGAGATTCCTACAGTAAGTGTCAAAAAAACCCGCTCTTCACAATATGAAAATTATTTATCTTTTCTGAACAGGGTGGATCCTCTGCATACAGTGGTGCTGAGTCTTACGGCCAGGTAAATGTTTTTTGGCTACTACACCAAAAGCTCAGGCTTGGTGTGTTGGTTCTTATGTGCATTGTGTTCTACATTTCAGTTATTTTTAAGTGACCATGGAAATGCCATTTTATCTTTTGTTTCTCTTTACTTTTATTTGCCCCTTTACAACTCAAAATGTTCCTGCAATGCAGGGAACATGATGCACTATGCACACTGCACTGCTAACTGTGCCCTATGATATTCAATATTTTAACTACTTTATGCATTACCTCATTCAAAAGGAAAATATTCTGTGTGTTTACTTTACACATTTTACTGATGCAGAAGCTGTTGAAAGTACAGATAGTGAGATTTTTATTAACTTTGCAAATAAACTTTACCTAAAATTTTTCCCTATAAAAATGCATGTTTGCAAGAAAGGTTTTTTCCAACTTCCTCTGCTTAAGCAACAGGTAAATTTACATTTTTTTTCTTTTCTTGCATATTCACTGGTTTAGGTAAAATTGAAGATTCTAAGCAGTTTGTTATTTTTATACTTTTTTATTCTCCACAATTAAGAACATGTGAGAGTCCTTTTTATATGAAATTAAATGTTTTTTTTCATTATTTTACAGGATTCATCTTCCATGGGAGTCAGCGAAACTGAGGAGAGTGTAAGTATTTCTTTTCAACTATATCAATATCATAATTCACTACCTTTTAAAATGCTGATGTTTTCCCCTGTAACATTCTGGAGGAAATAAAATAGACTGAGATGTGATCTCATTCCTTTTTTTCACTATGTCAGGATTCAGCTTTCAAAATAAAGAAACGCCATTCCCCAGAAATGAGCAGAGAAAGAATTTGTAGGCTGCTTATCCTGTAGCCTACACCTTTAACCTTCCCAACAAGAAATATTTTGCTTTGCCTTCCACACTTGCTTAGAAAAAAATAGTAATATTTGCCATTGCAATAACTAGATTCTAACGTTTTTTTAGGAGTCCTCCTCACCCTCTGGCAGCCGACAGAGTGAACGGGTAAGTGCTCCTTCCTTACGTATTGCCAGGGCCTGTGTCCTGGTGCTTGGCAGCTGCAGCCACCAAATCCTCTGTGGAAACTGGTGTGGCAGCTTCGAGTGAGGGAGAGAAAGTCCCCAAGCACAGAGGGCACGAGGATATGGCTGAAGAGTTAAAGTACGACTAGAAACCCCACCTGATGCTGAGGTGCTCTTGAATCTCAAACTCACATCACACACGTGATACCACAATTTACTTGTTCAGGTTCCTGTGCTTTTTAAGTCATTGTTTGACTGCAAAGGTCTTCAATACCATGATTTTTCCAGCTTTTATTCTAAGTGCAACCCTTTGCTTTCTTGTGCTGTATGATCTACTTATGAGGGCTTCCATTTTTCTGTCATTTTTACATGGAACCCACTTTATTTAATCTAATGAGAATTAAATGACACAGACTGAGAAATTATTTTATTGGAGATATAATATCTCTTTAATTGTTGTATCCTAAAAAATGTCATTCACCAAAAGACCAATTATCAATAGTCAGGAAGGGGCATGTCCTATTTTATACAGAAAGGCAGAAGATTTTTTTGTTGTTATTCTTGAACAATCCATACCAGAAAATTAAAGAAAGTGGAGAAGCAAGGAATGTTTACCTACCACCCTGATCTTTCCAGGTTTTGGTTTTTGGTTTTTTCATGTAATTTCAATGCATTTTTCCAGGATTTTTATTCCCCAGGAGGCAGCCAGTCAGGTGGACATGTAAGCATCTATTTTATTCATTATTTGCAGTTCCCTTCCAGAATTGCTGTACTATTTAAAAGTTATCCCAATGAGTAAATTGTACCCAGCCATTTATTTCCTAGAATTTCTCATGATATCTGGCATCATGTCATGTGAAAGCAAATGGTAAACTCTTTGGAAAAACCCCCAAAACATTAAGAATTGTGTGTCCTCAACAACAGTCTTGTTTTCCAGAAGATATTTTAAACAAAAATAAATTGGGTCTGCTTTTTGTAGGGATCGTCTTCTCAAGGTGGTAGCTACTCAAGTGGACAGGTAAATATTGAATGTAATTTTGTAATTTTGACCTGCATTATCTGTTATACAAATGTTTGAGGCCTCACATTGCATTACACTAATTTTTTATCTGTGAACAAGATTGATTCATTCTTCATTATATATCTCTGTGTAGAAGTCCAAGTGTAAGCAGAATGGTCAAAATACAATTCGTGTCTTAAGTGATGTTCTAACATCTGGAAAAAATAAAAGTATTAAGTATTTGGTATTAATTTGTAATTTTTAAATAAAAAGTGATTTTATTTTTTTCAGGACTCACCATCATCTGGAGGCAACCAGTATAGTGGGCAGGTGGGAAATTTTTCTTCATTGTGGTTTTTGTGAGGGGGATTTTCCCCCAGAGTACATATTTACAGAAAATGTTGCCAGATTGGTAATACCTAAGTTTCCAGACTACTGTGTGGTTTATTTTAACCTTACTAATCTTTCTATACATAAAATTTTATTGTTAACCAGATAGATTTTTCAAACATAGTTAAAAGAATAAAAGACAACACATTGTAATCAAATGCACATGTCCAAACTTAAAGAAAAATTTTAAAATGCAAATATAACATTTACAGGGTTCATCTTCTTCAGGAGTCAGCCAGTCTGGTGGACAGGTATGATCTTGTTTCTCCACAGTCTTCAGTTGTGCTAGTGTCAGGCATTCACAATTTATTTTTCATCTTTTCTTCACCAAAACTGTTTTCCTTTACCACTGTCCCTTTTGCCCAAAGCCTCAGCAACACATAATTATATTTTGCCATGTCATTTGGACATCCTGCAAGCCAGAGCAGCCAGCAGTAACTGGTTGGCAGTTGTACCTGAGCTTCTGTACCTGCTTTGGTGCTAAACATTTTTTCTGACACATTTCATGCAAACTGAATGTGGAAAGTGAGACACTGAATGGTGAACTCCTCGCCACCTCTCAGTTAATTTTACCAGAGTGGAAATCCCCTGTTTTCTGTTTCATCTGTAACATGACATAGCACTGTATGTATTCCAGGTGCTCTGGCCTCTCTAGGGAAAAACGTTGCATTCTGTAGTACTACTCAAAACTTTTTACTCATCCTTTTGGTGAGCAAGGTTTTTAAGGTAAAGATTGTACTTAAGAAAATTTGAAGAAATGCTCATTTTGTTACTCCACCAGAGCAATAAGTGCAGAAATAGTTGCATAGGACAAAACAGACTCATTTTTAGAAGTTGGGCAGTTAAGCATGTGTCTTTATGGTTTGTTTACCTGGGATAGTAAAAGTAATTTGAGTTGTACCTGAAGTCCATTCCAGTTCTGTGCTTTTGATATCTTAAATACTTTCTGCATTCTTTACAGGGTGGATGTGATTGTTCTGGGGCAAGTCCTGTAAGTGTTACTTACTCATTATACATTTTCTTTTAGTCAACTATTTTACTGGAAAATTATCTGCAATCCTATTTATATTTTACTTACATATTTGAATGTACTCTTAATGTCATATTGATTGTTTCTTTGGTGACTTAGATGTTTCTGGTAGGGTAGGAGTTATTTCTCATTATGCCAAATGAAGAATTCAGCGTTACAGAATCATTGAATCATTTAGGTTAGAAAATATCTTGAATCCAGCCATTAACTCAGCACTGCCAATGCCACCACTAAACCATGTCCCCAAGTGCCACATGTACACGTCTTCTAAATATCTCCACGTGTGGTGACTCAGCCCCTTCCCTGAGCAGCCTGTTCCAGTGCTTGATAATCCTTTCAGTGACAAATTTATTTCCTAATATCCAATCTAAGCCTCCCCTGGAGCAACTTGAGGCCATTTCCTCTTGTTCTATTGCTTGTTGCTCCAAAGAAGGAACCACCTTTCACCTCACCATAACTTCCTTGCAGTGAAGGAAGAGAGCAGTAAGGTCTCCCCAGGCCTCCTTCTCTCCAGGCTAGACACCCCCAGCTTCCCCAGCTGCTCCCCATAAAGCTTGTGCTTTAGACCCCTCATCAGCTTTGTTGCCATTTTTGGACATGCTTCAGCACCTCAATGTCTTTCTTGTAGGGTGGGGCCAAACTGAGCCCAGGATTTGAGGTGGCAGCCTCACAGTCACTCACGAGTACAGGGGGATGATCCCTTCCCTGGTGCTGCTGGCCACGTTATTTCTCATAAACACCAGGGAGCCTCAGGGTTGGCAGCAAGGTGCATTCTCTGAGCAGTGACTGTCAGTTACCACAGAGTATTTACAGAGGTGTGCATTAAATAGCAGAATTAATTGAAAAAAGGTCTGTCATGAAAGGAAACTAAAATAATATCAAGTCTACGAACCACTTCTCACTTGTGTTTTTAAGCCCACATGAAATTATTTAAAGACTGAGAAATAGGGTAATACCTGCTTTCTAAAGCAAATCATGTGTGGTCAATCCACACGTAGCATGTAAAGGACAGGACATTTCTGCATCTTGGGTAATGTTCTTATTTTATAGACTGTGGGTTATGGGTAGATACACTATGATACTTCATGATTTACAGTCTTCCAGGCCATAAAAACTGTTATGTTGGCAAGCTGATAGAAGTAGGTGAAGTGCAATTAATTTCAGACTGTGAAAAGGCACTTTAAGGTTTTGTTTCATTTCCAGTTTATGATCAAAGACAAAGGTTAATTTTTCTTTTCTTATTTTTTCCCCACCTTATAGGGTGGATCCCCTAACTTAGTCAGAAGTGACTCCTCTGCAAATGTAAGCAATGTTCATCAGCTTTTAAGTGTGCCCTCTGTTTGCTTTGTCAAATAGTGGCTGGAGAGGTCAAAAGAGTCAGTGCCTAATAGAAGTCATACACCTGTGAAAATAATCTATGTTAGTTACAACCAAACATACACACAGAACATTTGTGGAACACTCAGAGTCTCTCTTTCCATTTGAAATAGTTTTCATGCAAAGAGAAGTCTTTCAATGAAAAATATTTGTCAGAAAGGCAGGTACATAACAGCATAAATATTTACTTCGGGAGTCTGTTCCATTGGCTCCTTTGGAATTCTGAAAAATATCCCCCAAGGACATGGATTTATGTGATTGTATTCATAGATCAGTCATTTAATGTTGCTAGCCCTCTCATGTGGATAAGAATATTTTGCAGGATAGATCTGCTTACAGCATTCCCAAGACCAGTTCTTTTCATTGTGGGTTGGAAAGTCATAATGTATATCATGGGAGCTCTGTATGTGCTGCACTAAAGGGAAGAAAAACATTTGGGTCTTTTTGCATTTACCACAGAACCCTGTGGCACTGTTACCAGAGTGCTGACTTACACAAAGCTGGCTTGGACACTGCTACAGAAATGTACCATACAAACATTATTATTATCAGATAAATAGGACTGGTCTTGTGCTCCCTTGAAGGAAGGAGGAAAGTCTATATACCTACAGTCAGGAAAATATTGTTAACCACCTGTGTTCTGCATTCTTCATATTATTGTTGTTGGTATTTGCTTTCTTTGGAGCTTCCAATTGGGACTGAATTCTTTTTGGTTTTTTACTGACTTGGCTCAGCAGTTTGGAACTGAGGACTGTGCATAAAGACTTAGGGAACACAGTAGTAGTGTCTACATCAACAAGAATTCCAAACTGCACCAGTGATGATGAACTGATGGCCAGACTACACATATTTCAGGAATGGTCTGCTGTGGTCTGGTCCCACAAAAAGGTTATCAGTTTAGCAGATCTTGAGGAAGTTCAAAGGACTCTAAAGGTCCACAGTACTCTGCAAGAATTAATATTAAGACTTTATGTAAGGATGTCATTCTTCAGTACAGTGATTTTAAACTGAAACAAATAAACAGCTCATCCTTCAGTCAAATCCTTTGAAGTGAAATAACCAGTATTTCCTCTCTGAAAGGGCTCTGGAGGCAGCCATTCTGGTGTAGAAGGACACACTAAATTTTAGATACATTAACAGAGTAGGGAGGGTTAGAGTTTACATTTTGAGTGTATTTTAAACCCAAGCAAAAGAAGTTTAAAATATAAATTTATATACTGCTATCCTTCAAGAAGTTTACCTTTGAAATAGTACTTTTAAAGAAAAATAACTGTTGCTTTGGCATTTGTTTGGGTTTTTTCCCCAGGACTCATCTTCTTCTGGAGGCAGTCAGTACGGTAGCCAAGTAAGCACTCATCCCAAAAGTTTTGTCACTTCTGAAAGTGATGGTTATTCATTCACTCAATTAAATTCAGTTTTTATATGGGAACTGTGTATAAAGAGCAAAAACCCAGTAAATTAAATTCATTGACAATGGGTTTTTTAGCAAATAGTGCCTTTGTTTCTGTGAAACTTGCATATTGAAGCTATAAAAAAATAAAATAGGTGTGGGGAAAGAATGAATCAAAATGTAGCATGTTTTATTCCTAGTGGACGTAATTCCACAATGAAGAAAAACAAATCCAACCTCCCCCCTTTAAAGAGACCTCTTGTTGTATGTGTTTTCAGTAACTTTGCTAAGTTTGGTTTTCAGAGGCCTGTTGGGCCAGTATTTTACTGCTAGCTTTGGCCCAGGGCTCAGCCTTCCAAATAAAGCAATGCCATTCCCCAGAAATGAACAGAGAAAGAACTGGGAACAATTCCAGTTTAACCTTCCCAACAGGCCACACAAACAAGAGTATGTTTTTGCCTTTCACCCTTGCTTAGGAACTCAGGCATTTCTCCAACTTACCTTGTAAGGCTTGAACTCTTGTTATTAAAGTATAATGAAAGTCCTGCTCACCTGTCTTCACTCTTACCTTGTGTTCTTGCTCCTGTTGTCCTGGGAGAGTCGTGTTTTATTTTAAGGAAATCCCACTGCAGGTAATTCACTCATTTTGTATTCTTTACAGGGTTCATATTCCTCTGGAGCGAGCCAGTATGGAGGACATGTAAGCTTTTACTTTTAATATTTTATATGATATATATATTTTGACAAGTATTTTACTTGTATTAAGTAGAAGATCTCAATTTAATATTTCAAGAAAATTGACACTGGTCAATCCTCTGTAGTAATATTGTGAATTCAAAGAAGAAAAAAACACAGAGTTTATTCTGGGATAATTACACACAAACAGTCAAATAACAAAATATCGATCTCTTTGCTGCTTGGTTCCACCAATTAGATATTCAGAAATAACTAATTTTCAATATTTTTCCAGGGGCCATCTTCTTATGGAGGCAGCCAATATGGTGGACAAGTAAGCATTAATAGTGCCCGTTCTTGTAGCTTTGACATGCAAAGTTGTAGTTTATTCACTGTCTACCTGGCTGTCTATCTTAGCTTTAATTTAATCTAAAATCTTCTCAGTAAATCTTTCTCTGCAGTGCTCTGGTGTCATGGTGATTAAACAAAACAAGTTCAGATGAAGATCATTATTTAAGACTCAGAAAAACTAGAACGTGAAATACGTGGTTGACTCAGTTGACTCCTGAAATTTGCAGGAGTAAAGGACACGTACTTCTGAAATAAATTAGTACCTCATGAAGCTTAAAAAAAATTTTAAAGCCTTATGAAATGATTCTATAAGTCTATGAAATAGGTGTAAGAACTTTCAGTTTCCTTTTTTGTTTATTTCCAGGGTTCGCCTTCCTCAGCAGGCAGCCAATATGGTGCACAGGTGAGAATTTTTGCTTGTAATGTTCACTACTTTATGAAAGAGATTTGGTAGTGCTCTGTGTAAAAGAACATTTTAAGTAGATTGGAGTTTGTTTGGGGGTTCTTTCCCCCATGTTTTGACTAATTTGTTGCTAGGTATAGAGTAGTTATAAATATATGTGATAGAAAGCCACAGAAGCAATTTTAAGGTGCAACTTCTGATGCATCGTGGTAAATGCAGATGAGTCTCCCATTTTTGCACAGTTTGGCTCAGTCTACTCACAGTTCTGCAGTGAAAGAAATTGGGCACTTCTCCTTCATAAGGAGCATGGTTCAAGGGAGTAGAATGACAGATACAGATCATTTAATTCTTTTTTTGTTCAGGGTTCACCTTCTTCGGGAGGCAGCCAGTATGGAGCACAGGTGAGAAACTCTTTCTGTGTAGTTCTTATTCTAACACACAGTTCCAAAACTTCATACTTTTATATTGACTGAAGAAATATTTCGAGTAAATTCTGTCAATCTGATAATAGATGATCAGGTATCTAAAGATGTATCTGAAAGAATACAAAAACTGTGTAGATCTGGTGCTTTTGTTGTATCACAGTAAATGTAGTTCTGGCCTTGTTCTACCCTCCAGCCTGCCCAGCTGCTGTCAAGGTTTCTTGGCTCTAGCAGTAAGGAGTGGCTGGAAGCAGAGTGCACTCCTCCTCTGCCTCACTTCCTTTGGCAAAATGCCATATTGATGTGGGAGAGCAGTATGTCTCACAAGAGGAACAGGGCAGAAGGCCAGGAGTTGCAAAGAGGTGTTCCATGCCCTTGTGAAATGAGAGATGATAGATAGAATTCCTAGTGCTGCCTAGTGGTATGGCCTCTATTATGGAGTGGCATCCCAAACAAACATCCTTAGCCTCTGAAAACATTTATTGTCAGATGTTTTGGACAGGAGATTAGAGGAGAAAGAGATTTTCAGTCCACGTATAGTCTCACAAAACTACATATAGCTCATGAATAGCTCATGATCAATCATGAGCTCTGAATAGCTCATGATCAATATTATGGAAGATTCAAATGTTAAGGACCTCCCTAACTTGCATAGAACACATAAAGCAATAGGTTGAGTGTTTATCTTCCCGTAATTATTCATTGTGCAACAGAGAAAGAAAATAGTCTTTCTTTAAAAAGCTCTTAAAGAGGCTTTTTGATTTGAGAAATAATTGGCACTTTTGCTTCAGGGTCCTTATTTCGCAGGGGGCAGCCATTATGGAGGACAGGTGAGAATTGTTTTTCTATTTCTGGGTTGTTGTTTCCATTTTTCACCTTCCCTTTATTTTGTGAAAAACAGAACATTTTTTGTAAATGAGTAGCTTATGGCAAAACAATGTTTAGGCAGAAAAGATCAATATAAGACTTTGTGCCGTGTCCTCCCACTAACTTTACATAAATAAAACATAGAAGGCTGCTGTGAGCACACAATGCAGGGCAGCAGCACTACTCACACCTGCTTGAAGCTGACTTTGATTCAAATTTCATTGTTCTGTTTTCATAGCAGCCACTGTAAAGGCCAGTGGATTTCAGTAGGGTTATAAAGTAAGTGTTTGGGTTTCTGTGACACTGAAATTCACAGAAGACAAATAAAAGTGTGTTTTTCTGTGACTGGTCATAAGTTAAATAATGTGCAACAAATATAAATGCTTTCTCATTTCTTTAGGCCTCTTCAGGAAGCAGCCAGTACAGTGGACAGGTAAAAATTCTGCTTTCACAATACCTACAGTTCAGGCACACAGGGCATTAGGAAAACAGACCTGTATTTTTTGCAAAAAAGGAACATGCTAAGAAAGAATAGCTTTAAGGCAGGCTGAGTGAGGATTGCAAAGTATAGTATATCAGATCATGGTAGGAGCAAATACAGGGGCCTGTGTGACTGCAAGGAAATGCCTCTTTAACAGAACATGGTTCAAGAAGCCCATTTTTTGTTACTTTGTTTAAACAGAAGCAATTTGAAAGACTGAGGGCTGCAGAGAAAAAGTGAGAATGTTAGTTATAACACAGAAATAATTAGTTACTCATTTTTTCCAGGGCTTTTCTTCAGGAGTCAGGCAGTCTGGTGGACAGGTAAGCTTTTCTTTCTTGGCTCTGTTCAGTTCTGCTAGTGCCAGGCACTGACAAATTGCTTTGTGTGGCTTTCCTTCACAAGAACGGTTTCCTTTCACACATTTCATCCAGACTGAATGTGGAAAGTGAAACACTGAATAGTGAACCCCTGGCCACCTCTTAATTAGTTTTATCAGAATAGAAATTATGTAATAAGCCTCCACTGGAAGTCATCTTTAATGTTTTCTGTAACATCTGTAGCATGAAACAGTACTGTACGTATTCATAGACTCATACAATATGTGGAGTTGGAAGGGACCCATCAGAATTAATCAGTCCAACTCCTGTCTCTGCACAGGACACCCTACGAGTCACATCATGTTTCCAAACTCTTCTTGAGCTCAGACAGGCTTGGCCCTGTGACCACTTCCCTGAGGAAATTCTAGATGCTCTGGTTTCCTCAGGGGAAAAAATAAAATCTGTATTACTATTCAGAATTTTTTACTCATCATTTTAGTGAGTAGGTTTTTAGTGTAAAATAAATGAGGAATTAGAAAATTATATTTATAAAACTGATCAGTAAGTGCACAGCTATCCTGAAAAGGGCAGTAGAGGGAGAAAGAAACTACTTTTTAGAGGAAGCTTAATGAGTCTATGAGCAGGATTTTACTTACAGTTAGCAAAATGCAAGTTTGATTTGTGAACTCATGGGCCTGTTGCTATCATAGACCCAGGAAAGTAAGTTTGGTTGTGTTTTGTACAGGGTGGGTGTGTGTGCCCCGGTGGAGGTCCAGTAAGTATTCTTTGTCTTTATATAATTTCTCATAGTATGCACATATACTGGAAAATTCCCAAGGAGCTACAATTCTTGAAATAATTCTGTCTGTGAAATTCTATGTATGATGAAAAATTTTTTCACATTATACTAAAATGAGCAATTTTGAACCTGCTAAAGACAAAAATATTAAGTGTACAACTGTACAACCATAGTACTGTATTCAAAACCAGCTACTCAGTTTGTGAGAGAGGCCTGGGACTTTTCTAAGAATCTGTTTCTCAAATATCTCCTTGGATGATGGTTAGTAACAGTATGATTGAACTACTGAAACTTAGATCTAAAATCATGGCCCCAGATACTTCCAGCACAGCAATGCATTTAAAAAGTTAAAGCTATTTCCATTTTTCTGTCTAAGAATCCCAAGTGCTGAAAACAATCCATACACTAGAATTTATATAAACAGAAATTATTATATAATAATAATTATCACTTATATATACATTATATATATGTATATAAACATATACTATTTTACATATAAATCAGGATCAATCAAAACTAAATCCTTTACTTGTTTAGTCAAAAGTGTAGCAATAAACACTGGAAAGGACTTGATCATTGCAATAGGTCAACACATTCTCTTGTTTTTCCTCTATGTGACATTGAATTTAATACAGAGTAAACATTTCTATTTCTGTTGAATCCAGGGCTCTTTCGGAGGAACCACCTACCAGGGCAGACCGGTAGGCAATTTGTCTTTAACATTTACACTGATTAGTTCCCCAGGAAATATTCCTCAGGAATAAACATGGCTCAGTTGCCATATTTGCCCAGAAGCCATTAAATATTGAGTTCGGTTTAGTCACAGAGATAGGGACAATAATTCCAGAGAGTGCATGGGGCTCTTACTGAATCACTCTTGACATTTCAGCTGTATCTTTCTATGAACTAGAACCAAGATTTTACTTTGTAGTTATAGAAGCTTTCTTATCTTGAAAAATTACTGAAGAATCATTCACAAGGTTCATTTTACTGCATAAACCACTAATATGACATGTGCATAATTAGTCATTTGCTACTGCATTGGGAACTGTG
>JAOXXN010000120.1:21511136-21537170 GCA_026770055.1 Myrmophylax atrothorax
AGGGCCGGGGCGCGGTGCGGGTCGGCCCCCTGTGCCCCTGGGCCGGAACGGGGCCGAGAGTGGGACACGGGGCAGCGTCTGAGGAGTTCTGCAAAGGGCTCCTGGAAGAAGGGATTTGCAGTTTCCCCACTGTCTTGCTTCCACTTGGATACACGAATTTTAAGAAGTTGTTAAATGTTTTGGCTGCTGGATCTCGGAGTTTGTCTGGGTTTGTTTTTTTTAATGAATTGATAAGTGCTATTACCTCCAATGTATCATTGCTCCTGGATTTTTTCCACTGTCTAACCCTGTGTGGCTTCGATGTATCCTCTCCTAAATACAATGTCGTTATTTCAAATTAAGGGACATCTTGGCAGACTGAATTGCTGGTAGCCCTTCGGTTTGTCTTTTTGGAACAGTAACAGAGAAGAGGGAGGCGTCAGAGTCGCTAAGCAGGTTCATCGAAGTGGTGGCCAAGTGTCTGATTAGTTCATTGTTAAGAAGCAAAACTAATTCTGATTATGGTTGTTGATGTTTTCCAGGACATGTTTTCCCGTTCTTTGTAAAGATGGAAACGTGTGAGATTAATTTGTCCAAATTTTAAATGCAACTATTTTAAAATGAGCAGTAGAAGCAGAGTAAATGCTCTTACTCAGGGGACAGGGTGTTCCATAATTTCTCTCTGGAGGACTTGTTGGTTAAGATCCAATATGCCTCCAAGTGTTCTCTACCTCTCAACTTTTGTAAGTATGTAGACTGTTGTTTGGTAGCAAATTTCAGCTTGTGATACTTTCTGCCTTCAAATACGTGTTTTGGTATTTTTTTTAACGTTAAGAAGTCTGGTATTCCAGTGTATTCTTAATAATGACAGCAAAAACTTTATGCATGCATTTTTTTTAATGTTTGCTGAAACAGTCTTCAGTGCTCAGTGTCCTCAGCTGCTTCATTACCCAGCATGTTGTGTGACATTGTGGGAAACAGGTGCATGAAAATGGCCCCTATGTCTTGAATGGCTCACACTGGCAAGCCAGTAACTAATCAGACATGTTCCTGTACAGTTTCCAGCCTGGTTGGCTTATTTTGAAACTATTTGACATCAAAGAAGACTGTATGAGCCAGCAAGAATATGCAGCTGGTTAATGAGGCAGTGGCATAGGCAAAAAGTTTCTGATGGGGATCTTCAGTCAAATGTAAGGTAATTGCCACTGGTTCTGATGTGGAAAGCTAAAAATACAAAACAGGCAAAAAGGAAACTCACTCATTGTTTCTGCAAAACCTCCTCCCACCACAGTTTGTGCTGGGCCCCTTGACAAGGTAGTGGGTGGTGCATGGTAGTATTTTTGGGGTTTTCTCTTTGCAGCTTTAGTAGCTGTATCACAGAAAAAATGTGTAATGGTGTGTTGCTCAAAATCCCATCCAATTCGGCTGTAAACACTTCTAGGGATGGGGCATCTACAACTTTTCTGTTTCAATGCTTCCTTTTTTCAATAATTTTAATTTCAGTTTTGCTGTCCTTTATGACCAACTAGTATTCATCTTATGTAAGACGATGCATTTTTTAAGCAGTCATGAAATGACTTTGTGTACTTGACTTGGTGCCTTTTCCTTTCCAGCAGAGGAGCAGCAGCAGCTGTGATCTTTTATACCTGATGTCTTTGTTGCTTTGATAGTTATTCTGTTGTTGTCAGATGTGTGTTCTTAGGCTTGCCTGTCATGTATACTTTTTATCACTGACATGGCTGGCAATACAAAGTGTTTGGTTAAAGAGATCTTCTCTCTAACCAGAGAAAAGGGTATTCTTAGAGCACTATCCTGTGCCACAGGTTTAGCCAGACGTAGATACGCTCTGCTCTGGCTGCCTGGTTGCAGAGAAGGGTTGCTGTTACTCTGATTGGAACATCCCAGTTCCAGCTTGTTTTCAAAGGGCTCCATATCTTTTCTCTTCACATGTAAGGCCTTCTGATTTGGTTGCACTTAAGACATTACATTGCACTACGCTACGTTAGCCTGTTTGTAAAGGTCGGGTTTGTAGAGCAGGACAGGGCTGAATGTGCAGCACCTGCACTGTGTGTGTTAGGGTAGGAGAGTGCATCAGACTGGTGCTGAAATCTTGTGGACCAAATGCACGTAATGTACCTTAATGCCCTGCAATTTAATCTTTTATTAGTCTCCTTCCCTTTCTCTTTCACCTCAGGAGTATTTTTGCTACTTTATAGTTGCAGCCACCTTTAAAAATGGCTGTAGAGGTGATGATCTAGATGTGAGTAAATTACTTTTTTTTTAATAGATCAGAACAAATACAAGTACCTGTGATAAGTGAGCCATAGCAACAAGAAAGCAAGGAAGTTTGACCCAAGTGATCTAAATGTCACTTCTGTTTGTTTCTGCCAGTGTGTTGGAAACATCTGCTCCCATTGCTTACGGCTGGCATGGCATGGCACAGGGCCTGGCTGGCTGGCATGGCAGAGGGCCTGGCTGGCATGGCATGGCAGAGGGCCTGGCTGGCATGGCATGGCACAGGGCCTGGCTGGCATGGCATGGCACAGGGCCTGGCTGGCATGGCATGGCAGAGGGGCTGGCTGGCATGGCATGGCACAGGGCCTGGCTGGCATGGCATGGCATGGCACAGGGCCTGGCTGGCATGGCATGGCACGGCACAGGGCCTGGCTGGCATGGCATGGCACGGCACAGGGCCTGGCTGGCTGGCACGGCACAGGGCCTGGCTGGCTGGCACGGCAGAGGGGCTGGCTGGCACGGCAGAGGGGCTGGCTGGCACGGCAGAGGGGCTGGCTGGCGTGGCAGAGGGGCTGGCTGGCGTGGCAGAGGGGCTGGCTGGCGTGGCAGAGGGGCTGGCTGGCATGGCAGAGGGCGGTGGCACCTGCCCAGGCAGCTCCAAAGGCAGAGGCAGCTCAGCTGCTCAGAACAGCCCCTGGGTTTGCTCTGCTGTTCTGGGGTGTGTGTGTGGGCTTTGAGGAGCTGCCCAGAGCTGGACGAGGCAGTGCAGGCACAGATGGCCACTGAGCTGGCATTTGCTCTGAATGGAGTTGCTCCTGACCCCTGTGCTTGGAGGGACAGGCGTGGCTCATGACACCCACCTCACCATCTGTCATACAGTAACGTGAGGGCAGTCCAGGGGCTGTAAGAATGCACCTGAGTTTCTGATTTTGACACCGAGTCAAACAGCTAACATTGATACTTACAGTTTGTGCAGAGCTGGATAAATTTTTAACGCAAAGCTAAAATAAGGATTGTGGGTGGAAAGGGAAAGGAATTGTGGGAAGAGAAGATAATTATAGCCACTTTCTGTACCTATAAAGACTGTTAATTTACCTCCTTAGGATTGTAGGCTGAAAAAGTGGCAGAAATATCTGTATGGTATGTGTGTATTTACTGAAGAGGGCTTGGAAAAGAAAAACAACACAATGCTGAGTTACTTCTGTAACTGACCTTTTACATATTGATATGGTTACTTTTGAAAATTATCTTTTCTAGCAAAAGGGATGAGTAGCCAGTGAGGTTTCCTGTATTTATTTCTCACATTCGTTCAATAAGTTTTTTCTTTTCCTATATTGGAATCTGGAAAGAAAAGCTAGGTGTGGTTTGCATAAATCTCACAGTAAAAGAAAGACTCCAGTATTACCAAACTGCAGCTTAGAATTGTATAGTGTTTAACGCTGGAAGGCACCTCCAAACATTTCTAACCCAGCTACCCCACTCTCTTACACCACACAGGGTCAGCTGGAGCAGTTTGCTCAGGGCTGTGTCCAGTGCGGTTTGAGAGATGAAGACTCCGTATTTCACTGAGCAACCTGTTTGGGGGAGCCTTTGTTCAAGGTTTAAATAGAATTTCTTGCATTTCAGTGTGTGCCTCCAATCCTGTCACTGATACCTTGGAGAGGAGTCTGGCTCTTGTCTTTGCTCCTTCCCGTCAGCCACTTATATACATTGATAAGATCCCCGTGGCCCTTCTTGGGAAGCAGCTGAGATCCTCAGACTGTGTGTGCTCAGTGTAAATGCCAGGCCTGATCACATCAGTGCCACTCTGTTAGTAACTCACTTCTGTACAAAGCTGGGGGAGTAGATGTTAAAGCAGCACTTCAGAGTTTAAAGGATGCTTGAGATTGCTGGTGAGTTATTCATAGTTCCTTCGTATGAAAATAATTAGTGAACCATATCCTTAATTTGCAAATGTTGCACTGTGGCATGTTGTTTGACAGCATTAACATAGTCTACAAGATGAGCAGGTTGTCCCACCCATGCTCTTTTTGTTCTCCTCAAAAGCTGCTTCTGATTCCACTAAGTCACCAAAGAATCTGAAGTTCCTTATGATGTCTTTTATCCGTATCTCCTCCTGCGTTTGAAGAGCCCCGTAGCCAACAGGGCTGAGCTCGGGAGTGATCAGTGCTGCTCCTGACATTTGCTTTGGGTGTTTGTTGTTTCAGTTTCTTTTCTGATTTAGAGCTATCAAAGTCTCGTATGTAGCAGTGGTGCCTTTTAGTAACAGAAGTGCTGTGGAACTTTGATAGAG
The DNA here is from genome assembly GCA_026770055.1 of Myrmophylax atrothorax. Lineage (NCBI taxonomy): Eukaryota > Metazoa > Chordata > Aves > Passeriformes > Thamnophilidae > Myrmophylax > Myrmophylax atrothorax. The sequence goes on from JAOXXN010000120.1 coordinate 21,515,644, forward strand.
TAGGTAATTACATTTTGGGATAGCCGAGTGTGATCACTGCTGTGTTTTGGAATCATGAAAAGTTGATTCCATGTGGCATTGTGTAGACTTAAGCAATTTTCTCTCAGAAAAGAAACCAATTCTCTGAAGAAGAGTCTGGTTTCCCTGTAGCATCCTTGTTTCCCAGTCTGGCAGGATAAAGTGGTTTATATTTAGAGATGGCAGTGAAGGATTCTGCAGAGTAAGTTTAAGACACTTCAGGATGTTAGCACCAAAGGGTTAAAAAAAGGAGTTTCACCAGTAAGCTTGGGTAACTGTATGCCCAATTTCGAGTCCTGTTTAACTGTTAATCATTCCATTTATAGTGTTCAAATGCATTTCTCACAACTGATAGATGGTTAGATGTTTTAATCACCTGTCTTTTCTCTTGTTTTAGCCTCAAGGAATAGGCTCACCTAGTGTCTACCATGCTGTTATTGTGATTTTCTTGGAGTTTTTTGCTTGGGGACTCCTGACAGCTCCCACTCTGGTGGTAAGTGATTCTCTGGAGCTTTTTCTCACTGTATGGGACGTGGAGCAGTTACTGCAAAGGCAGTGAGCCTTTCTAAATTAAATGAAAATTGTATATCATTGAGCTGCTCTGTTGTGCAAGTGAAAAGTTCTGTAAGTTTAGATGGTATTAAAAATTCCAAATTCTTTCATTAAAGCCACGTAATGGTGTAGCAAAGCTGTTCATGTGCAAGTCTGCATGCAAGTGTTTTCTGACTGCAGCTTGATTTTGGGCAACAAAACCAGTGAGACAGTAAAAAGGATGTTAACTTCCCTGTCAAGATGCCACAAAAAGTTGGCACATGACAAATGTAAGGACAAAAAGACTTAAAGCTTTGTAACATTATGCAAGTGTGTGTGTACGTAGGGAAATCTTTGCTGACCTGGCTGTGTTTTAAACAGAAGCTTCAGAGCACAGACCGTGTTCCTCCAGTCAGAGGATCCCTGTGATTAGTGAGACAGTCATACCAACATGTTTGCATCAAATTATTTTCTTATGTAGTTGGTTGCTTTTCATTTGGATTTAATCTGTGAGTGACACATGTGGACAAATTAAAAAGAGTGAAGGCTTAAGAATCTCCAAGCAGACTCTGCCTAAAATGCAGTTTTGGTGCAGCTCTGAAAGCTGATGTTAACCATGAACGGTGCTTTGGGTATAAACGGCACATTGGTGACTGAATGGAGGCCCTCTGACCTGGCACCAGTCAGACTCAGGCCTGCATCTCTGGGGTCTGGTCACTGAACTCAGAGGCACTTCAAATGGTGATGTCTCTCCTCCCTCTCTCCCCAGTCCCTAACAGATGACACAGTAACATGTGGAAAGTCTGGTCTGAGATAATTCTCCAGGTTCTCTGTGTTCTGTTTAGATCTGAGATGCTGAAATCCCAAAGGACCTTCCATGCACATTGAAAATGAAATACATTATTTGTGACTTGCCTTTTTCTTTCCCCCCTCTGTATTCTGTGAAAATAAAGTACTGTGCATCATAAAACTGGATGTATCATGAGCAGTACTCGTAGTTAATATTGTGTAAATGACAGTATTCATATTTCTTTTCCAGGTTTTGCATGAAACCTTCCCAAAGCATACATTTCTAATGAATGGTCTAATTCAAGGAGTAAAGGTAAGCTGACAGAAGTCAATCAGAAGTACAATTTAAAGTGAACGCTGGGAGGAATATAGAAATGAATCCCAATTGAGAGAAACATTCAGAAGGTTTTTCAGTTTGGCTTTCAGAGTATAAATAAAATATGGGGGAAAATCATTGCCAAAAAGGCAAATACACATCAATTCACTTTTAGTGAAGTATTGCTTGGTCTGTGTCTGCTGTTTGGGTTGAGCAAAAAGAGGTAGTTGACTAATGCCGGATGATGCATATGGTGCTAAAGGTTGGTAATTTTTTACTTGGAGCTTGTTGCTCCAGTAGAGTATTTCAATTACTTAGGTTTGTGTGAATTCTAAATTGATAGGACTGTAAAACACAATTCATAAAACTGCTACTATAACTGGATCATCTGCATTTTGAATTTTGTGTAGTTTTGGGGTAACATCTCCAATTTTATGTAACCAGACATAGGACAGAAAATCAGTAATGCTTGGTCACATTACCTTTGATGCATTAGCCATTGACTCGAATCAAACTGGAGCCCAGGCTGTTCTCAGACTGTGGTGTGCTCAGCTATCACGATTCTAACCGCTTAGTTTAACTTAAAATGTTTTCTTCATTTAGGGCTTATTATCATTTCTCAGTGCCCCACTCATTGGTGCCCTGTCTGATGTGTGGGGACGAAAGTCCTTCTTGCTGCTAACAGTATTTTTCACCTGTGCACCAATACCACTAATGAAGATCAGCCCATGGTTAGTAAATTTTTTCACAGTAGATTTGCTGTTTCTTGTTAAGGCTGCATCTGATGTGTATGTTTGTAGCACTGTTGATAAATGTTGCTCATGCTTCACAGAAGGTTGAGACTTTTGTGTTACTTCTGTGCAAAGTCGGGGGAACAGAGTCAAACTAAAACAGCTGCTATGAGGCCAAAAGCCTTGGTCAGAATAGCTGCTGGTTTTGGTCCGTGTGCTGTAAGCCCTGTGTCCTGCTCCAGCACACGTGCAAACACTGGGAGAACCCTGTCATGTAAACTGCACCTCTGTTGTGGCCACAGTACTCAAATACTGACCAGCTGAGTGGAACTTAAAACCTCACCTAACACAAGTGCATGCAGTAACCATTTGTGACATAAAATGTTGCTGCAGTTTTACACTTTTGTTTCTCAAGTTCTAAAATCCACCAGCTTTCATGCTGTGTGCAAGTCAGTAACATCCGAACTGGCTGGAACATCCCCCAGGTAGGCCCTGAGTCAGAGGCCTGAGCCCTGTGGTGGCAGCAGTGGCTGCCTGCCCTGACACGGGGCAGCTCCAGCTGTTCCCGGGAGCTTCATCAGCCTTTCCTGTTTTCTCTCTGATCACACACATCGTTCATCCCTCTTTGGAAGGAGCTTGTTTCTTAAATGTAGATTAAGGTTTCAAATGCTAATGCCCATAGTATAAAGATATGGCTGATGTTGAGGCCTTTCAATGACCAGATTCTCATTTTGAGAAGTTCCCAATATGCTTTGGGTCATAGATCAGTTGCATTTATTAGCTGAACACTTCATTTCTCAGTAGTACTTAATCACAACAGCTTTTTGTAGATGTTACAAAATCATACTTTTTGAACTCTGTGCATTGAGGAGGAGTCACATACCTCTATCAAAACACATTCACGTTAGTTTTATCCAAGATTATCTTAATAAATTGTCAGGATAAGTTGGACAAGGTGATTTACTGTTGGACTGCACTTGGATTCAATAGGCTTTTTGTTTCTGTTTAGCTGTTCTAATTTTTTTAATCATGTTTTAGGTGGTACTTTGCTGTTATTTCCGTGTCTGGAGTTTTTGCAGTGACGTTTTCGGTAGTTTTTGCATATGTAGCAGACATAACCCAAGAACATGAAAGAAGCATGGCCTATGGTTTGGTATGTATTACTTTGGCTTTTTTCCTGCAGTATGCAGTACTAAACTCTTCAGTCTGTAATGCTTTTCTTAAGCCACATGTTTGTTTCTTCTGTGGCAAGTTGATTTTAATTTGGAGTCAGGTTTTTCTGTTTAATTGTTCGGTCATCCAGTCTTGTATGTCTAGAATATTCTGCCTCTAAATACAGCTCCTTGCTTCTCAGAGATATCAGCAGACTCTACAGTTAATTGAGCCTAATTACGTCAGTACATGCAAGAGTGCTGTGAGCCTCACCTTGCTGTCCAATCATTAAAAAAGGAAAGTTTTTCTTGAAAAATCGTGATTGTCTGAAATTAAAGAATCACATGGACACAGTAAAAAGGCTACTTTTGATCACTACCTGATGACAATGGTTAGGCTTCTGAAAAAGAGGAAGTGTGGGTAATAACACTGCTGCCTCATGTCACTGAAACTCTTACCAGCTGTGATTTGTTGCAGGTTTCAGCAACTTTTGCAGCAAGTTTAGTCACCAGCCCTGCTATCGGTGCCTACCTTGGTCGAGTCTATGGCGACAGCCTGGTTGTGGTCTTGGCTACAGCAATAGCCTTGCTGGACATTTGTTTTATCCTTGTTGCTGTACCAGAATCGCTGCCAGAGAAGATGAGGCCAGCATCCTGGGGAGCACCCATTTCGTGGGAACAGGCTGATCCTTTTGCAGTAAGTGACTTAAATAGGGAATATGTTGCTATTCAATGAATATTGAGCTTTGGCGACAGGGAAGAGGCTGAATTTTACGATGTTTCAAGCTTGAAAACAAAGCCCTTATTTTTTCAAACTTGACCTTGCTTCACTGCTAATACTTTTGCCAACAATCTTGCTAAACACGCAGGGAATGCTTTGGTGGTGCCACAAAACAGCTTCATTGTTGGGCTTTTCAGCTAGGGATGCTTTTTCAAAATGAAGATTGAGTCTTTTATAATGTTTTATACTTTCTTCTTGCCATAGTCACTGAAGAAAGTTGGCCAGGACTCCATTGTGCTGCTGATCTGCATAACAGTCTTTCTTTCCTACCTCCCAGAGGCAGGTCAATATTCCAGCTTCTTCCTATACCTCAGACAGGTAATGTAACATTTTGGTATGGGTTGGAATGAAAGTAAATTCACAGGATTTAGGGAAGTTTTCAGAATTGCTGGATTAGTACAGAATGTATAGATAACTAGTAGTAGCTTTAAAAGCTTCCAGCAGCTGATTTAAGTCCTTTTGCTGTTATGTTTTTCCCTCTTTATAGAGATACAAAAAGAGAGTAGAGTGATGAATGAGTTATAAAACAGTTTCTTGTAGTTATTTGCATTGTTTTGGGACTACAGGGTTCAATATGTTAAAGCTGGTTTTATTTTTTGAGGGAACTATTTGTTTTCTATTTATGCCCTTTCATTTCTGTATACTTGCTTTATTTAATTCAAACAAAATGAACTCCATGACTTAGTTTTCTAAGGGAAAGGAGGAGCTGAATAATACAGGTCTTGTGTGTTCCCTCACTGTGTATGTGACATCATGATACGTGGTGTATGGTTAATAACCAATTGCCTTTTTTTCATATAGATAATGGGGTTTTCATCTGAAAGTGTTGCAGCATTTATAGCAGTCCTTGGGATTCTTTCCATTATTGCACAGGTGAGTTAGTGCTCTATGTGTCACTGATTTTGTATGTTCAAAAGAATGAAGAACTGTGGAAAACTTTGGGAACACAGTCATTGCATAAATGTGACTCACCTTTGTAGCTGTTTTTTAATAAATCTCTTAACAATTGATTAACACTTACTTCATCTTAGATGAAAAAAAAAACCACTTGACAAACAGGGTTTGGTTCATTAATATCTGATGCATATTGTGTTGGGAAAACTAAATCCTTTGTGCATCAAAGGAGTGATGGCTCAGTCATTTTACTTGCTAAGTAATTGCTGTCTTTTTGGTAGAGGCAAACTGCTTCTGGAGAATTGTACTTTAAAAATAATTGATTTCCATGTATTTGACATTGAGAATAAAATGTTTTCAGGGTTTTTTTGTTGCTTTTTTAATTCATTAACCCCTCACCTTATCTGTGTTTAACATTTAGAATAAAATGTTGTTTTCTGATTTTACTTTTTTTTTACTTTTCCTCCCCCTCTGTTAGACAATAGTTTTGAGTTTACTTATGCGGTCCATCGGAAATAAAAATACCATCCTACTGGGCCTGGGATTTCAAATCCTCCAGCTTGCGTGGTACGGCTTTGGATCAGAACCATGGTATGTGCATTTCATTTTAGTCTCTGCATGGTACCGCATTCGTCTGCATTTCACCCTCTCTCCAGGGGAGACCCCCAGGTGTGGGCACGGTGTATCCAGCACTCCCGGCGGCGCTCCGGCCGCGCAGAGCGCTGACCTGTCTGTTTTGCAGGATGATGTGGGCAGCCGGCGCCGTGGCAGCCATGTCCAGCATCACCTTCCCAGCTGTCAGCGCCCTGGTCTCACGGACTGCTGATGCCGACCAGCAGGGTAGGTTTTGTCCTGGCTCTTGGAATTCTTATTGAAGGATACTGTGAAAACAGATTGGGGTCTTTGTTACAGGGCTCGTAGGGCAGCCTCTGTTGGCAGGGCAGCCCAGATGCCTGAGCACAGGGCACCAAATATTGAATCCAGGTGCTTGGAAGTTGCAGTTTGTGCGTATCACGTACTTCTGGCACAGAGGCAGAACCTTCAACAGGTCCCAACAGTAGCAAAATGCTCGGTGACTAATGCACTGTTCCTTTTCCTCACTGTTGCAAGCAGTGCTGTCTCTGCTGTGTGAGACAGTGACAGCAGGGATATTGTGTATCTCCTGGCCTCTGAATGAGCTCAGCATGGCAAGTACTGCTCTGTGCTAGAGGCAGATGGAAAAACCACTTGAACATATGATAATGACAAGCTTTTTGTGCCCCTTGTTTATTGCTCCCCATAGTGCAACAGCATTTAGAGCTTTCCTGCTTGCATCAGTTAGGTGAATAAAATCTGATTAAAAAGTTAATTATATATGTATAAATATAGGTAGATGAAAACAATGTATTTTACTTTTCCCAGGTGTTGTTCAAGGGATGATAACAGGCATTCGAGGACTATGTAATGGTTTAGGACCAGCACTTTATGGTTTTATATTCTATATATTTCACGTTGAATTGAATGAACTCCCCATGCCTGAATCACCATCAGGAGGTAGCGTGGTTGCACAATACCATTTACAACAGGTATGGTTTTGGTTTTTTACTTAGTGCTTCCAAATAACAGAAGTTAGGAAGGGATCATGTGCCCATCAGTTCTTGAGTTTGATGCTGTATTACATTTTATTACATTAATTGAGTGAAGGAAGCATGGAGGAAGAGGTTCTTAGGTCCCTCTTGGAGAAGGAGGGTTGTTGATCTGTTTTTAACTGGATGTTTTGGTTTAGTTTAACTTTCAGATAGACACAGCCCATAGTCAGACAGCTGTGACCCTTGTGAGGAGGGTACCTTGAGCGAAGGATGGACCAGTGTACCAATGGTACCAGTGGTGTATGTTTTTGTTTTATTGTCCTTTAACCAAGCTCTCTATTTTTTTTAGTTCCTAATAGATACTAATTTGTTGAGGAAACTCAGCAAGAAGAATTTGCACTAGAAAAGGAAGTTGTCAGCCATTAGTAAGAACCGTGTGTTCCCTGTCTGAAATCTTAGGATGTAACATTCGTTTCACATTTTTGTAAAACATTCCACTGTACTGACTAGTGTATCCTGGAACAGCTCTTCCCACTCTAGAAATGGAGGTGATTAGCAATTATAGCCTGTTAATGTGGGTTTAAAGGCTCATTAACATGCTGTGGTATTACTGTTGTTGCTTTCAGAATTCCATAATTCCTGGACCCCCATTCTTATTTGGAGCATGCTCTGTGCTGTTGGCACTACTTGTTGCCTTGTTTATTCCTGAACACACAAACCTAAATGTACGATCCAGCAACTGGAAGAAACACTGTGGCAGCCATGGCCATCCCCACAGCCCACAAGCTCCTGGTGAAGCTAAAGAACCATTACTGCAAGATACAAATGTATGACAAAAATCCAGGAAGACCTTTTGGACTCTTCATCAGCAGTTTGGGGTATACATTCCAATTGCATCAAAATTTCTTAAGGTAATCTTAAGAAGTGTCTTTCTGCATGAGATCTGTAGGAATTCAAACGGGAACTTTCTCCAAAGATGTTGCCATTGAACTACAAACTTACTTACTTTTATAAACAAAGTGTTACATACTTGTCTCTTGCCATGAAATACTGTTACTGCTAAACTTAACTTTACATTCTAGATCAGAGACAACAAGTAGAGTCCCGGCATGAGCATGTGTCCTGTTTCCTTACGGTGGTGAGCTTTAATTCTAGTCATGCTACGTCTCAGTGAGACATACTGGCATCCATGTGGACCCATTCACTTTAAAATCCTGGGTCAGATGATTCAAAGCCTTAATGTAAATGTACTCAAGTAAGGAGAAGGTGAATTGGTATAATTTCTTTTAAAAGTCACATGGCAGGTTTTTTTTTTAAGTTTGTACTAATATAAAAATCACATGAGCACGCTTGCTGAACAGTAAAAGTTATTTTTTATGTAAGTGCATTTACTCTTTCTATTTTTGAGTAAACGGTAGTGTCAAACACTTGTTTAATTAATAAGTGGGTGTTTTGAGCCTACAAATTTTAATACTGGCTCAAACCTCTGCTTTCCTATGTACCGTTTATTATACCACTATATTTCTGATGTTTGCATAAATCATAAAGGACCTCAAAACTTGAATACACAGACTGAACTATAAGCTGATAGCCTTGAATCTGTCCATGTGCTATATAGTGGCCTTTGAGGACTGTCACAAAATACCCCTTTTGCATTACAGAGCTAAAGTTTTAGTCCTAAATTTTCAGGACCCTTAGTACAGAGAGCTTTATACAATTACTGATGTGAATTTCTCTAAAAGTGTATATTTTTGTGTCCAGGTGTATTATTTAAGTGTTCCTTTGTATAAATTTGTGTATAAAGTATTGTATAGGTTTAAAATGTTTTCATCTTGTGGTTATTGCTTAATGCTTTTTTACCTTTGAACATTCACCATGGGTTGACCAAGTGCAGGAAAAAAATTATGTAAATATACTGTTAATAAAGTTGAATATTTTAATGAATTTTTAAATAATTGTTAATCTCTGTTAACACTTTAATTGAAGTGCTGTAGTGCATGCGTGTTACACTTCAGCAGGTGGGCAAAGTCATCCTGAGTTGAGGTCCAGCAGGGTGTTGTGTGTGAGAGAAAGCAGCCTTGGAATTGTCCCTGCTGTCCAGCAGCACGGGCTGGCTGCAGCTGGGGCCTTGTTCCTGCCTCCAAAGCCAGGTCAGTTACACCCAGGCAGCCTTTGCTGTGCAGGGCTGTCAGACACCCCTGGCCTGCTATGCTTTTGATTGTATTTCATGTAAAGAGGCCTGGGAGATTGGGAAAGCTGCCACCCCTGGAATCAGCAGCTTCCTTTGAGAGCAGCTCATCTGTACCTCGAGAGAAACAGCAAATTCAGTCATTTACACCGACTGACACTTAGAAATACAAGAGTGTAAGCACAGGGTGGCTGTCAGGGGTAATTGGTATGTTGGATGGGGAAAGAAATGAACTAGGAAGGAAACGGCAGAAAAAAGGTGAATAAAAGTGTGCAGTTCTGGCACTTACCTCATCTGGGAATTTTGGTACACTTAAAAACATTTGGTACTCTGGAAACATTACTAGTTACAGCTTTTCATAAAAACCATTTAATATTTCTATTGAAACTTACACGTGACAAAAACAGTGAATGTACACGAACACTGTGCTGATTTATAAACAAATGTACACATTTCACATGGCAAAACAAACCACTTAAATGTACAATCCTAGGGCTGCACTTAAAGATATTCCATACCTTTTACCTTAGTTATTAAACAAAAGTATGTAAATAGTCATTTTAAGTGTACTTTGCCTGTTACTAGTACATGCCTGCTCATTCTGTTAAAAGATGGCACAGAAGGGGTTGTTTCATGATTTGGCATTTGAACCCAGACAACAGAACAAGCTAAACAGACTATCTTAAATTTCTGTACATCTTACAGTTGTAAAGTATGAGTTGTAAAAATAAAATATCTTTTAGATGTTGTGATACTTGTCAATAGTTAACTATTCAGATACTTCACTTTATAATGTTGGTGCCCTGCAGACTGTATTTCTGAGAGATTAACAGAAAAGTTAGGGGAACCAAACTGAGAATTTCTAAGTTTTCTACCTTCAGTGAAGCAATTTAGCATGTTTAATATTATTTGTAATTTTGTATGCAAGTCAAATAAGCTGGTTCAAAAATTAAGCAAGTTTTTAAAACTAAAATGTAAGGCACTTGTGCTAATTTATGAGCTTGACCACTACTAAAACTGACAGCACAGGCCCGTTTCCAGCACTTTCTACTTACCTCGTCCTTTCTCTGAAAGGAATCAAAAACCAGAAATTCACAGATAAGTGTTTGCACTCAGGGAATGTACATTTCACTTGTTAGAAAAATGTCAGATGACTTTGGTAGGGTTTTAGGATGATTACAGGGTCAACAATATACTAGCAAAAAATTGTCCATGTTGGTTCCACTAAGACTGCTTAAAGCTTTACCTTCTCCACAGGCTCCAGTACCCTTAAGGTCATCCAAGTCTGTTAAGACACCTTTCTCAAAGAAAACTGGCTTATAAAATGATGTCAGTTCACATCAATACTCTACTAACACACTATTACAGGACATTCAAAGCTCCCCCAACATGGGTAAAAGATGACTCGTACAGTCAGAACCCTGTCTCTTATCCAGGGAAATAAGCCGAGGCCGGTGTTCCTGCAGCTTTGGGTGCTGGCTGGGCTTTGGCCGGCACGTACGGTCTCAGGTACTCTGTGGAACAGCACAAAGGACACTTCATAGAACCGTGTCTGCCACTGCCCTTCAAGTACATTTCACATAAGGTTTATCTACTATTTCATACATACCCGAGTTAAGCGTGTTCTGACTAAGCCCTCGTAAAGGAATGCTGTCATCTTTTTTCTTGAAATACTTGGATTCCAGCCCCAAATGATCACCACTAGAAAAAAAAAGTCTAATTAAAATTTAAAGCAAATGCAGTTTGCAATCAGTGCCTTACAGCAGCTGTGTCTACAGACTAGTTCAGAACACTGAAGTGCAAGTACTGTGTTCCTATGAACTTTACCATTTAAAGTTAAACCGTGACAGAGTAGGTTAAGAACAGCCTAGAACTAATTTTTTGAGTGACCCATCACCTGATAGCTTAGATCTGTCACAAAGAGGGACACTGAACTTTTGTTCCTTTGGACCCACTCCTGAAAGCACAGCCCTTCTTCTGTTACCAACAAAGGCAGATCCCAGGACTAGCTTGTACTGGAATTATTTTGCTCGGTTCCAAACACACAAAGATGACAAATGGCTTTATAAATAATCAAAAAGTACTAAAAATGCAGATGACACACTTACTTCTCTTTGTTTGCTGGATGACTGGTTGCAGTCACTGTCTGAGCATCTGAACATCGATTCAATTTGGAAAGCTGTGTGTTGAACTGAACCTGCAGAGACAGAGCTGCAGGTTAAAGAGTTACTCCAGATCTGACAGTCCCCACCCATGAGCACATCCAGAGAGCAAACGGCCCAGGGATTAACGTTCCTGCCCCTCGCACAGCTCTGCTGGGCAGCAAAGCCTGCAAGAATAAGCACCCTGAGGACAAGCATTAGCTATCACTAACAGGATAATGTTCAGGACAGGGAGCCTAAAGTATATACAGCAAATACTTGTATTTTGAGAAATAGTCACAACATTATGCTTTGATATGTTGTCACATTCTTAACTAAACAAAAAGGCTGAAGTGCCTGCCTTTGGTACTGGACATTGTGAATTGGCATTTTTGCTGTGTGTCGATTCCAGGAAGTTCTGGAAGGCATACAGAGGAGAAATGGGATGATTGATTCCTGAGCTGGGAAAGGATGGTCTGTCAGGCTGTAAGAGAAACAGAACATTCATAAACGTAATTCTTGAAGTAATTGTTTGTAGAGATTGAAAACTCCAACATTAACTAACCACCATTACAAGGCCAACACTTGTGAGTCTTCCTGATGGGAACAAACCAAGATTCTCATGCTTAAGGAAAACTCAAAGTTGAGTTGAGTTGAGCACTCTTACCCAGTAAAAAGCTACACATCCTGCAACTGATGAATATATTGAATGTACCCAAGTGTAGATCAAGAGACCTCTGTGTGAACAACAAGCAGCTCATCAATTACAAGATGACAGCAGAGATCTGTACAACACAGAGAGCTGTGGTATTTAACAATGACTGCAGGTAATCTTTCTTAGCCCTTATTTTCATGTTTCGAACTATCACCAGTAAGAGTATTCAAATAGTACACTTGTTTTTCAGTCTGTACAAAGATAGTTAGTAATTTAACCTCACAACATAAAAATGCCACCTTTTTTTTTTCCCCTTCACCCTGTACATCACTTTTTCCAAACTAATTCTGGACTGGTTTGTGTATTTTATGTAAATGAGAGCTTAGAAAATTCTCACCTACAAGGCCCAGGACATCAAGTAGCACCCAACAGGGTATTATGTTGTTCAAACCCACCCAGAACTTTAAGGCCCAAAGAAGACGAAAGCTCCTTTAAACTCTCTTAAGGCCATTCATTTCAGAACTAATGCCTACATCCCAACCCTATTATTTATAGCTCTATCTTACCATGCCATGAGGTGAAGCAGCAGCCCTACCACTCCCATGTGTGTTGGCAGAAGTGTCCATCCTCTTTGCTATCTGAACTTCACTCAGCTGTCTGTTCAACCAGCTGATTACTGCAGAGAGGAAAAAAAATGCTCAAGTTTCCTGCCTCTTACAAGCTGTCTAAAATGCCAAGTAGCCCGTCGGCAAAAATCGTGACACCTCAATGGGCTGTTTTATCTCTGCAATCTGAGGCATCACTAGGAGTCCTTGTCCCACAAAAAGCCATTTGCTGGAGCTTCCTCCATCCCCCCAAGCCTGAGCAAACCACCTCCCAACCCCAAGCACCAGCTACAAGGGCAGGCCTCTCTGCGTGCAGCCCTAGGCTGTCGCGTGTCCCCAACAGCCAGCACTTTGGTTTCCATACCTGGCAACAACTACAGCTCTTCACAAAACCCCAATACAGCTGCACCTGTTAATTTTCAGGAGCAGCAAGATCACTATGTCATTTTATGGAGGGAGAAACGAAACTGTATAAACCTACCATTTTCATTGGTTTTCAGTAGCTGCTTGCTTTCTTCCAGTTTTTGTATTGTACTTTCTAGCTGTTCTTGTAGCTTGCAAACCTGTAATATTCCCATAATAATTATAACACCACCAGGAGCTACTTCTAACTACAAACAACAACAATGAAAAAGCATGTATGAAGTTATTCTAAAATTAAAGTAAGTCTGAACTCGGTTTTTTACAAAAGCAGTATGACTATTCTTTTAAAGTAAGCCCTACTTTTAGCCCGGGTTTTGGCAAGATGACAGCCAGAATCCTATTTTTCTACTATTACATAATGCAAGGACTCTGAACAGGGGAATATACTTAATGGAGGATAAAGGTTCACTCTGTTCCTGTTCTTGTTTTATTCATCACCTTACACGTGATTGTATCTTCTAAAGGATGCTGATTCATCCATTATACTGCTCTGTACTCTTAATACAACTTTAGTTTTCTTCCATATGAATGAATAGATCTTACAAATCAGTTTAACATTTAAAAAACTGAAAGTTCATTACACGTTTAAATAAACATGTTACTAAGTAAACTAAGGAAAAGAGTACATTATTCCATAGAAAGATTTGAGACCTTACTACTACAAATAAGTTAAAACCCACAAAAACCAACAGAGTACATACAGCAGCATTAGAGGACACAGTACCTCCTGTTCTTTCATTCGAAGGGACTGTCCCATCTCCTGCAATTCCCTCTGCTCTTTTTGAAGTCTTTCTTCTTTTTCTCCCAGTAGTTTTTCCTGTTGAATTGTTACTGTATTTTTCAATTTTAATTTACTCATTAGAGTTTTCAAATCTCCTTGTAACTTCTTGATAATTTCATTAGCCTATTAAAAAAACCCAAGACATTACCAAAATAAATACCTAAAAATAAGGAGGATGTTTTGCAAGGAAAGTGTCATGTTTGAACAAACCTTAAGGAGTTCGGCTGACAGCGACTTAATTGTTGCCTCTAGTTTTTCAATATGCTTTTGTTTTTCCTCTGTATTCTCTTCCAGTATCACCTTTAAAAAAATATTACAAAATACAATAAAAGCTGTGATAGACATCACTTATGATTTCGAGTAGAACCTCCATAATTCTTTGATAACTATCCTTACAAGAAATCAGTCAATGCCTTTCAGTCACATTTTAGTGAATCTCAATTAATCCTTCAATTACAACAAATACCACTAACTATACTCCAGTACCACAATACTAAATCTGAATCCAATACACTTTTGATGCCATAATTTAGAACTTTAACTACATCTGAAAGCTGACTTGCTGTGTTCATAAAAACTGGTCAGCTGCTACTCTACGGAAACTGCAATTAAGAAGGTTTCTAGAGAGTTTAGAGAAAATTATTTTGAAGCTTGAAGGACCTTTTGCTCTTGTGTCGCATCCAGTACTTCTTTTGTTCTAGTAACCAGCTGATCTTTGTCTTTGATCTCTTGTTCCAGAACAGCAACCCGTGTCTGTAGCTGATTAATGAGTTTCTCTTTCTCATGGCATTCAGCATCCAGAGTTGTGTTTTCCCGACGCAGTGACAGCACCTCCTGCTTTGCTCTCTGACATTCCTAGAATGTTGGGAAGGAATTTATTTTTTTTTAAGAAAACCTGTAATAGTAATTTAAACAGATACATCTAAATAATAAGCATAATATAGAATGCAGAGGAGATGAGCGAACTTAATAGGCTACATTTCCTATTACATGCCCTGGCAGGCAGTGTTAATGCTCTAACGTGCTTGCTTTTAGGAGTTAAGAAGCCATACATCTTCTACTCCAGAAAGTTTTGCTTTCAGTTCTCTGACTGTGGAGTCTCCTTTGTATCTTCTCTCTGTTAGGTCTTTATTGATGACCTCGAGTTCTGAGAGCCTGTTCTGCAACTGCTGAACACTTTTCTGATGCAAATTTTCCAGTTCCTTTTTCTGTTGTTCATGCTGTTGTTGGTACTGAGTTTGTGCCTGTGGAAGCAAAGAAATTAAGCAGTTATTCAATGAATCTGACTATGCACATATAAGAATATTGTTAATTCTTTTCCACCATCATACCTGGAGAGCTCTTTCCTTTTCATTTGTCAGCTCCTGTGAGTGTTTGTTGGTTAGAGCTGTAGTGTATGATGTCCATTCATTTTTCAGTTTGTCCAGTTCTCGGCTCTTCTCTGATAAGCTCTGTTTAAGTTTGACAAAGTACACAGAGTTTTAAAAATTTAAGAATTTCAGTCAATACTGAATGATTCTTTACTGTTACTTACTAAAAGGACATGGAATTAGTAAGGAAAGTCTAAATTTCAGCACCAGATGCCAAAATATCTGTTCATTCTGTAACTAGAAACAGTAAGGCACTGAGAAGCTGAAGAGCACCTTTCTGAGATTGTGGATAAAATAATTTAATTTCCAGTTGTATTTTCTTCCAACAACAATTTAAGAGTGAAAAACCTGCCTGCTGATGCTCCCTACCCTTGTAACACAGAGCATTCTGGTAGGGAGAAAAAAAAATTCTTCAGCAGCATCTTTTCCTCTTTTTGATTTGGAATTCTGCATTCCACTTCAGCAAACACATTCCAGTAACTTAAACTGAAATTGCAGACAAATATTCCACTCCAGAAAAGCTCCATAATAGGAGTTTTAATGGAATTATTCTGTTTCATCATAGTCAAAAAGTCTTCTTGATAATTGTAGAACTTGACCCAAATCATCCTCTTGTAACACAAAGGTGAAGTAATTACTGTGCTGAATGCAAAAATCAAAGACGAGTCGAGTAACTTGAAGTCCGAAACTTCCAACTTTTTGACCATGGTGTCAGAATTTTTCCAAATAGAAGGATTTCCAGCCATTCATGGAATATGTAAAGTATACTTATCATTTCTCTTCAAACTAGCATATATTTAGTATTAAATTTGAGTGTGTATACACAGACACACCTCTGTACAAAATTCTGCTTTAGTACTGCAAGAACTAAATTTAATTCTTCAGCTGCAGGCTTTACTCATTCTTTAGAAAAGCTACAGTAGACTCTTGTTTTTAATTCACTCTCAAGGCAATTATCTTGGCTAGGCAGTGGCTAATCACCCAGCCTACAAAAAGGTACATTTCCCATAGATCAAAAAAGTACAGCCTGCAAAAGTTAAAAGTTTGTTACCTGTTGAGTGTAGCTCAGTTGCCTGCTAAGATCCTCTTCGGTTTTTCTAAGCTTTTCTTCCAACATCAATTTGTCCTCCTATGTACAAATTGACATCACATGAAATCCTTAGCTCCCAAAATGCGAGTAGTATTTACCTTCTATTTAATTAGCATTGCCTAAGAAACCATATACCCATTGTATTTGGGAAAAATACCACCTTACTAAATAAGCGTGATATTAAGATATAATTAATAAATGTAAAACAAAAGGCATTAGCCCACAATGTAAAAATTCTGAATTAAATTCTTACCCAATTTCTATAATAGTATCTTATCATGAAGACTTGTTTACAAAGGTGTTAAATGAACAAGAAATCAACTGAAATACCGTAAATTTATGCTACTGAAATGGCTTATTAGGTGGCTACAAACATGACAGCACAGTAGGAGAGCTACAAATCCCACGGTATGAAACTGAAACAGACACCAAGTCAAACTTTAATTTCTCATGAAATCAAACCCAGCATGCCACCAACTGCATCAACACTCCAATTTTGATTTGTTATTTATATCTACTAGCCCTTTGCAGTCCATAAAGCCTTACAGTGACGTCCAGACCATGTTTTCCTACATCCAGCTGCAGAACAAAGACTGCAAGGTTACAGCACGTTCCTCCTGCAGCTGCCCTGTCCGTCAGCACCAGCTGTACAGCAGCAGACAGAGCTGCACAACAACACATGCCCCACGTGGGGAAAATATCCCGTTTCAGTTCCAGTGACAATGCCTGGCTGAACACACAGGGCACATTTCCATTGCCAGTGACAGTAACAACTCCATTTCTATTAACACGCACCCAGGTAGCAGCAAGCAATGACATACACGGGCTAACAGGAAAACTAAACCAGAGCATACAATAAGGACACACAACATCAAAGTTTAGTTGCAGTTATGACAAACCTTTTTACCTTAAGGCATTTCAAACTGTTGGCTAAAAATTTCTTTATCTCTGCATCAGTTCCTGGTAGGAATTTTAGAGAGAGATGGGTAAGATGTTTAAAAGGGTTGGTCTCCACTACATTTAAAGAGACAGGTGTGTGATCTAGAGCAGGTGCTGAAGACACTAATTGCAGCAAAAACCTAGGGAAAAACCAAAATAATCAAATCTTTAGCATATTTTTTCTGAAACTACCTGTAGATCCTACAAGCTATTTCCAGATAAAATATATTTGTTCATGTGCAATAAAAGGCTGTCAAGCTTTTGTTTGAGAAAGAATTATACAATTCAGTCCCTATGTTGCAGGTAATACTACAAACAGTATCAACTCAAATGCTTGCACCTGTAATAAGGAATGTACAAAACTAATCAGTTTGTTTATCTGTAAAATTTTCAGCAGCCCATCTTAGACTAAGGAGTCCAAAACCAAGTGGGGCCTTTGTAACCAAATTCAAAAGAAAAACAGAGTCCTGACTTTTAGGTATCCTACAAACTAGTAAAATTGACTATACTTCAGGAAATGGCCTGACTACTTGGAGTGGAGTTGGATACCTTGGTACCCACATGAATAAAAGTAACATATCAAAAGGCTACTAAAAGGAAGACTGGAACTCAGGTCTCTCCCCTCACATTTTAATACCTGAACACTGAAAGGAAAGAAAAAACCATCCTTGTCAGAATGCCTTATAATAACCTTGCCTTCTCCTATGAAACAGGACAATTTACACCTCGCTGCACCAAATTCAGATCATCTCTCTGGCATTAAATTATTAAAAGATAAAAAGCCAAAATAGAACCCAAAAACCCCCAGTGCTGCACCCTTGCACATCTGCCAGCTTGTGAAGCTTGCCAGACTCAATGCAGATGCAGAGACTGTTACTGGGCATCAACTCCACTGCTCAGTCCTCCCAAGACTTAGATTTAGTCTGTTACATCCCCTGACTCAAATTTTCCTTGTTCTACCGATTCTTCTCAGTCTGAGGGACTGATAAGTATTTTAAGAACTGAACATGGACACGCAGAGTAATGTGGCATGTGCTTATGACCTACCTTGGGGTATCCTTGTTCTGTTCCTGAATGCATTGCTGAAGCAGATCTATGAATTTTTGCGGGAAAGCAGAGAAGTCGACCAAGAGACCTTGTTGGGATTTCAAACTACATAAAAGATTTAAAAAAAATATTAACAATATATAGAAGTGAAATTTATTTCCTATGAAATATTTTGTATACACTTGTAGAAAGAACAAATTCTGATCATGTCATTACATTTTGTGATATGTTATTTTCAAATATAAGACATGGGACAACATTGTGGATATAATCCCTAGAGGATATTTTGTTTTCCAGAGTTCTTGCAAATGGGCTGCACTAAGAGAAAACCAGAAGTTATTGTGGCATAACACACGTGCTCCTTTGAGCAGTCACCCTCCTCAGAGCAGAGAGGTTATTGGACAGGGCACACGGGAGAGGCAAAGGACAATGAGGAAGACCCCCTGCCTGCTTGTCTGTCTGACCAGGCCCCTGCGCCACAGACACAGGAAACTCAGAGACAGAAACCTCCAGCGGTGGATGTACCAGGCTGTGCCTCTGTGTAACAAAACACTTCTGCACATCTGCTTTGCAAACACTGTTTTACTTTTGCCTTTTGATCTGCATACTGACCACACCTCTCTTTTGGAAAAAAACCCCACCAAAACACTTGTCCCCCCAAAACCCAAACAAACCCAAAGAAACAAACCAACCAACCCCCAAATCCAAAAACAGAACCACATAAACAAACCCAAAGAAAGCAGAAAATCAAACTGTTCATGCCTGATGCCCAAATTTGAGGATCATATTCTGAGCAAGTAAATGAAACCTAACAGTACAATTGGTGTGCAAGGTCTGTGAATCCATGTCCATGTAAACAGATTTTCGTCTTGCAATTGTTTCCTGAACTTGTTCCCACACACAGAACAGTCCCTAGGAAGTTATGATAAACAGAAGATGCATCCAGATGAACTGTGGCACCGTATCTATGCAGGGAACTTTACATCAGGATCCCAACATTCACCTGTACAGCCCTGAGCTGAACACTTCCCTGCACTTGGCTCTTTCACTGACTGGTCAAAGAGAGCAATAGCACCAAAATAGTGACAAAACTCCACAAGTGAAAAATGTAAAAACCTAAATTCTAACACAGACCATTCTACACTAAAAATATTCCCTCGTTCTTTTTAGCCATTTAGAAATGTTTCACAGAGAAAATATTTCCCTTACCTTTGAAAATCTTCCTCAGATATGACAAGGTTATAAAGGAAAAAAGGATCAGTATCATCAGTCAATCGAACAGCTAAGTCCTGAAAAGATGTAGATTTAAATATCATTTAAAATACAAACCACCTGTAAGTACTTTAAACCAATATTGCAAACAGTATTGAATGTTTTTACTGTTTAACAAAAAATAACATAGAATTGTGGCAACTAATTCAGAATGTGTAAAACATTAAACAGAACTTCAAATATTACACTGAGAAAGAAGAAAAATTGTTTTGCACATAAATAAAGCAAGTAAAAACCTTCAACTCTGAGCAGCAAAGATTTCAAACTTCAATGTGTATTCAGCATTTTCCAGAAAGAAAACTATTTGCTATTTTTCCCCCATCATGAAAGAGAGTGCAACGCCAGCAGCCCATTGTAATGGATCACAAACACATCATTCCCCTAACTGGAAGCTTTTCAGAGCATACTACTCCTAAAAGTTTATGAAACCAGCATCTCAAAAGGTTGTATGTTTGAATACAGAGCTCCATAAAGCGAATACAGAATGGATACAGCTGAAGTCAAGGAAGCTCATAGGAAAGCCACAGCACTATTGCTGCCAAGCTTTTAAACTGACACTCATTTGTTCACTGGAGGTCTGCATAGTGTTTTGGGAAAACTGCCTTCTCTGAAAGCATTAAGTGTTACAAGGATGGGGTTATGCAAAACACCTGGTACATCAGACCCAGCCTCCTGCTCCCTGTAACAAGGCTCACACCTGTGTGAAGAATATAATATCCCCTGGCAGAGGTAACAGAGTAAGTAGTAACCTGACAGCCCTTCCAACGTAACTCAAGCGTGACCATAGCACAGGTACATGTTTCAGTCACTCAGGTGCCAGTAACACCAACAAGCTCTCAGCTGGAGATGCACACACAGCTCAGGGGTTTACACACACAGACAGGTGGCACTGACACCACCCACGCCACCACAAGCCAGCAGGGCAGACTCGGGTGCACTAAAAGCACCTGCTTGCTCTGATGTCCCATCAGCTGATCAAGCACTTGTATTTCAGACTGACCACTCACTGAGGTGCCCAACTGCATTTCCAGGCTCCTCCTGACACAGCCTGCAGCACGGAACACAGTTCCTAACTGGACTGCTACTTCACAGTGTGAAAAATTACTATCCACCATCAGCAGAATCTTACCAAAAAATGCTGTATTCCTTTACAAACAAATCTTTACTCAATAGCACTATAACCAACTCATAACCAACTCTTAACATCATGCTGGGTGGATGTATAGTTTAAGTGCCAATTTAGACATACAACAAAAGAGATTCCACCACAGATTTTGTCATCTCATTGTTACTTTCCTTCAGACAGAAGATTTTTTTTTTTACTGTTCTGAAGCTCTAACTCCTGTACCCCTGAGGGTCTCCTAATACTTCTAATATGCAAGTTTACTAAGGCCCATGTACAGCCAAATGAAAAGAGAGAGCTAAAAAGCCTAGGAGGAAAAAAATAAAAACCTCACCATACCAAACCAACTAAATTACTCAATAAGTTATATAGAAGATAAAAATAAGGTCAAATGAAAATGTTAAAATCCTATTTTGTTTTTCCTTTGCCTATTTCAGGTAATTCAGGTAATACCTAATGAATGACACAGATATACGACTTGTCTACTAACCTTTTTATGAACAGGATTAGAAGTTGACAGTAGCTCAATATTCACTTGAACATTTAATCTCCTGTGTACAAAAAATAACAAATCAAGAAAACATTCCTGAAATAATGTGTTCATAGCTGCATTACAGGAATCAATGACACTTCAAAAATAAAAATTTCAGCAGAAACATTAAGAAAATTCCCACTGATGACTACTACTAAGATGCAAGTTTCAGTTATCATTGCAGCTCCTCAGACACCACTGGTTTCTTATCTGCTTGCTTGTTACCCACCAAATTTTAAATAGCAACGCACAAGTTTTGAAACTTTGTCCAGAAACTATAACCTTTGGAAAAAACTGTTGAAATCTATTAACGATTGCCGAAACTTGTGGTAATCACTTAAACAGTGCTAGCTTCTCTTCATTTACTTCTTTGCCGAGTAAGAAGTTACAGCATTTACACCACCACCGACATCAGCCTTTCCGTGCGCAGAGGCCAGCCAGGCACACGCTGTCTGACCCAGACAGGACCTACAGCGCTGAAATACACTGTACTTCGAACTGACCGTCCCACGAGCAACGTCTGGGCTTACCCAGGCACCCAGGCCACGCACACGCTCGCACCGGGGGCTCAGACCCAGGCTC
>JAOXXN010000120.1:21548382-21566502 GCA_026770055.1 Myrmophylax atrothorax
AATGAAGTGTCTCACTGCCCTGTGTGCACTGCCAAACCATTTATGTGGACAAAATAAAGATTGGCTCCTTCAGCTACTCAGGTATAAGTATGTCCTTCTTATGTGGCTTCAGCATTTCTGTGGATTAGTTGTGAAATCAGAGTATCACAGCAAATATGAAAACATGGAGTGCAACCTTTAACAATAATCGTGTTTGGATAAATTCCAAATACCCATCAAACACAACAAAACAGTCTGTCAAAACCTGAGGAGGAAGATCACAGATACTCCTGTTGACAGCCAGTTCCAATCTTTCCAGACTGATGCAGTTACTTATTTCCTTAGGAACAGACTTTATTCTATTGTAACTGAGGAGCAGCTCTTGGAGGCTGGTCAGCTGCCCTGCAGAGAGCACAAATGAGACACGAGAAATGCTCACATTCATTCTATTGGAACTACAATATTACTTGTTTTGTCTTATCCTTTCACTGTTACAGAAATGCTCTGTGTTCTCACAAATGTAAAAGAAAAATTTTTAAAAGTCACTGAAATACAAATAGTAGGACTTCAGAACTCTTATGTACAGAGCTTCATTCTAAAACCTAAAAACTAAAGTATGAATAGGCTGCTCCTGCTGTGGACTCAGAACACAAAGTCTGGTTTTCAATATTACTTTTCTTAGCTGCATTCTGATGTCCCTGCTATGCTTACAGGCTTTTTTGTTTGGGGTTTTTTCCCTACCCCCTGGGGAGTTTTCATAAAGATATGTCTCTTCCACCCAGCCATTTTTTTAATTTTTAGGGAATCTGTGGTTTGGAGATCTCTATCTCATGGTCAGGTTTAAATCATCTGTTTTCTAACTACCCATTGTTCAGATTGTGAGACAGGCAAAGGGCACAAAACTGGCACGTTTGTGGCAGCCAAATCTCCTTAGAAAAGCAGATTAAAATAAAAGAAAGCACAGCTCACCAATTTCTTTAGGTACACTTTCAATTGAGTTCCGGGATAGATCCAGAACAACAAGATTATGAAATCTTCCAATAAATTGAGGAATTTTCTGCAGACTAGTTCTATGAAGCTGCCATTCTTGGAGATGGATTAGTTTCAATAAGCATGAAGGTAGTGTCTAAGACAAGAAATATGAACCAGAAGAAATTCAGCTTAGTATGCAAGAAGAATACAGGCTGAGGTAGAAGTTTTATTTGAAACACTAACAGTCTTTCATTCTTAAGCCATACTGTAACATATAGGTTAAAAAATGAATCCTGATAATTTTTTACTAAAACATGTTAATAGTAGCAAGCATAACTGATAGGATTTCAATATCATACATATTAGGAAAAGGTTTATATTTTATAAGGGTTTATATCGATATATTAGGAAAGGGGTGTTCCTCCAGATGGTGGCTGTGTACTGAACAGGCTCCCCAGGGCAGTGGTCACAGCACCAAGGCTGACAGAGTTCAAGGAGCATTTGGACAATGCTCTCAGACACATGGCAGGATTCTTGGAGTGTCCTATGTAGGGTCAGAAGTTGGAATCTATGATCCTTGTAGGTCCTGTCCAACTCAGGATATTCTAAGATTCCATGATCCCAAAGGAAACACCAGTGTGGGTCGTCAATGGAATCACAGATTTAACCTGTCCACACTTTGCTCCCAGGATTTGTGTACCTGCACTACTGTCATTGCTTGGCAAGTTTCAGGCTTGCTTTTGGTTGGTTGGTTGGTTGGTTTTTTTTAAACAAAATCAACATAACTGAAGATGAAACTGCTCTAAATAAACTTTTGCACATGAAGGGAGATCTAAATTCTATTTCATATTCTCTTAAGAAAAACAGTGAGCAGCTGAGAGCAGAAGAGCTGAGGGACAGAAAAACTAGAATGTATGCAGAGAGTTCCAAACAAGGAACCCTGGCCTATGGAACACCAGAGTATTGCTGGTCTGGCTGTCCCTCTCCCACTGCCCTCAACATGGTCTAATTCTCATCCCTTCACAGGAACTGGTATCTGCATTTCTGTGTGGCTCAGAGGGCTGTTTGCTGCCAACTCTGCTGTTACCAACAGTGGCTGACCCTCCGTGCATCAGAAACAACTGTAGCAGTGGTCTGGGAATATATGGCTTGTTTTCACTCTTAGAAAGAGAAACTAAACAACAGTTAGAAATATCTTCATGCACTTAAACACAGACTGTTTTCACCTTGATACATTTCAATAGTTCTGGTGTGTTAAATGAGGATTTACATAATCAAAGATATAATTTGCAGTGTAGATAATTTCTAATGCAGAAAAGCCTTTTGGGCTATATTTTTGCAGAGCATTGTTTAATATTCAGGACTAAACCAACCCAGCCTGCTTTTACACTCCCAACAATGTGTCCCAATTCACTGTTAGCAAAGCACACAGTGAATACTTAATAGAACAAAAATAGCACAACTGTGTAAGTCTTAAGTTGTAAATAGCAGTTTTCTAATGCATCAGTCCTTCAACCCAAGCAACATTCATTCCTGTTAACACTACCTTCCATTCTTCTTCCTCTATCCTTAAAATTGCTCTTCCACCTTCATTAATAACTTTTTCTTTGAGCTTTGCTAAAGCAGCTCTCTCTTCCCAGACAAGCAGGAGCCTACAAGGGAAAGATCTGTCAGAGGTGCAACAATGAATATAGACAATCATTACTATCCTACCTATTTTCTGGAAAAAAGAAACAGTAGTCTCTTTTGATGTCCAACAGCATTAATTACATCTGGATGCTAAATATACCATCAATTTGTGGGATGACAAATATAATATTCAGCTGAGATAATACTATATATAGCAATTCTATTTTATGGTTCTTCAAATTTACATTCAGGAGGAGGACATAATTTACTTTCATCATGTTGCAGCAGGGCAACAGAATATAAAGTCATGTGGAATTAAGTTCCAAAGCCTTAATTTTGAGGCAGTCTCTTAACAAGAAAGCCTTCCATTACCCCAAATGTAAGTTCAACCAAACAAGGTCAATCAGCTAGGGATTCTTTTAGCTTGATTTCCAAAGAGAACTTAAACAAGAACTATGACAATAAGGCCAATTATCTTTCTTTCTGCTTGTATTTTCTATCAGTAACTTCTGAATTTGTTATTCCATTTCAGACACATCTGATAAATTAGGAAAGGGTCCAAAACTAGAATGCTAAATTTCTTCAAATTTAAATTGCTGGCCACACAGGAGACCAAGCAGCCTTATTAATGCCTCTATTGAGAAGAAAACAACAAATTAAATCTCCAATGGTTGGAGTATCCACACTGCTATTTTAGTGTCTGAATTTAGGGGATTTAGTCTATATGCTACTACTTTTATCGCAGACACAACTCCTGGTTTAACTCACTATATTGCTAGATTCTAACCACTGGGAATTCTGCTGGAGTAACAGCTAAAGAATCAGAGTCTGGATGAGTTTGAAAAAGATCAGTTAAAGTCTTCTGAAATGCAACATATGGTCTAGCTTTTTACATAAAGGTCTACAATTTACATACCTTCCTGCAGACCTCTGCCTGAATTCCTTTTCTTTCTGTAATTCTTCATTTATCTTGTGTATTCTCACTTCCCAAAGTGTCTTCACAGCAGTGAATGTGCCAAGGCAAACTGCAGTTTCAGCCATGATCCTTACATGTTCAGATGCAGTCACAGGAATCTGACTGAATGCATCAGCTCACGTATCAGTTACCAGATGGAAACAGTGATGGGAAAACTAAAATATTTCTATACCCACTTCATTGTATTATTAAATTTTGTTAATAGATAGAACTGACAGAATTTTGCTTACTGCTTTCTCTTTGTAAAAATAGATAATAGCACCTAGTGAAAGTTTCTTATAATAACAAATGGTATTCTTGCAGTCTCTACAAGGTCAGTATTGGATCTTTAGGATTCTTAGCTGTTCTCTGTTTGCTAAGGAAAAATGACAGGATTTGACAAGTGGCACAAATGGCAAGCACGGTGTGTGTGGCACTGTGCAGTCTGGCATTTGGGTCCCTAAACCATTGCATTTTTTCCTGTATCCTCTTTCCCTCCCCCACATAGTTGTGATCACATTTACTAGCCTGAAGGAGTTTTTAGTGGTCCTCAGAGTAACTACCCTTCCCAGTCCTCATCCCAATATCAACAGTAATGCAGTATACCCGTGAGGTCTTTTGCTCCAGTTAGTGGTTACAATTTATACTGCCTGATTTTTTCAGGATTAAATTTCTACTGAGATCAAGTGATTCAACTAATTCATAATTTCTTCTTTAGACAAATTTTTGGAACTATAAGCCTTTTTAGGTAGAAAACTAGAAATCCTTTTATATAAACTCTGCAGGAAAGAGATATTTGTTAATGGTTGTACTACTAAACCCAGTATCATACTGTACAGTCAAAACAATACTTATTTTTGGTAAAGCTTACTCTAGGCAACTGCCCTTTGCTGTGGAAAGCATATCATTCAATCAGTACTGCTTCAGATCCATGAAATATGAAAGGGAGTAAATATATGACTTTATTTTCAGGATGATTTTATTATCTAACAGGACTACCATCAAAACTTCTTATTCTTTGATCTTATTATTTTTCAAGAAAATAAACCCCATAATAATCATGCCATCACAGCCAATAATTCAGAAGTGAATTCCCAAGCACGGCTGTAAAACAACTGCAAATTTAATCCCATGTAATCAGATCTCCCTGCAACTTCACCTCCAAGCATCAGAAAGAATTTAACAAAAACTTACCTCAATTATTTGGTGTTTTCAAGGATTTTCTCTGACTCATTGCTTTCTGGACAAGAGCAGAGATAAATTGCAAATCTTGTCTGCATTACCAAAACCATTTAGAACTCTCACTCAGACTCCAATGCAATGTCAGTCTAGTTCTAATTTTAACCTCTGCTGAGAATAGAAGGCATCACATGAGGCACTTCTGCAACTTCCCCCAGGCATTTACCCCTGTAAAGTCTTCCCAGTTTACTGAGCATGACTGGGCTCCCCTAAACTCCTGGACTCCCATTAATGAAAGTTACAAATTGTGAAGAAAAGGAACAAAGCAGTACTTGTTATGCTCCACAACGAGCTAGTTTTGAATTAAAAATGACAAAGATAAAAAAGGCTAGTTTTGAATTAAAAATGACAACTACTTTCTTACTCTAGTTATGTTTCTCTGCAAGATAACTGAGCATCAAAGTGCTAATAAACAGCAATATTGAATGAATAGACTAGAAAAAGTATTACATCATTAAGTATTTTACTCATTACTTTTGCCCATACTGAAAAATTCTGGTTTTGAAGAATTTCACTGCAAATTATCATAGTCCAAACAGAAAAGTAATGTTTATCAAGATGGGCAGAGGGGTTGTTACTCACCCCTTCTCATGCTTCCAATCAGGAAACATTTTTAACACTCTATTTCTTCAAATACCCCTTGGAGAAGATAAAAGGAGAACAATTCTGTCTGAATCTTTTTCTTTAATCAAATGGAAAGAGAGAGACAACAACGATCAGAGGTCATTATTTGAAGCAGAAGCCATAAAACTGGATAACTCTAACCAAGTGTACTGTAGTATAAAATGTGAAGATGAAATTTTTAAAATATCGTTAATTTGGTTATAAACCTCCCACACAGAACTTTATTATAAAAAACCCAAACCCACCCTCTCCAGTCCATAACCAACTAAATACCTGAACACCAAAACCTATTTAAAAAGACACTAAGTATTTTAGCTTTCAATTCTTTCAATCTTTTATATGTTTTTGGAAAAAAACTAGGCAAAAGCAAAAATGATCCAAAATAATCTGTTATAGGTATTCCTACGTTCAGTTTTGGTATAGATTCAATCTCTTGATCTAAACCAGTTGTAACTAAAAACCTAATTTAACTTTCTTGTCCTTAAAGGAGACAGATAATTAGAGTTAGAGAAAAAAAAATCAAAACCAACCTTCTTGGTTTTTTAAGTTTTGAGAGACAAATTTAAGGCTCCTTGTGCAAGTAAAATTATTCTATCTCAGATATTTCAAAATCACTTTATTGCTTTCTTTCAAACACCCATGTTTCCTCAATTTATTGTCTCAGTGGTCATCAGATTAAAAAATACACTATTCAGACTAAGCCCTTACCACAGTATACTTGTAGGAAAGCAGCCATTAGCCTGTGCTCTTTTGGTAGCCTTGAGTACAGTATGTTCAAGATAACAGAAATAATTTGAGTCACCTGTACAGGATTGCCTGTATAAAATTCAAAAATAAAAACAATATTACAATTCTTTGTGGCTTTATTTTTTATTAGGAATAAATAAATCTGATAAAAATGAATTAGGTGATAAGCATGATATATTAGTCAAACTTTGCAAGAAATGACCTTTATATAAAAGACCCTTATACCACAATAGAAATATAAATAGCACCTTACATGGATGCTCCATGCTCTCCCTTCTACATTATCAGCTTTTGTCAGTCTCAGCATCAAGGATAGCAGGGATTCTGCCTCTGGTAGCCTGTCTCACATCTTCACAGCTAAATGCAATAGACAACTTTGGTCTACAATTTTGGAGAATGCTTCTGGTTTTGATACATCTAAAGAAGGGAGAAAATGTCCATTTTGTGCGTCACAAATTCATTTTAAGGCCATGTAACCGTCTTTTCTTGTGTCTGTTTGCAACTTACATTTCTAAAAGGTATTTATAGCCAATAGTTTTCTTCCTATCTCCCAATAAATCACCAGTGCAATCCTCATAATCTGTTTAGTTTACCTTAAAGCCATAGAACTATTTTCTGTTCTGAAGGCGTCAAGTTGAACCTATTCATTATGTGCCTTGTATCTGAGTTTAGGAGGTCCTTATCTTACACAGTATTTTTTAATGGCCACTCTTTACTGAAACTGATTAATCTGTTAAATTCTAGTATCTGAAGGTCAATAACACAATGCTAGCTTTTGGAACACATTCAGCTTCCTGTCAGGCTTACCTAATGGCACAATAACAAAACAAGATCCTTCTTTTTTCTTTTGTTTTTTCTTTCTTGCTTTCTTGCTAAAGAAAAATAACTGGAAAGCATTAAGGACTGAAACTACTTCCAGCCTATAAAAATACAGGACAGTCTAAAGAGTATTAAGGCCCTGATAGTTCTGAATAAGTGTTATCAGTAAGCGTTTCAATAAATATGGCCTCTTTATTTGTAGTTTGATAAAGAGTACCTGTGCAAGTAATGGCCAGGAAAAAGTGGACTAGCAAAAGACTGATGAGGTTTGCTCAGTTAAACAACAGAAAGCCCTCTGGACATCTTACAGCAGAAGCATTAAAGGTATTTTATTTATGATTTTTGCATAACTCTTTTTGGGAATTTGGATACTATTTGTTAAAATAAATTTATGTGTCCAACGTGGAAGAACTATGAGTACTCCCCTTCAAAACAGGTTAATCAGATTATAAATAGTGCAGGTGTAGAGCAGTGTCACACAGTCACACCAGCCTGAAAATTATTCTTATTGGAAAAGGCACAATAAAGACATTCCACCACCATATTCAGAAGCTGTGACCTATTCAGTTTGATACTCTGCTGTAGAAGAAATTACAGCACTAGTAATTAAAAGAAGTAACAACTAATTGATAGACTAATATCAGCTGTTGAGAACTTTTAACCACATAACATTATTATATAATGCACGTAGCAAAGAGCACATTAGCAGAGACAGCTTTCATAACTATTCAGTCTAATCCAAAAAGTTTAAAGGCATGTTGTAGCCATGGTTTCCTTTATTTAAGGTCCAGCAGCATGGAAGCAGGGTTCTCCAAGTAAGATTTCCACAGGTTGGAAAAGCGGGCCATGGTGGCTCCATCAATGATGCGATGGTCAGCTGACCAACTCACATTCATTATTTGTGCTTGAAATACTTCACCTTTCCCATTAAATCGAGGAAGAACCTACAAATCAGAAGAAGGAAAAAATAGAAATATTAAATACTTTCATTAGCAAAGCTATATTTTCTGTTGTTAATTTGGTGACCTGAATTTAAACATTTTGCTAATTAGACACACCAAGACCTTCCCATTATTGTTTGTGCTGCAGGTTAGAATATATTGCAAGTAACACAATAAACAGTCATATCCTGTCATGGAAATACTGAAGTATTGAAAAACTTCCTTGACTCAAAAGTTTCTTCCTGAATAGTTTATTGCACTGTTAGTTCTCAAAGTGACTGTTTCCTCAAAGCATCCCTTAAACAAAGTACTCACAGGAAGAACATAGAAGAAGTAATTTGAGTTAATACTGATTTCATTTCCAGCATTGATCTCAAATGTCTATATGAAAAAATTAATGCCTGGAATTCAGAAAATATAATACTGCCTTTACCATACAAATTTCTGTATGGATTTAGCTATCTGGTTCATGAAATTAAACTTCATTATCAGAGTACTTCTCAAGTTTTCTCCAAAAATGCTATTGCCATGTTGCAAAACTTGTAAAAATATGTTGTTTCCTAATAACTAGAATGCTAAACATATATGTGAGTGAAATATAACAGGATTCTAGAAAACAAATCTGAACCCTTGGTGTAAGAGACATCTAACATTTGGTGCCTGCACAGTCATCTAAAAACAGCATAAAACTTTGCAATCACAAGCTATGCAGTTTCTCTAATATAAAGAAGAAATATTTATATAAGAAAAACAACACAAAAGGGGATGCTACATTTCATTTTCATTACAGATGACCTAGAGTTAAACACTCATATCACTGAGACAAAGTTAATATACCTGTATTTTTCCAAGTGCTCCAATAGCTACTTCGGGAGGTAGTATCACTGGTTTGGCATAAGTGCCACCAATCTAGAAAAGAAAAAGCTGGGCATATTATTTACCAAATAGTCTGAGGGTTTTTTAGAGCAGATTGGCTCTTGAATTAATTGCTACAGGTTTTGTTCATTGTATATTAAACTTCAGCAAAGTTGTCATCATTTCAGAAGCAGTTTTCAGATGTAATTCCTCTGCTTCCTGTACTTACTGTGCCGATGTTTGAAAGGGTGAATGTTCCCCCAGTGAGGTCACTTGTTCCCAGCTGGCCTGCAGAGCCCAAGGCCTGCAGGCGATTCAGTTCAGATGCAATTTCAAACACGCTGCAGACTTGGACATTCTTCACGTTTGGGACAATTAAACCTTGCCCTGTGTCCATTGCAACTCCAATGTTGTGTGAGGCCTGCAACAAGTTTCATTAACAGGACATTAATATAAACTGTCAACATAAAATGTATTTTACTTAAAAAGGCACTTCAATTGCATCTTCCTTATTTATCTTTTTAACCTAGAAAATGCTGTCTGTAGTAAGCAACTCCTCTATACAACTTTGAGGGAAGAAAAGGAGGTAAATTTTTAAATATTAGCCTTCCACACCTGCAAATTGTTGGCAGTTTCACACCCAGGGAATACAAAATCCAGGAATTAATTTCACACTGAAAACACTGAACTTTAGAATGATTTTAAGTCCAACAAAATGTAAGTAGCAGATTTTAAAGAGAACACTAAATTAAAAAAAATGAAACCGAGTTGGCTTTTACTTGCTAGAAGGAATATGATAATTCTGAGAGATTTTGATAAAACAGCTCAAAAGGAGTTTGTACTGCTAAGAGCACATGCATATCACTGAAGAAGATAGACACTCGCTTCCCAGGAGTATCAATCCAGCAGCTTGTAAGAAAATTAAATAATTTTTATCAAAACTGAGTTTAAAATATAATTTTAATACATAAGGGTTGAATGTTGGAACAAGATAATTACTGTGCCATTACTAAAAAATTATTGTATTAGATTTTAAATATTCTCATTTTAAATGCTTGCCACATACCAAGGTAAAAATAGGAAATCACTATATTAATATGCATTTTTGAGGCAACCCTGAATAGTAAAGTGACTCTTATTTAACAAACTACTGAAGTAAGTCCAATAATAAATCAAATTCAGATCTTAGAATCTGGACACAAATTATTTTCCAGCACAACACCCCAGGTTTGGTTCTCTAACTTAATTCAGACATTCTGAAAAGCCCTTTTTAGATGTTACTTTATGTTTGCTATTCACATCTTTTATCAGTAGTTTACAAACCTTATATGTGACATTTTGACAGTTTTCATCCAAAGAAGCATTAAGAATAGGATACTGCAATAACCCCAGAGAGGCTGCCTGTTAAACACACATAAAAAAAAGGATAGATTTTAATATTTTATAACCAGAGAAAGCTCCATGAAAAGGAAGTAATGGGAGGAGATAATTTAGATTAATAACAATATGGATTTCTTCAATGCAATCAAATTTGGCTCAAACTCTCCTTAACATGTCTGTTGATGCTCTATCATTATTAGGACAGCAAAAAAAAAGAACTTACAAAAGCCAAATATACATCAGACAGACATATAAAAAAAGACCATCCCTTTCCCCAGTATAACTGACGTTGAATCTGCATTTGTCATTTCTGTTTCACAATTCAAATCAAATATCCCAAGAGTTATGATTTTCAGCTGCAATGTCATTCTCAGTTCTCACCTTAGAAGACAGTTTTTCAAGGAAGTAACATGAATTGCCCCTGGAGACAGGGAGCAGGATGAGGCTTACACGGCACTCTGACTGCAAAGCGTTACCAGAGGTTCAGACTAAGCTCTGCATTCAATGCCCAGCTCAGGCAGTGCCTGAGCCTTCAGAGGTGCCAACAGCTGGGACCACAGCCCCTAAATGAGTGCAAGTGCCTGGTGTTCTGAACAACAGAAGAGACATACTGACTCACCTAAGGCATTCATTATTCAATCAAATTATTCAATACAAATACTGTAATAATACCAACAGCAACAACGATGCATTCTGTGTGAGGTTCATTTTAAAGGAGCTCAAAAAAATACGGACAGTTTCTAAAATTTGTTTTGTGCAAATCCAACGACTAATAATGTTAACCCCAATACTGAATGACACTTAAGTTGCTTTATCCTTCTCCATTAATATTTCAGATATTTCAGTCATATATAACTAAGTGCAATTCCAACTGCAAATTGTTAAGGGGTTCAATAAACAAGAAAAGCTGAGACTTTTCTTGTGATCTGTCGTAATTTAGATGACAGAGAGGTGCTCCAAACTTACAACAATCATTGAAAAGATTTTGGCAGAAGTTGTGTAAATATTCCATATGGTGCTCTGCTGCATGTCTCACCTTTATGAAGAAAGGCATAAAGGAAAGTTTAACTCCACGGATCTCAGCCAGAGGTTTCAGCTCTTCTCGCAACTGCACCAGCTGAGTCAAATCAATTTCATCACAGTAACCAAAGTGAGGTATCTTCAGGGCTGCACTCATAGTCTTTACCATTGCCTTCTGAAAACCTGGAAAATATTTAGACTTCTTAAAGGAACCAAATGAGCTTCTGTGAAGTTAAGGTGAAATTTAATTATTTGATTTCATTGAAAAAATTACACAACTTACAAAAACTAAACCAAACCAAAGCCAAACCACAACAAAAAAGGACAGGGTGAACAGCACTTATTCAGTACACACAACTGTTGTTCAGTACATGCAACTC
This sequence comes from Myrmophylax atrothorax, assembly GCA_026770055.1. Lineage (NCBI taxonomy): Eukaryota > Metazoa > Chordata > Aves > Passeriformes > Thamnophilidae > Myrmophylax > Myrmophylax atrothorax. The sequence goes on from JAOXXN010000120.1 coordinate 21,559,923, forward strand.
AATTTTTACAACCATAACACCTCAGATTACAATAGTGTGTCTCGCTCCTATGTGTGTAGGCATTTGAAATTATAACATGATAATCTGAATTACTCTTTCCAGCCTCTCCAATTAAACATTGCTTGGAAGGCAAGCAAAAAACTTTTATCTTCCCCTTTTAATGTGCTTTTTCTTACCTTACTGTCTATTGTGGCACTCTTCTCCAGAACAAGTGTGAATGCTGCGATACACTATTAATAAGCACTGAGAGACCCTTAAATCCACTGCACTTTGCCACTAACTGCATAATGATTCCTACTGTGACAACTCCTTGTTTCAGAATTCCTATCTTTTTGAGCATATATTTGAAGAGTGAGCAAGTTCAATTTGCAGCCCAACTCCATCCAACTAAAACATGAACAAGTATTTTATAAAATTATTTCAGAGACGCTTTTTACAGAGCATGTTTTCCTCCATGCTCACTGGCATGACAATAACATGAAACACACTCCCATCAAAAGGAACCAGCTTTTCATAGAGCAACATTTGCTGGCAGTCTACTGTGACCATGATCTCAAGATTTTGTGTATTTCATGATTTACCTGTTACAGGTTCAGTTTTATCTTTTCCTGAAAACACAATGGGTCTGGAAACAGGTAGTGGGATTTTGCGTGCTTTGTCCTTTGGAGCAGCTGGCACAGTCCCTGATTTTGGCAAAGGTGGGATAATTTCAGCCTTCGGTGATGGAGGTAAAATAGCTCCAGTTTGTTTGGCCAAGTAATTGAGTATGTCTTCTTTAAGGATTCTGTTATCTTTCCCTGTTCCAACAACTTCACTCAATTTAATCTGAAAAGTACATAGCAAGCTGTGACAGTTTATTTTTACAGCAATATAAAAATATCCTATATTGTGAGCTATTGTTAAAAATCATTCCCATTACCAATCCAACATACCTACAGATTTCTCTCCCTTTCTATAGTTTATCAGGTCCTTAACCTAATTGCACAAATCATCCCAAACTCACACAGTTTAGTGGAATATTTTAAGGAGGAACTATGAATATTTCTTACTTCTTAATGATTTCACAGGATCAATAGTGAAATATGAACTTGAGGAAAACTATTTGTCACTTAATTTTCTCTGCTTATTGTTTGATTTTGCTCCTGAAAGTGCATCACAAACTTTCAAAACTAATGGAATAGTCATAGATCCATAAGAAAAAAAAAAGAAGGCATTAGAAACACACATAAAAAAAATCACCTAGTATATCCTCTGCTCTAGTGCAAATCTGGAAAAGGGAAAAAGATAGCTAAACCTGAGATTTTATTCTTCCTTCCTCCTTCTTCTGTCCCAGGATTTCTCAGTCTTCAGCCTAAAGCATCCAAGCTGCATTTGAAACCCAGTAATTCATTTTCTATCCACCATAATCATCAGAAAGTGCAATTCTCTTCATTTTACAACAGTTTTCACACATTCAAAATTCATTTGAAACCAAGTCTTTCCTCTAGATCAGTGTCCTTGTAGTCAGCCAAAAGGCCATATAAAGCTGGATAAAATGCAACGAGCCCTTATTCATCAAACCTACATTGTTCTCCATGGCCAGGCGTCGGACTGCAGGGGTTGCCAATGTTTTGTGACCTTTGATCTCTTGGTGAGTGTGCTCGTCATGAGACATGGGAGGGGTTTCAACAACATCTTCTTCTGAGGCAACACCTGCAAACAAAAAGAAAAAAAAAATACTACATTATTAGCACTTGTTAAATTACAACCTCAACCATTCTGTGATTCTGTGATAGCTGAAGTTTTTAACATTTGAGTTATTGTGGGTGGGAGCACAGCTTGCTAAATATTCAATAGGATATGTCTGGCTTATGAGATTTTAAATTATGATAAAATATCACAAACTTTCTCTACTCGATTTTCTTGACTTTATAAAAGGAAAAAATATTAATTGTTAAGCTTTTCAGGAGGAAAAAGTAAACTTCTCTGTCACTGATGTTTTTATGACAAGATATAAAATATTCAAGAGAAAAAAATGTCTTACAATACCTTTTGAAGCATCAATTTCAATGTCTACTAATGGTTTTCCAACAAAAGCAATATCATCTATACTGTAATGGAGCTTTCTAATGACGCCATCGTAACGACTGGTAATTGTAACAGAAGCTTTATCACTTTGGACTTCACAGATGCTGTCAAACTGAGACACACTGTCACCTTCTTTTATATACCTAAGAGAAAAGACACAGGCTAGTGTAAAAATCTCTGCTAGATATTCCCTTATTAAGTTCAGTTATGTACATCCTCAGAACACAAAAACACATTCCAGATAAGAAGGCAAATTCCACACAATGGATACATTTGCTCCATGCATTTTGCCTGGCTGCTGCAGAACCCTTTGCTGCGTGAAATGACACAATGATTTAGAATATTGTCAAACACACATTACATTTACTTAAGTAAATCAGTTTTCTTGTCAGATCATAAATCATCTAAAAATAAGAATGAGCCCAGCTTAGTCTGAACTTATGGAAGTTCTTACTTTCTAATTGTCAGGATCAGTATATGATCTTCTACACAAAGAGAGGTATTTGTACAAAGAACAAGGCATTTCAGCACTGCCTTTTTCATTGTACACTTTGATTGTGTTTAATCCATTCATCACTGGCTTTTTAGAAACAATTTAAAAGTTCAAATCTTTTACTAAAATAAATAGAGAAGGGGTATAGGATAAAATTATGTGGATTATCTGGACCAGTAATTTGTTTCTAAAGCTCAGCCTAAGTAAGCACAGTAAAAGACAGACATCCTGAACACTAGAAACATTAATTACCGAAGGAAAGACTATATACAAGCACAGTTAGGACATCTCATTCCTTCTACCTTTTCCACTCACAAATAAACCAGACTGCAAATTAATGAAATGCAAAGCTGAGTGTGTACAAGGTTTTAACATGTGGCAAATAAACCTGAAAAATTTCACTAGTAACCCAGAAAACATTCTCAGGTAAGTAATTGATAATACAGCTCCCTCTTGATTTCTTAGTATATTTCTAAGAAGCAGAGCTTACCATTCTTTTACAGTCACCTCTGTAATCCCTTCTCCAATGTCAGAAAGCTTAAACTGGACAATTTGGCCACACGAAACTTAAAACAGACAGTAAGAAAATACAGCATGTTTAATATTAAATACAGGATATCAGACAGAAAAATCTGAATGCATCAGAAGGTTTATATACCAGCCATATACAAACTGCTAACATAACACTCATAAAATAGCAAAATAAAATAAATTATTTTATTATGAAAAAGATTACCAGCAGATGTTCTGAATAATCGCTGTTGATGACTAAAGTTGAGGGCAGATTTGTCAAGCACGCACACATATTTTGATTTTATAAAGCGAATGCTGCTGCACGATCTAACACGATGAATGCAAACCTGGGGGAGAAAAGTCTCAACTGTTAATGCAATGGACTGAGGAATGCAGAGTTCATTTAATATTCCTGATGCAATAGCAATACTGAAATAGTTTCATTCTAGTCTATATAAGAGCAGTTCTTAAGGAAACACAATTCCACTGAATACGTATTTGAGTGTACAATAACCATTACATTGGCATAAGCTTTGCCAGGTCTTTAACTTCTTCCACTAACACAACACAGGGGTAGATCAAAGCCACAATGAAATAACCAATTAACAAAAATCATTACAAGATCTGCTAAGAGATTCATACTTGCTATTGTTTCTCCAGGGAATTAGCTTAATCAGGACATGCACACAAAAAGCACACATAGTATCAGCTACATCAGCCATCGGAAATATTCTTATCCAGAACAACTGCTGGAAGGGGCTCCCAGACTGCAGGGAAAACCAGCACATTTTTCTCCACCAGTTCTTATTCCAATCAAAGGTTGATCAGAAGTACTAATTGGAAAGGAATTCACACCAGAGGGCACAGAGAGTTGCCCTTTCATTTCTGGTAATACATAGGAGACAATCATCTTCAAATAAATATTTCCCACAACTTTAAAGATACTTTTTTAAGAACTGGGCTTGAGATAGTTTTCTTTCACAGTTACAATTATATGTATCCAGAAATCAACTTAAAATAGTCTACAGAATTTTCTGAAAGGTTTTTCAGACAAATCTTTATGCTTTAAAGCACCATGTGATCAGTCACGATTGTGGTCAAAACCAGTCAGTAGTGCTTGCATTGACATAAACAGGTGTTTTATTAATCTTAGCATAAGTTAGTCTAGACATCTTATTTGGTAAGATTTCTTAAATTTAATGTAATTCTGGTGTTATGTTGTCTTAGAGTGCTGTAAAATTGATACAAGTAACAATTTCTCTGCAGTTATTATCTCTAATCAATGTAGAGATACAAAAAAATCAGGTGCTACAATGTACCTCAAGTAGCTCAAAACTGTAAAATTTAGAAATTATCTTCTTAGAAGAGCCAGAAAACAGCACACCTGCATGGGAAAGTTCATTTTAACTTCTTTTTTGAAAAATCCTGTCAGTAATTACAGAGCACATGAAACTTCTTGATTGCCCTCCCCACACCCCAAACTGTTCAACTATTTGATACTACCTTACACTTTTAAAAAAGTAGAATACTCATGAGGCCATACAATTCTGAACTGACAATGTAAGCATTTTCTGTATTACTTAATCTAGCATTGCAAGCTCTTTTTACTATCATCTTTCTTTAAGGAACATTTATACAACACAATCTATCATAATGGACACAACAAAGTTATATTATAGGAGTTACTTTTCATCTGCCTGTTATTAACATTGTATCTACTGACCTAGAACGGGTATTTTTCTAATTCCTATAACAAGCAGAGAGGAAATCCTTTTCACTAGTCCTCCAAACAACTTTCCCTATTCAACAATCAAGTAATATGGTAATTTTAAGCTATGGAAAATCATATTTTATGAACACATTTAAAATTCTCATTAAATTACTAAAGTGGTGTATAATGTACATCTTCACATGCCTATTTTCTTATCATTTTAATTCTGGTTTTCTTCCCACTTGAAGGTTACCTGGTTACATAAAAATGTTGCAAAAAAAAAGGTGTTCAACTAGGCCTTTTTGTCACAAACTTACAATAAAATTCTTTTCTCCTTATATAACCCTAAATGAAAAACCTTCAATATTTACCTTTGAGGATGATCACAAGGAGCACATCAAATCTCTGAACTATTTCTAAATGTGAAGTTTCACAATGGTTTCCATGTGTTTTTAATATTTGGTAACCAATGCAGGTAGTGAATTAGTAATGTCACTGCCAAAAAAAGAGACTGGTTTTGTTACAGAAAAGTTACCATGATGTTTCATTTTATATTGGTAGGAATAATTCAGAAGTCCTGCATTTTTAAAAAATTGAACCTTTTCGGTTTGCAGTTTTACACATTCTCCACTAAACAGTTGGTGTGCTAGTATGTTACAGTAATAACACACTACACAATCTCTTCACAGAACAGTATGTTCCTTCCTAACAAGGAAAAGATTAAAATCCATTAAATAAAGAGACTGTGCTTATTAATTTCCGTATTTAATCACCACAGTACTATTTTCTGTGTAAAGCCAAATAAGGCAATAAAAAAGCATACAAAAGACATAATTAGCTCTAATATCCATAGCATACTCATCTACATATCTTGATCTCTCAAAGAATTTGGCAATAAAAACTCCACAAGCCCAGTACTATCAGTTATATTTATGTCAGCACTATTACACTATATGGCAATTTAAAGGCAATAAATAACACCTTTCCTATGCAAGTCTTCAATGTGCAGAGTTACTCTGGCCCTTGCTGACCTTGAGGACACACCAGCCTGGCTGACTAAGAGCTGTGGTTTGGCCCAAGACAACATGGGAGCTGCTGCTCTTTGGGGGAGAACTGCCTTGCCCATTAGGTTCAGGTTTGGTTGTTTCCTTAAAAAGAAGCCAACTGTGATTTTCTAAATTACCATTGATCCTAAAAATCTACTGCTGGCCTCAGAAAAAAATATTTTTATGTAGCCTGCAGGAAACAATTACCTGATGGAGAAACACTAAATTTCATAGTCAAATTGGATAGTTAGTGCTCAAAGGCAATGACTTCTCATTAAAGGATACTCCCCTATTGAACTCTACTTGCGGACACATTGAGTCATTTTAATGAATGTTTACCCATATTGGATTTGTTTTGCATACATATTCTGTATCTCCAATATATAGTTGTCTATATAGTAGAGCAATGTCCCTTGGTAGCCTATTTTATCCCGAGGTTATTCCTCACCTAAATACCTGGCCTTTGTGTAAAGTGGTAGGGAAACAGCAGTTCCCTGGACACTGGGACATGGTCTTGGCACCCAAACCCACACACTGGATGACCCATGGACTGTCAGCCGTTCCTGGGGCTGTCCAAAGAGGGGGCGCAGGGAGGAGAGGCTGGTTACTGCCCTAATCGTGGTGAGTATCAGGAGGCACGAGGAGAGCCACCAAGAGCCAGAGGCACCTCGTTCGACTCCAGCTGTCTTCCCTTGCCTGGCTTTCTCCACAGTTTCTTCTGGTTCCCAGCTTCAGGTATCGGCAGTTACT
>JAOXXN010000120.1:21570371-21581573 GCA_026770055.1 Myrmophylax atrothorax
CTGCTCTCGGCTGCAACACTTGTGTTTCCATTGCTTTGGGAAAGCCTTGTTAGCAGAAAGTGCCGCCTGTGGCTCTCAAGGGATGAGCGCTGGGGACGAACCGGGCTCGGTCCCGGTGCCCGCTGCTGGGGCCGCCGCCTCGGAAATGAATCCAGAGGTGCTAAGCGGACCACGCGGTAAGAAACACGGAATACAGTCATCTAATGGCTCAGCAAAACGTAGGTCACTGCGCATACAGCGTTAAGAACAGCTGGTGTATTTCCTATGTAAGTTACCCAGACACAGGGAGCGCAGGCACAGCGAGGCGCTCAGGCAGCTCTCCTGTGGTGCTGCAGCGGGTCCTGGTTCGGCACGTGTTGCCATCGTTATCCCATTCCATTTCTGTCCAAGCATTTGTCACTTAGGACAAGCGACTGCTACTGCATCTCATCTGTCTGTCTGGGCCCATTCTAATGGAAGATACCAGAATCCTGCGTATTCCATAATGGCCTGAATGCTGCTCCTTTGGCTCCTGTGAACTCAGGAGAAGTATTGTAGCAACCAGAGTGAATTTCTGGTCCTTGTCTGATCAGAAATTTGCAGTTACATTGTTTATTAGTTGGTGTTTAGTAGTTCTTTTAATGTAACATGAGTGTGTAGTCTGCTTGCATGTGTCTAACTTTTTATTTTCATTCCAAGGCCTCAGCATCTGTCTGGATTGGAGATGATTCGAGATCTGTGTGATGGGAAGCTGAATGGTGGAGAAATTGGCTCAACAGAAATAACCTTCACTCCTGGGACAATCAAAGGTGGAACCCATGTAGCAGATACAAAAACAGCAGGGTATGTCTTTGTACACAGCTTCTGGTAACTTTGGAATTATGACAGAATACATTTGGTAACTTGAAAATTATCACAAAAGACTGGGGCAAAAAAGAACATTTACATATGGGTAATGACCTAGAATATGTGCTGCCTGAGTCAGTTTTATGTGACCAAAGAACCTGTAGTATAGGCAGGATATGTACGAATAAAGTACATGCAAGTATAATAGCTTTAAAACTATAATTGATATAAAACTTGAACACTTTTCAAGCAAAAAACAGCTAGCTATGTGTTTAAAACCTTAGCTATTATTTTCTTGCATTAGTATATTATATATCGGATCAAATGCATTAAATTAGATAAATATCTCAAATGCATGAAGTCTGAAATAAACACCATATAAAGTAAATGTTGAGAGTTTACTTACACACATACTGGTACAGTATGGAATACTGGTCTTTTGGAACAGGGAACATATTCTATCCACAATTCTTTGTGCCGGTGTTTCTTCTGTATTCCTGTGTTGAGACCTTTTTTCTTGGAATCTGCTGCAAAACTGAGGAGATGGGTTTAGCTGTAGAAGGCTGGTGTGAACAGTTGTTTGGAAGCCTAAGCCAGAGCAGGCATAAGTTTAGGTTTCCTTGAAGTTAAGAGAAATATTTTTCTGAGCAGCAGTAGCATCACCAACCAAGCTGATACCTTTTACTTAACGCATAAAAGTTTGAGTAAGCCACAATGCAGTGATAGGGGAATCTTGTCCTTAATAGCTTAATATTTTCTATGTCCCTGAATTCTTTTGTGTGGGATGGATGCTGACCAGCTTCTAAGCAATTTTGTACTTTTATCATCTGCTAGCTAAACCCACAGTTTTCATAGTCCCATCAGTATACTAAGTAAGATACCTTATTTTTATTTCAAACAGGACTATTAAAGATGAAATAAAAACCTTCATTTTTAGGCTTGCTATGGACATGAAGTTTGAAGTTAGTATTTTTTAATATTTATAATTTTATAGATAATATTAAAGATAAAATGCTTATGTAAATGCTCTGGAAAATCATTTGCCTTTGATATGTAATGATTCTATGGAATTTTATGGATTATGACTGTATGACATCTGAGTATCTTATAATTGTTTTAGGAGTGTGTGTCTACTGATGCAGGTAGCAATGCCCTGTGTACTGTTTGCTGCTTCCCCATCAGAGCTTCATTTAAAAGGTGGGACTAATGCTGAGATGGCTCCTCAGATAGACTACACAGTCATGGTAGGGGAAAACTCCTTTGGCTTGGTGCATCTTTTATCAATATGTATTCAATGTAACTGCTGTGCTTCTGTTGCTCTTACTGCAAGTTTTTTTGTGATTATGGAATTAGGCATGGGACTATAATACTATTAGTGTACTGTAAGTGGAGAGCAACCAATGTTTCGTGGAATTTCCTGAAACAGCAAATAGTGTGTTTGGTTTTAATTACTAAAGAAAATTTCACTTAAAATATATTCTTTACTCTGGAAGTGCTGTGATTTTCTCTTCCTTTTTCCTTAAGAAAATACTTACACACAAAGTGACATTCAAAATGAAGTATGAGGAATGTCAAACAAGCTGTGTGGAGGAGACTGGCTATTTTTGTTTTTGATAATGGAAACTGACATTTTTTGTCTTGAGCTTTTTTTTTTTTAAAGATGCATAAAATAGTGGGCAATTATCAATAGAAAATAAATTCTGGTTTTTTATGTGTGTTTGTTTTTCAGGTTTTTAAGCCAATAGTTGAAAAGTTCAATTTCACATTTAATTGTGACATAAAAAAGAGGTGAGTTGTGGAGTATCGTGGCAGAGGCAGGCCTTACTGAACCTGTGTGTGAGCACAGAGGCACACACAGAAGGTGCCCTCAATCAAAGTGAGGGATGAATTTATAATACATGAACTAATCTGTGTTAGCTGTCTCTGTGTGTACTGTCACTGTATGATGAATGTGATGTCATTCTTTCCTGTCCGTTTTTCACTGCGGAGCTGACAGCTGCTATGGGATGTTTCCTGTTGGCCACCCCTGAGGGCAGGGCCTGCTGAACAGGCAGCACATCACTGAGCTTCTCCTGAGGTGCCATTTAGGTTGGTGTTAGGGAGTTAGTAGGATGTACGTTACAAAGGAATACTGTTAGAGGATGGAATTCCACTATAAAGGTTTCTAAGGCACACATCAAGAAACTTATTATGTACAGTAACAGAGAACATAAAAATGTATAATGAAATATATGAGGAGCCTTCTGACCCTTTTCTTGGTTTCCTTGTGATCTTTGTGTTTAGTTATATCCGTTTTCCAAACAGGGGCTACTATCCTCAGGGAGGCGGGGAAGTTGTAGTGCGGATGTCTCCAGTCAAAGAGCTGAGCCCAATAAACTTAACAGAACGTGGCACAGTCACAAAGATATATGGAAGAGCATTTGTTGCTGGAGCACTGCCTATTAAAGTAAGTACTGATAATATGTCTGGTAGTATCCAACTTCATATATAAAATTGCAGATAATCTGCTTAACATTCATCTACTGTTTCAGTATTCTGCAGTCTTTCCCATGCAAAATTAGTTAAATGACTTTGTTAAATGGCTTCAGTTATTCAGGCTGTAAAATAGTATATTGGGCATTTCCAAAATGCATTTATTGCATAGCAATGTATTGCTAAAACAGGAAATGAGAACATTATCCTCAATATCCTTCATATGACCATTCAAAAGTCTTTAGCATGTGTTGTGCATTATCTTGTACCTGATTTATGTATCATTCATATTTGCGTGGATTATTTTAAATCCGAAATCATGGCTCTTGTTCATAGATTTATTGGTAAACTATGGTGCACTACAATAGGCAGAGGTCAGAAAACATCAGACTTTTCAACCGTTGCTAAGGGTATTAGAACAAGTTAAGGGTAAGTTTAGCTAGAAATAAAATGAGGAATTTTCTCCTTTATACTCTCTTTCTGTCCTGAGTGTGGGATCTCCTAAAGGTTTCTTCTCACACATAGGCTAGGAATTATTAGAGGAAGGAAAATGACAAACTGAGTTACTTTTTGAAGAGCTGTGGATTGCTGGTCTTGGTTTTAAAATCTTAGCTATGATTAGATCACAAGGATAGGATAAGCTTCATCTGTCCTCACTTGCCTGTCATTTAAAATTGTTATTTTTTTGTATTATCTCTTATAGTATATGTCCTGTACATAAAAATTGGGAGGTGCTGTTTTTGCAGTTGGTTTTTGGTGGTTTTGTGGTTTTTTATAGAATAATGTTTTGATATACTCGGGACTAAAATCTTTCTCCCTAAGAATGAAGAAAAGTTCTTGGATTTGTATTGATATTGAAGTTTCTGCATCCATTTCTATAACGGTCATTAATTAGATTTATGTTGCAGTTACATAATTTCTGTTTTTATGTCTTGTTAGCTGGCAAAAGACATGTCATCAGCAGCAGTGAGATGCATCAGAAAAGAAATCAGAGATCTTTATATTAACATTCAGCCTGTTCGAGAACCTGATGATCAAGCTGTTGGGACTGGAAGTGGAATAATGTAAGAGGAGTCCAAGCATTCTACTGATAGTCTTGTTGATTATATGTCTGATAAATAAAGTGTAATGTGAGTAAATCTGTTCCTAATTTTGGTTCTGTTTTTCCTGCTTAGCATTGTTGCAGAGACTTCAACAGGTTGTTTGCTAGCTGGTTCCTCCCTTGGCAAGAGAGGTAAGAATTCCATTAAGTCTTTGCAATTCAACTGAACGTACTAATAACAAATAGGAATCTGAAGTATCATCTGTTTAAAGATCTGATGCTTTGAGTGATGCATTTTTAAACAGATGTTGTTTAATAATAAAGGACAGCAGAAATGAGCAGATTTAAATCAGTAAATGGAAATTTACAAAAATTACAAAACTACTAACATTTACTAACATTTTACCACTAAAATTTACTAACTTTTATCTGAATGGAATGTTAAGGATCACTGAGCTGAAAATGTTTCTAGACTTTTAGAACATAGACTTTGTGGTTTACCTGTGAAGTTTTTATTCAACAGTGAATCTAGATTAAAATGAATAGAAGTGGTTTTGCTTTTACTATTTGAATCAATTTTCTGACAAAATGGGGCTACTTTCTTTCCACTACTTAGGAAGTATGAATGATATGTCATCATAAGGTGGGAAGGGTTTTTAAAGCAGACATTTGAGGCAAGAGCATGAAAATGAGGTTTAAAAAGTTGATAAATTCTTGATAATTTTTCTTTCTGCCTGTATTTTTAAAATGTTAAATAGTAATTGTTGGCTTCCTAATATCCTGGATTTCTCTGTTAGGAAAGAATTCTGACAAGGTTGGCATTGAAGCAGCTGAGATGCTGCTTAAGAATCTTAAACATGGTGGAACTGTGGATGATTCTCTGCAAGACCAAGTAAGGTTCCTGTGTGTAGAATACACTTGCATGTATTACTTGTAAAGAATATCAATCTGAACAGGGAAAGAACGAGATGTTAATTAGAAGTCTTAGAGATCTGTGGTCACAACATCACTAGGATTAGCAAATTAAATACAGTTCTTAGGAACTACAAATGCTCCTGCTTTGCACCATCACCCTCAAATTTTCCCTTCCTATAACTCTTAGTAAGTGGAAGAAAGAATTTGCTTCTATTTGGCATTACATGTAGTGGTGTGAAAATAGCCCCCTGGTTACTTATCAAGAATGATACTAAGTGAAGATATTAGAGAACAGAATGTCCAGGAGGTGCTCTCATTTGTCTGCCTCACCTAATTTCATTTGAGCAGGGAGGCCGCCACTGTCTTCTCTTAGCCTGATAAGAATCTTGGGCTGGTTTAGATAGGATGATGTTTCCTCTTAGCTGTAAACCCCTGGGCATACGTTACTATTGTGTAGTATAATAGGAAGTGTTCAGGTCTTGGACTCATCTGACTTTTTTCAAAGCATGCACAGTACCACTGGTGGGGACAAGCCAAACCAGATTCAGTGTGTGTGGAACTACACAGTTACATTACACAGTACAGTGTACTTGTCATGGTGATGTCTGTCAAGTCAAATGTCTTGAAGTGTCTGTCTGCTATATATGTGATCAGGAAGTGTTAGAATTAAAGAACCTGTTCCTGAGTGTTTGTCTCCATAGAGGTAATCTAGTAACCTGGAGTGTGACACAACTTCGGGGAATTTTGGGGCAAGATGATGGGGGAGAGCAAAGTTAAAGGTAGTAACAGGAATTCAGGGGCAAACTCCCCTGTAGAAAAGTAGTAGCCCTTCAGTAATTTTTTACATCTACAGATATTTTGCATTTTTATTTCTTTTTTTGATCAGTAATTTCCTAGAATCTGAAGAATAACTTAATAATTCCCTTTCCCTCACTTTCAGCTGATCATTTTTATGGCACTCGCCAAGGGAGTGTCTAGAGTGAAATGTGGACCAATTACACTTCATACTGAAACAGCTATACACTTTGCAGAGCAGCTCACAAAGGTGAGTCTAAAAGTTCAGGGAGTTTTACCTATCAGTTGTCATCCAGTAACTAACTAGGCAATGTACAGTTCATCAGGGACTGTGAGCCCAACTTGACCATGGAGGATAAGCATGGATAAAATAATTGCTACAATATTTACATGGGCGTTTTCCTGTAGAAAGTGAAGATACTTTAAAGTTAAATGCTTTTAAAATGGTTAGATACTTTTACCACCTTTATTTAAATGGTTTTTTAATTAAATGAGTCAAAGCTGTAATACAGATAAACACAAGGCAATACAACGATTTGGCATCAGATACTGAATATTTAAACTAATGTGTGTGATAAATTAATTTGTGATATATTTCTAATCCTCTTTTAGGCCAAATTTACTGTGACAAAATCAGAAGAGGAAGATCCCAGTAATGATACTTACATCATTGAGTGCCATGGAATGGGGATGATAAACTCAAACCTATAGGGTTAAAAAAAAATGCAGCAAGCTGAGAAAGGAAGCACTTAACATACCTCAGTGATGTATCACACTACATCTCAATGGATGTATAATGCGTGTGAACAGAAGAAACCTTCTGTCACATCAAAATGATTTAAACAAGGATGATGTCAAGATTTTCCTTGATGTGGTGAGAATCTGTCATGTGAAAAATGAAAACTTTACCTTTTTTTTTTTTTACTATTAGCAGCAAAATGAGTAGCAACAGGACAGCAAATAGAATATATTGTATGTATGTGAGAGCTTGAGTTAGGAGCTTTGAAAATTCAGCTGCACCAAAGTAGACAATAACAATTTTAGTTTTGAAAACCTACTGTCCCTTTTGAAAACTAAGTTTTTTTCTCTGCAAACCTTAATGTTATGAGGTATATGGAATGAAGTGCACCATCAAATCTGTATTGCTGTTCTTTCTTAGTCATTTTGCTTAAATCGTGTGTGAGGAAATAATAAAGCAATATCCCCCTATAAAAGGCTGGGGGTTTTTGTGCTATTATCTCAGGAGGCTATGCTGGGGGAAGATGGGTACAAAATACCTTTTCAGCAGCATAATTTCTTTCTCTTGCTACAGAAAAGACAATGAATAAAATAATCTTCCTTTAAATCTTCTCTTTTAATCTGTTTTTAAAAACCTTCTCAGGCAAGCTGAAACAACCTACATCCCAGACACCAGACCTTAACTTCATGGTATGATTATAGTTTCTAGCTAGTTTTTCTTGTTATAGTAACAGTCTACATTTTCAATGAGGTGGTGGTTTGTTTGTTTTAAAGAGAGCACTTAATTTCAGCTGAGGTTAGGGTGCTGTTGAACACACATATGTGGACACATATGTGTATGGACATGGAGCACTGCATGTACACACAGGTATATTTGAGCAAATAAAATCCAGTTGTGTTATTCCCCATCTGTGGATAAAGCAAGGAAGACTTTCTTCCAGCTTGGCCTTGATCATGCTACAAAAACTTTTTCTGAAGTAGAAGGAAGGTAAAAGGAGAAATAGGGTATAATTTGTTGTGCATACGAAGATGTGAATCAGAGTTGGAATCACTTAACCAAAACTGTATAAATGTACTCTGGAAGCTTGAATTGATTTCCAGGTTTCCACAGCGCAGGCTGCAGCCTTTGCTCAAAGATCTTTTTTCCTCAGTTGTGACTATTGAACCTAACAGCTAAAGATGTAATTTGAAGTATCATTTGTCATACTGATTAAGATAATTGCATTACTGTGCACTTCTAACACAAAGAAAAACCTTTGCTAATATCCAAAAGCATTCACCAGCTATCTTCTTAACAGTTACCTTCCTTCTTAGGATTTTCCCCCATCTTCATCCAAAAATTAGTGGAAAAGAATGCTACTAGTTTCTAACTAATTATTGTTCTCTAGTACTGGGAATAGTCTGAAGGGGGCAACAAACACCTGCTGAAGTGTATTTGTGTCATAGTCACTGCTGTTGAAGAGCACCTCTGAGTTACCAGTCTGTGCTGCTAACGATTTTCAGTGTTTCCTTTCACAAGGGTTCTGAATGTATTTTTCAAAAAAAAAGAAAGCCCCAAAAGAGTTGCTGTCTGTGCTTAAGAAAACAAACTCTTCTAAACCACATTTGAACAGATCTTTACCTGTTTCCAGAATTCAATAAATGAGTATACTCAACTAATTCAACTTCTAACAGAGAGATTCCTGCGGAGGAGCTAACTGGGTGTAACTTCATTAAACTTCCTGATCAAGGTACCACTAACTTAGGAGTTGTACTGTTATTCAAAGTTAGCCAACACTGTGTACATCTTTATAAATTACAACCCAGAACCAGTGCCTTCCCTTTAGATTTTAAAATCTCTAGTGAGTGCCTTGCACACTTGCCCTTCTTGCCCTGTAATCACTGGTTCACTTTAGAAATCAAGTAAGAATGACCCACTCTCTCTCCCAACAAATTCTTCATGAACTGTAAGCATACTTAGATGTTAATGCCTAGATGGTTTAAAGACTAAATAAGTCAGCATAACTAGCTCCTGTTATGTTAAGAAAACCTTATTAATAAAAGCAAAACTAAATTAAATATTTTACATTTAGGCAGTCTCTTAAATGTTTGTGCACATAGACACACTGCATTATGCATGAAAAGTAGGATAAACTTGAGCATGATTTTATATCTGGTCTCAAAGCCTGACTGTAGTGCCTTATCATAGCTTTTCTTTGCTTCTGGAAAACTCTGCCAGTGTGCACACCTGAGATGTCTACAGAGCCACAAACATTTTTTCCTACATTCACAAATGTGCAAGACTCTCTTGGAGCAATTGCAGCCAAGAAGAACTAATGAAAGTTTGAGAGAATTATCTCACATTGGAATTTCTAGCTTTACCCATCACTTCCTGAAGACAGGTCTATCTAACTAAAAGTGTCGTTTGGAAAGAATTTTAAAACACGCAGCTTTTGTTTATAAGGAAAATTTTAAAAAATAAATATAAAAAAATTACAAAACAAAATTCAATTGAACAAAAAAGTCCCATTGAGCCACTGAAGTGCAACTTCTATGTTCCAAACAGACACAGAAAAGCATGTAAATGCTCAGCCAACACAAAGATTAACAAAACCCAGGTTACCAGAAGAAATCCTCCTCTTTGTAAATGTACAATAAATAGCAGCTCAGCAATCCTGACAACTGCACCTCGCTGTGCTCCATAAGCCTGTTAAAAGAGGTTATTAGTGACTGGCAGTCCTTGGGAGCTTCCCTTGCAGGCTCGTTCGAGTGTCCGGCCCTCACTCCCTGTGGCCTGACCTCGGGCCGCCCCCAGGCAAGGAGAGGATGGGCAGCCTGTCCCTGCTCCCCCTGGGCACTGAGAGCGGCCCCAGGCAGGGGCCAGGCTGGACACTGTCCCTGCTCCCCCTGGGCACTGAGAGCACCCCAGGCAGGGGCCAGGCTGGACACTGTCCCTGCTTCCCCTGGGCACTGAGAGCGCTGCTCCCCGAGGCCATCCCTGCAGAGCTTCCCAGGTTGGAGGAACCTGGAGCTGATCTAATCAGGCTTTACATGCTGCCTTCTCCTTCAGGGTTAGAAAAATCTCTAGATGGGAGTCATTCACAACAGATTTTATTCGTCAGTAGGACTAAATTCCTCAAATAATTTTTACTTCCTGCTGTACACATATACACACAAATTTCATTACCCAGGCCTAATTAACATCCTGCCACCTCCTGGTGACCTCTTAGGAGGAATTTTATCATAATTCCTCTTCTTTTTCTATATACAGTAATTAAATACTCTTCATTACATATATACTGGAACAATTTTTAACTGAGGTAATAAAAATTATAAAATTACTTTGGGACTACTACTATCATTCATATTCTACCAGGTTCCTACTTTCCCTTTTCAGTGGGGTTCCACATCATAGAACTTAAATCCTCCAGGTTTACATTTACTTTCAATTCACTTAAGTTTTAAATCTACAAGTCAAAACATGAGCTGCAGATCTTGTTACATCACACTCCTACATTGCACATGCTGTATGTACTTAAGCTTAAATTTTACAGCATAATTAATTCTTAATGCAATGTGTGCAAATTAGTTGTTGGTAGTTAGTGGTGTATTTTTTCTCTTGTTTTTTTAAACATCCTGCCCTTTGTGAATATTAACTAATAATTACAGTGCCTTATTTGCAGCTTTTCAACTTTCCTTTGTATCAATTTACAATCATAATTTTTAACGATAAGGTTGGATTTAGTCACTTGTGGGAATGTATTAACCTTTTGTTCAGGAAGAGATGAGACATTGCTTGCACCTGCTCTACAAATATGCACTGGGTTTTCTTATGCTAATTGTGCACATTTAAATCTTACATAAAAACTTCAGTGTGGGTGTTTAGATACAACTAAGATGCTTACATGTAATGCTGCTCAAACAAGTAGTGGCAATGACTCACAAGTTCTATGTACCAAGGAAATGGGATTAATCCTCTCAAAGTGTGTCTCTAGTGTACTTCCATGAGAGGGCATTGTGTTTGGATGAATGCAATGATTAGAGAAAGGCACTGCACCAAGATATGTGGGGACTGAAGTCACAAGACAAATAATTATATGCAGCCAGTTACAAAAAGTTCTGCAGGAAATGCTGAACTCTGGTGCTGACTGAACTTTGTTACTCTCAAAAAGGGTATTTTTGAACCTTTTCTCCTCTCATGCCCTTAGATCAGCTGGTGATTGTTCCTCTTCTAAGTCCATGTGTCTCATTCTGGTCACTAAAATGTTAGTAGAATGTTTACTATTTTCTATTTTTATTTACTATTTTACTATTTTCCAGGCCATGTTGAGAACACTGCATCCAGTTTTGGGCCCCTCCATACAGGACTGACACCAGTGGTGCAGTTGGTTTGTGCCTGGAGCCCTGTGAGGAGGGGCTGAGGGGAGGGGGCTCGC
>JAOXXN010000120.1:21581673-21604593 GCA_026770055.1 Myrmophylax atrothorax
TAGAACAGGAAGGGAGATAAGAGAAATAATACAAATGTGATACATACAGCTCTGCCGGGAGAGGGATGGATTCGGGCACTGCCAGGAACTGCCAGTGCCTGCACAGATGTTCTGGAGGAGACAAAATCTTGCAGAGAGCAAGAAACTGAAACGAGATGCTCAGGCTGACCAAAGCCCTGATCCATGACCCAAATGAGCCCAATTTGAGCTCATTGCTGGTCCTGCATAGTGCAGGAGTTTGGACCAGAGCTCTCCTTTGGTCCCTTCCCACCTTAATTACCCTGTGATTCCAAAATTCCTTTCTGGCAACTAATGATCATCCAAACATAGTACAGAAGAATTCTCTAAAATATTCCAGCACAGGTGATCTATAAACAGCAATGTTGAAATCAGCCATAGGCTACAGAAAATACTACACTGAATAATGGTGCATATAGGGAAGAAATGCCAAATTAAATTCTTTTCAGTAGGAACAAGGAAGAAGGGGTTTTTTTTTAGAATTAGAGCTACATCTTCTTGAATTCAAAACAAGGGACTGCAAATACAGATATCAAACCTGTTGGTGATTGGAGAGAATAGGAGGTAATATCAGTATTTAAAAATCAAGTAAGATAAGTCAACTGGAAACTGCTTCCCTAGTATTTGACTCCAGAAAAGTCTGTAAAGACTGAGTAAAACAAGTGAGAACACAGTCCTTTGTAAACTTAGACAGAACCAGAATTTTTCTTTTAATCCCAGATTTACAAGTGCATTGAAGACCAAAGTTCAAGGCTTAGGAAGCCTACTGATAAGTGCACTTAAAAGCTGAAGCTCTTATGGACTACACATATGGAGAAGCTCACACTACAAGCTGTGTGACCGAGTTTTTGTCCCACCCAGCTGTCTCTTGGGTGTTTCAGAGCCTCTCCTCTTCCTAGGAAGCTTTCTGCCCAATGATTTCCAAATGCAAAGTATTTGGGGTCCCATAATGGTAGGATATCTGCTAGAACAAGGAACTCAGATTTGAAAATCACACTTTCACATAATAACTGATTCTTTTCTTCACATGCAAGTGCTTTAGGATTAAATTTTAGACACATTTTCTGCCACACCATACTAGTCTTTAAAGATCCATAAAAAGAACAAATATTAGCTCAGAAAACATCTAGAATTATTTTTCTTTCTCTCCTTCCAAAGATATTTATCTAGCCACTTAAGGCTTTCATTACCAGATAAATTATTCCAGTATAAAAAGACAATTTGTGAAAGGGTTTAATGATTTTTCCACATAGAAACCTCTCTATAAACAAAATTTTACATGCACTGCACTATTCAAGTTTATACAACTCTAGCTGACCTGAAGATTATACAACCCTTGTAACCCAGAAATGCACAAGTAGATTATATGTTTTCTCAGCTATTAATGTTTGTAGCATCAGAACAAAGTCGGGCTCTTGTTACTACTTTTATATACTGGTATTACATTCCACTAAAAAAAAGTGATGAATAAAGGATCCACTTTTTAGCAGAATGGGGTCTTACACAAAATATCTGCAAACTAAGACAAATTCCAGAATACTGTGTTTCATAAACAGCAATCTAAACTTCATTGCAATATAAAGGCAAATATTTGCTTTTAATATGTAAATTCCCAGAGTCATAGTTTCATTTGTGTAACTGAAGACAGAATTTGGGCTATGAGCATAAATGAAAAAGATTATCAGATTCTCTCATTTGGCAAAGAAAGGAGGGAAGAGAAAGCAGTGAGTCTAAACATCATTTCCATCACATTTGTTCTACCATCATCTCTCCAAACTCAATCACAGATGACTATGATTTTGAATTCTACTTTGTGGTCATGGCTTGCTAAGGAGTACTTTACAGCAAATGTATTATGCTCACTCACCTTTCAGCTATATGAAAATTGGCCAGTTATACTGCTTTTTACAAAAGTTAGTTCTTTCTTCCCTTGCTTCCTTTCCCAAAATTCCTTAGAGCTTTCCTTTCTCCCTGATCAAGGATAGGTTAAAAGTTAGGTGCTCTATCAACACCATTTCAAGATGTAAGCATAAATAAAGAATCTCAGTCCACAGCAATTAAATTCACAGAATATCCAAGTTCAAGTTGTTGCTCTGAAGCAGCACTGCAAAGCACTGGCCTCAAATGAACAGGGAATATCAACATGTGCTGACAAATCTTACATAGCTACACTGGACTCATCATCAGAAATGAGGATAAGCACATGGCCCCTTATGTTTAAGTGATTTGGTGGTGCTGTATAAATATCTCCTATCAGAACAAGATTGTCAGCATTCTCTGCTGTGTGGGAGAGTTCATTTTCATAATCAAATTATCAGATGTAAAACTGTAAAGGAAGACTGTGAGTTAAGCTGAGCTTTATGAAGTCAGAACAGGACTTAAAAATGGATTACATTCCATAAAGACCAATGCATCTTGAGCCTTCTATCCATTCAAACCTGTTATCTCCCTATTGCTCCCCACATCATAGATGTGTGCTTTGAATTTCAGCTCCTCAGCTCCACCAGTGATTTTGCAATGCACTACTGAGTCAGCTGAAACGTTCTTAATAGTACCACTACTGGGGTTTTTTCCCCTCTTTCCATTCCAAAATGTAGGAGTCTCAGGTTTCAAAAGCCTCTGAAAATAACTTTTAATTCTGTTTTTTTTTCTTTATCTGTTTTTCAGTGCTAAAAAGGGAACTATTTAAAAAACAAAAAAGATCCCCAAACCAAACCAAACCAACAAAACAACAACAACAAAAAAAGTCTGTCTAAGCTGTTAATTTTGCTGGAGGGCAAATAAAAGACCTGCACAGCTATTTGATGAAAACATTCAAATGTGCTGAATTCCTTCATCTTATTAATTACAACTGGAACAAAGTTTTCAAACTTGGTAGACTGCTGGAGAAAAGCTTTAGAAACAACCAACTGGTTTAGAAGTTTCTATCTTTCAACAGGACAGGGCCTGCACCCAGGTAAAGCTGAGAATGCTTAGATACCCGTATGAAGTCTTGTTTCCAGAAGTGCCTACTTGTGCTCTCACTGAAGTTTACAGTTGTTGCAGTGTGCTCAGCTCCTCTGAAACTCAGGGCATATTTAAGATTTCCTTGCTTCTCATTAAGTTGTAAAACCTGCACAGCTGAAGACAGACTTGATGAGTAACAACGAAATAGACTGTAGAAGGGGTTAATACAGCCCAAAAGCCATATACTAAATAAAAATGCTTTATATATTAACTCTTTGTGCTTGCTGAAAGAAATTAAGGTAACTGAATCAATGATAGCCACCATCACAGAGAGAAGGTCAATGTGATGTTGACCTAACTTACTTTTAACATACTTTGGTCAGTCAGCACAAAAAGTTTTGAAACAGTACTTTTAGAAAGATTTGTTTGCTTCCGTCTTATAGGATGGTGACCTCCAGAACAAGATTTATGTTCTCTGACTGCAAGCCAGATTCCTGTATCCTGTTTATTTTTAACATGTTCTCTGTAAAATAAGCACAATTCAAATGCATTGTCACTCAAATAAGAGTCAAGCCCAAGCTCCCATTTAGACAGAATGTGGGTGTTTTATCCAACGATTATTTAATGATCCTGAAACAGAACCAAAAAAATCTTATTTCACATGACCACCCCAGCCACTCTGGTTCTCATGCAGGAAAAGAGAGCCTCTTTCCCACAACAAATTGGACAGGTATTGATTACTGCAATTTGGAAGGAAAGCTATTCAAATCCTTTCTGCCAGAGGAAGAAGTTAAACCTGGATTTCTTACTTCCTGGGAGATGCTTTAATTCACATTTTGTGGAAAGAAGGAAACCCTACCACCTCCCATCCTGATTGTGAAATGACTCCTGTGACCTTCTGATGAAAAAGCTGTTGGTGTCTCACACTGCAAGATCACAAGCAGATGGACTGATATTCCTGCAGAAGGAACTGGTTTTCAAACATACCCACACACTGCTTAGGTATCAGTAGCAACCACCAAGAACTCAGATGGTTCCCTGCTCCACTCCTCATGGGCTGCACAGTGAGCCTGGGGGCACAAACTGAGGCTCCCACTGTCCAGGAATTTGAATCCCAGAGCCACGTGCCACAATCTAACCATTTTCCTTAAAACTTCTCCCACACACTTCTGCATGAAATTCATTTTTCCAGTATATAATTTCCTCACCCTCTCTCCAACTTTACTGTTTCCAGGAGCCACTACTCCCGTGGACATGTCAGCAGCATGGATAAAAGAAATAAGGTCAAAATTCAACAGAAGAAAATAAGAAAACCTCAGCAAAAAGTGCACATTTTTTCATGGGATCTCATGACATATTACAAAAATCTGTTATACTTAGCAAGTTTAAATTATCCTATTGATCTAAGCCTCTCTTTTGCTTTCTTTTTTTATTTTCTCTCCCTAGTCACAATTCATTCTCTTTGTATCACTGGCAGTAATGTGAATTTGTGCAGAAGTGAGCAATGCCTGCTGCAGACTATCAGCATCTCCATCTTGCAGACTCAGTTGCAATTGAGCCAAGTACTTCTGACAAACAGAATCAAACTTTTTTAAAAATTGCCTTTTTTACTTTTTTTCAAATTTCCTTTTCTGCTTCTATTTTTATTTTCTATGTTCTGCTTTCAAGTTAATTTCTTTCCTGCTTTGTGCATTTCCTCACCCTCTCTCCAACTTCACATTTCCCTTTCCCCTCTCTCCTCTCACATTCACATTTACTTAGAGAAGTATTACAGTACCACAGTATTGATAAACTCCAGAATTAGAAGTACAGTCTGGCTCCAGCTAACCTTGATCCTTGCAAAAACTGTTTTGCTTCCTGAAAACTACAACAATTGGAGATGCAGAAAGCATCCAAGGACATGTGTGGGCCACTCCTGCAGCGTCCATGGACAGACTCGGTTCCCATGAGAGCAGCTCCAGCCTCTGTCTGCAGGCACAGCTGCACAAACGGTGCCTCATGAGAGCTTATGAAATAGAAGGAATACTGAAATATGGGATTCACTTGATTTCAGCATGAATAGAGGAGAGACACATCCTCCTACTGAGTTTTGTTGGATTTTTTGCATTAAAAAATTCACTTAAACCACATGAAACTGAAGTAAATTAAACTTGTGCATATAATTCTGCAGCTGAGTCTGAGCTTATTGTCAAGTTCCTGGAGCCATCTGCACCCACAGAGCCCGGAGAGACAGACTTTCATGGGAACCTGGCTGTCCCCATGCCTGAGTCACTCCTCCTGGCAAGTCCTTGGCTCAATCAACTGAGACAAAGTGAGATTTAATGTGTAGGCAGCATGGATTCTCTGGGAGTTCTGGCTCAAGTAAGCTAAAAAATAAAGTCAGTCAAATACCATTCTAGCAAAAATGGATCCCCATTGTATACATGGAGATCTGTGAGGGCTTGCAATTACCTTCCAGTCCTCAGCAAAATAACAAGGTACTGGCCCATAGACAACAGACATCTTTGAAAGAAGGATATTTTTTCTTTTAGCACTCCTTGTTTAGGTGACAGAGCATTGTTCAGAGTATGCCTAAGGTTGCATCCAAGCTGCTCTAAAGCTGTGATGGATATTTCACAAAATTACTTGCATGAGATTGCTGAGGTTTCTCAACTTCTTCCAGGAAAAGACCAGGACTGGGTTTTCTCACATAAATGAGACTGACCTTCAATTAAACCAAGATATGCAACAGCCACAAAAAGCCCAGAAATAAAACAGATTAAAGAAAACTTGTTCAAATTTTAGAATAGTCTCTTTCCCAACATTTTACTCCTACATATGCTTTATCTATCCTGCACTCTAACACCATATGAGGAAGAACACTTTTCTGTCCCAGAAGAAGTAACAAATAGAGCCAAACGTGCTCTGGCACAGCTTTAAAACTGCATGCAAATAGAGACACTTTTCCCCCCTTTAATCACAGAAGTGAATAGTAGTAGTGGTGATGGTGGTGACAAACACCCAAATTTAGGTCAGGGATTAAATAGCTGCAAGGACGGCTGGCAGATCACACTGTAGTTGTGCTCCTCTGGAAAGGCACTACTGTTGGTTGATATGAATTTTTATGTTACATGGATATGTGTATAAACCAGCTGACTATCACAGAAATATTATTTCCTAAGCAATTTCTTTATGAGAAGAGAGTAGGAAGACAAACAGCAGCTAATTGTAGATTTATGTTCTTGACTCATGGATTTTGACACAAATTTTGGGGGGTTTTGGCAGGTTTTTTGCTGTTGTTTTTGAGCAAGTGGGTGATAATACAAGACAACAGGAACAGAATGTGTTCTTAACCAACTGGCTGTTCCAAAACAATGCTGGGAAGTTGCTGACATACCAGTGTATCACTTGTACAGCAAAACTGCTGAAAGCAGCTCAGAGCCCACATTCATCTACTGCGTTGGAGCTGCTCACTTGGTTCCTGAGGAAAAACATCTGGATCCAGACTGCAGGCTTTCTCCAGGGGCAGCGAACACTGACCCAGCACAGTGCAGCTCACAGCTCTGGGTTTGGCCTGCAGACCAGCTGTCCCATTGTTTCAACCAGCCTGATTCTTGGTTAGTGCAGTTGCTGAGGTGGAAGATGCTGAAGAGCTGTTACCTCAGTAACACAGGGCAACACATACTGGAGTTCATGGCTGCCCATGGGATGTGACTCATTTGGTCATAAAACAGGTAATCCAGAACAGATGTACAAGTGACAACCTTCACACAGGAAAGGAGCAGAAGATGTGTTTTCTATAATTAATACTGAACAAGAAATGAAAACTTCTCTTTTACTCAATGTTTATTCAATAAAAACAAAATATGCTGACCTTGCCCTACTTCAAAATTTCTTAGAATTTTTCATAGCAAGTAAATCTATATTTTCATAGGCTTCTGATTATATTGGTGATTTATGGCTGGCTGATCCTAAATGCCATTTTCAATAACCTGAAAAGGAAAGGGATATGACTGCAAAGCACCGCAGGGCGATGGTAGGAGAGATACAGTCCATCATCACATCTTCCTTTCTAAGGGGTGAATTCTGCATTCTTTTTAATCTCTGGCAAGTCTCATTTATCACTACAGTACAGGTCTTTGCATTTAAAAGAATGTCAAGGCAACCTTAAAGTGTTTCTGGGAAAAAAAGATTTACTTGAATATGCTTTTCAATCAAGGATATACTCTAAAGGAAGTCCTAAATGCGATTATTAAATACAATGCAAATGTTCAGGGAAATGGGAGATATTTTGCACTCAACTTAGTTGAAAAATCCAGGTCAGGCTTTGCAAATATCAAAGACTTCCAGATAAAATCCAAGTACTTTCCAGTTCTTAAAGGAAATTTTTGCTGTGTGACATGCTGAACAATGACCATTTAGATGAAGTTATTAATAAGTAGGCAATTAAAACCACTCTTCTAAGGTCAGTAAAAGTCTCTGCTGAATGTGTATCTATGGTTAAAAAAAGGTCATCTTGCAGGAGTAATGGTCTCTCAGACAATTTTAATTGATGCAAGAGTGGGAGAGGTGGCTCTGTCACCATGCTGATGATCACCACCTCTAGCTTGGTTGCACGAGCCTAAATATGTGTAAGACCCTACAGCAACTTGGATTCAGGACCTGATACAGTCAAAAATTAACCCAGCATCAAAGAAAGGGAGGGGTGGATGAGAAATTAGTTCTCTGTAAGGAGCAGACTCTCTTTTTGGCTAACTGTAGGTGATTGGGATTGGAAACTATGATGTATTTTCTTTTGCTATCAGCCAGACCTTGTCAGTTCAAGACAGCAATGTCCCAAAAATATTATGATCTGCAAGGTGTGAGATGCAGAATAATCCAGGAAACATTATAACTCCTTTAAGGTAAGTAATTGATGGAACTTCATTTGGAATAGAATGGAAAATACCAGACTGACCACTGTTTATGAAATGTGACATTGTGCTAGTTTTGGAGAGGGTGACACAGATTATTCAGAAACAAGGGGGAGGAAAGAAGAAATACTTTAAACTACTCAAGGAAAAATTTTTACAAAGTGTCTAATTAAACTATGCACTTTTTTCCACAGGAAGTAATTTGGGACAGCACTTTAAAAGGAGTCATGAAATGACTGGAGTTTTAGACTTACGCCTAATGCCACTGATTTGGGAGACAGACTGAGTCTTCTCTCTGCAGGCTTACAGTCAAGCAATACATATCAGATAGCAAAAAGTCCTAAATCTGTCTTCAGGGCTGTTTCTTACATCTTACTGTGGCACTTTGGTTCTTTTTATTGCCAAAGACCAGTGTAATGAACTGTTTGAATATTTTTCATTTGATCTTGTATGGGAATTACTTTGCTCCTCATAAAAGCAGCAGTATCTCGTGGAAGCCTCTGCATGCATAGTTACAGAAAAATTTAGGCAAGGATGATCATGGGAGATCACGGGCAGTGTCCCACTCAAAGCAAGGTGAACTTCACAGCTGGATGAGATTGATCATGGTCTTTCCCAGCTGAATTGCAAAGAATCTCAAGGGTAGAGGTTCTACAGCTGCTGAATAACCTGTTTAGACTGCTGAACCATCCTCACCGTGTATTTGCCACTCACATACAATGAGAACTTCCCTTATCACGTTTTGTCCTGATCCCCCTGTCTTTTTACTGTACACCTCTGGGAAGGGACGGGCTCTGTGTTCTCTCTAACCCCCGATAAGAGGAGAGATATTGAAAGGGTACAATCAGTCCAGAAATACACTTTTCCCTTCCAAGATGCATTTTTTTACCTAGCAACAGCATTTAGACATACCTGCAGATTACAATTTTCAAACTGCAAAACAGATTGAATGGGATGGAAAAGCAGGCCTACGTTAGCCACAGAATTTCTCACGCTTTGGGTTTTAAACCTGCCATCAGTGTATTTTCCAAAAAGTCATGCTTATAATTCAATCTAATTGTGACCTCTTGAAAGTTAGGAAATCAAATTACCAAGAATTAAAATGACCAAGCATATGAAATGAAATTTATGGTGCTTCTTAGTGCAGCTTGTGTTTGGGCCATGATCTCAGGGTGGCCTAGAAGGTACAGTGTACTATATTCCTTTATCTGGACTGCAGACTTCTGTCTCTTGCCATCCTGAGGATGGCTCTTTTAAGACATTCAGAAAACATGCTTTCAAGATGTCTGTTCTTGACAGTTCAACTGCAGGAAAGATAACTGAAGAGAGGTATTCATCTTTTAAGTACAGGCAGGGATGTTAATCTTGTGGTTCAGAACTGACAGTTTTTCTTTTCAAGTGTCATAGACTTGAGCTCTGATTACACACTCTTTAGAGGCTCCAACAAAAGAAGCTCTTGTTTCATCTGTGCTTCATGCTGTTGGTCTATTGTTTTACACATTCATTTTGATAAATCATACAAAAAGCTACCTTGAAATTAAGTTTTTGTCATTAACAGAGGTAACAATACCTCTGTAAACAATCTTTTATAAAACTCTATCAGATTTTTAAAATGTCCTACCAATTCAGTAAGATTCCCAATATTTTTCTCTCATCTGTCTTGTACTTTCTACCACATTTTGTTATTCCTCTTATTTTACAACCTAGGATATTTAACAATGTATCAGCAGTTCTTTAACACTCTATGGTCCATATCTCTGCATACCAAAAACATTAGACTCTCTTATAATCCAAGGAACCTACATCACAAAATTTCCCAGGGTTTTTTCTGGAAATCATTGTGAAGGCTTTCGTTTTGTTTGCAAATGAACAAGAGAAGGTGCAGTGTCTGGTCCTGCTCCTGCCAGCCCTGAACCTGTCACAGCCTACCCCTGCTTCTTTGTAATTGAATGTTAAATATCTAAGTGAGAGTTATTCAAATGTGAAAGTATTTAATTACACACTCATACTTCATTAAATACAGTTATGGGCAATACAAATTGTATGCAGAATTACACCTCAATAGGTTGTGAACATTCAGCCCTCCAGCTACAGCCTGTGGGATCACAGCCAACCCCCTCCCTCCTGCTGCTGACAGCTTGTGGCAATCCTGTGCAGAGTCCTTCACACGGCACTCTCTTGTGTCCCAGACATTATCTAGAAATCCAGAGAGCTCAGTGGTGAAAGATGGCTCAAACTTTCTCCCACTTTCTTCCATTTTGAAAAGAACACAAGCCAAAACAGTGTAAGTCAGAAACTTCCAAAGCTCCCAAACATACCACCACAAGAGCTCCAACTCAGCAAATCAACTTCTTTCTTTGCAAACATGGGTGGTGTGCATGCTATGAATTTACATCATTTCAAGTGACAAAACAAACAGAAAACAAATCCATTGCAAGCTACTAAATGCAGCGAAACAAACTCTGACTCCGAAAACTTAGCTTTAAAACTGTTAAAGGTTGGGAGAGCATTTAGAGAATATATTACAATATTTGTTGCTTTTACAGTATTTTTTGGGCATTAACTTCTACCTGCTGGTTAAAACAATTGGCCTCACTTAGTGTGGTCATTTTTATGCTCTACATAATAATGAACAGAATTTCCCTTTCACTGAATCTTTTTATAATTATCTTCTTATCTACTTACCTTGGCCTGGTTCCAAAATTATGTATATGCACCCCTAAAAGACTGGAGAAACCTCGTGGATGATTCAGCATAAATCCCACAGGGTATTTAACTTCTCTTCCCAATTCCATCAAGCCCAAGGCTAAACAGGTGCCTTGATCATAACTCAAATCTACTCACCTGCCTCTCATCTCTCCAGCAAGAGGACTTCGCTAACAAAAACCACCACAGCTTTAGGAGGGAGGTTTTCATGTCTGAAGAAGTGCAAATCTTGGAGGTTTATATATACTCATTCTAGTGAATTAATGGTCAGATACACACAGGAAAGAAAACAGAAATAATCATACATGCAGACTGCTGGCAGAGTGTGCTCTTCAAATGCTTGATATCACAGGGGTTTGCTACAAAACAGGGAACAAGAGAAAGAAGAATTAAGTCCTGACAACAAGTTTATAGATACAATAAAATAAACAGGATATTTCAATATATTTATATTTTGAATATGGAATTTTCAGCCTAAAAATTTATCTTTAGGTGTGGAAGTACATTCTCCTTTTTTCTATACATTTCTTTATCTCCTTCTAAAAATATTCCACTTCTTTGGCTCTCAAAGCAAGTAGACCCTGATTCTGCCATATTCTTGCATTTTACTTCA
The DNA here is from genome assembly GCA_026770055.1 of Myrmophylax atrothorax. Taxonomy (NCBI): domain Eukaryota; kingdom Metazoa; phylum Chordata; class Aves; order Passeriformes; family Thamnophilidae; genus Myrmophylax; species Myrmophylax atrothorax. The sequence goes on from JAOXXN010000120.1 coordinate 21,592,849, forward strand.
CCTCAGATGGCTTGGGAAGAGTGACTTATGCCAACATTATCACAATATCTCAAAAGAAGTGATCTTGTGTAATCAATACAAACAAAATTTTGCTATCTGCTCCATCCCTGCTCTGTTACCGGCACCAAGGCCATTGTGACTACCAACTAGAACAAAAGCCTCAACAACAATGTGGCACTGGAATTGCATTTTGTTTGTGAGAAGGAATTTTTCTTTCCTCTTTCCCAGAGCTTATCTATAAAACCTAAATTATCTCCCTAAAGTGTTTATTTCTGTATACTTTTCAGATAAGAGTGCCTGAATGTTTATTCAACAGTGAAGAATCATGCTCTCCTGCCTCACTCCACTGTTCTGATGCTCAGATATAAATGGAGGGGCAAAATATTCCCGAATTTCAGTTAAATGAGGAATCAATAGAAACAACAGTAGATACGTTTTCAGTGTCATTTTAAAAACTGAAGGCCGTTGTGTTTGAACTCCATTTTACATGTCTTCCTGATATTGTCACAAGCAAATGAATGCACCATTTATGGTAAGATTTTGTTGCTTAGGCCCATTAGATGCAGACCAAGTTTCAGTACCAGTAAATAGCCCAACCCCATTCTCTCAAGTTCTCCATTCAGCTGCATTTTGCAGTAGTGTGAAGGACCTAGTGCAGTTTTCTTTCATCCACACCAAGTGCATGGGAATGTAAAAAGCCAGTTTAATCTACCAGGTTTGACTAGAAAAGAGGCCCTGTGGCTAAACTGGTAGCAGTGTCTCAAAGTTACAACACTGTTAAAAATTATAGTCTCCATCACAGTAAGTCTCTGAGCCCTCAATAACTATAAAAGAACAACATAAGATACGACAGTCTGAAATAAGTGGGAGTGCTCAAGACATGAGATCTGTTTTGGGAACATGAATTCATTCAACATCTATGGTACCTTTTCCCTCAGCTGCTGAGAGCAAATGTCCCATATCTGCCTCTCATTCTAAAGAAAGGTAACATATTTAACAGAAAAAAGCAGCAGCATTAGGTCACAACATTCTGGAGTTTACAATTATGCACAGCAAAGAGGATTAATATCAAGTCATTTTGCTTTCCTTATATGCTTCTTCCTGGCTCTTTTAACACACACAGACATAGTTTTTATTATTGCAATAAAAAAAAAAGATCATTGTTGTCCTACTTCAAGTCACATAAGCACAGAGAAATATGTGTTTGAATTTTTTAAAAATAAATGTTCAGCTAGTCCTGGCACAAGTCTTAGGATTTAAATATCCCAATTTCTTTGGACTGTAAAAAACAAAAGATGTCTTTGTAAGGGTAAATTTTCAATCTATCAAAAAACCTGTTTGCCTTATTTCATTTGCAATGAACATTAAACACTGCAGAACCACTGAGAGGAACCAGGGACACAGAAAGCAAGGGGAACTTCCAAACTCTGTATCTCACAGACCCATATTTGGCCATTCTGTGCACTTCAACAGCGTCAGAAGGACTCCTCAAGGGGGAAGGACAGAGGGACAGACAGGAGATTCTCTGCTTTGGTACCTAGTACGTACCCAGGTACTTGGAACAATGCACTTTAACTACTAAGGTGCCTGGCAGCTAACAGCAAAACACATCCCTCTTTTTACAATTATTTCCATATTTCTGTTGTCATAACTGGCACCACTTTGGTGGCAGGATTTATAGCACGTGGAGCCCAAAAGATTGTGAAGCCTAAAGACAGTTGAGCTGCAGAGCAGACCACAGGAAAAGAGAGGCAGTTGCCCTGAAATAGCTACTTCTGTCATTTCTTTTAAAAATGTGAAGTGACTTTCAAACTGAGTATAAAGCAGCATCAAAAAACCTGTCAGTTTTTGACTGGTAAGTTGAATGGTCTACATAAAATTCAGACTGCTTGGTATGACAGTTTTTTTGCCTCATATTAAAGGGTATGTGTAGTGCTGGAAGGGATTTAGAGCAGACGGGGAAATGCAACTCTGTGTCCTGTGAGGTGGCCGTGGAAAGATGGCTGGGGGCAAAATCAGAGGGAACTGAGAAGTTATATTCACATCCTCACAAAAGTTGTTATGGTACAGAAATTACAGGGTAAAATGCTGCTGCTGCTCCCTGGATGGAATGTGGTTGGCACCTTTGCAATGACTCCCCACACAACAGTAAGCACCTGCTGAGAGGGATGGAATAGAGAGTGAAGCAGAGTGGAGACACCGTGGCCTCTTGCCACAGAAATCCCTGCAGGAAGGGGAAATAGATGGTACTTTGCAGCTGATGAACCGCATAGCACCTGTCAGCCAAGGGAGATAGGAGATGTTTTGCTGCTGAGCAAACAACTGTGGTGAAATCTCTCTCCTCAGATGAACTTGTTTCATTAAAGCCTTATGGCAATATTAATGCACAACTCCATCCCAAAGTTGCCACATTCAAGGGATGACCATCTCCCAGAGGGCATGAACTCTGTACTTTTTTTGACATATCTTTAAAAGTGAAGCTAGAGAATTTTACACCAATCAGTAACGAAGGTATTTATGACTAAAGTCACTCAAGCTCCACCTAAACTTAAAGACATACTAAAAAGCAAGTTGAGAATGAGGGAAAATTTAGGGATTACTCCATTGTAACTTCTGGGATCAGTTGACAGGTTGACCCTTAGGGATGCCTATTGGGTAAGAGTCATAGTCTGTATGTACTGAATACTTATACTGGGGATTAGAGCTCATCTGTGTGTTGCTTTGAATACATTTTTGCAGTCAGATACTATCACAAGAAGTCTTCAAACCTCAACCACTCACAATTTTCTATTAATAAGGAGTGTTTTTCCATAACCTGTTAGTGTGAGTCCTTCTCGGGTGCTGGCAGCTGCCAGCAGTGGGTAACACACTCGACTGAAGTGGGAAGACCCACTGAGGTGTCTCCCCTGTGCTGTTGCTGTATTTCCCTGGGTAAGTCAGTCAAATCACCCTTTGATCCATTAGGACTGTTCAGTGGGGGGTTCCCTTAACAGGATGCTGACAGACTGGTTGGGCACGGGGGTCTTGGCTTTCCTGGGATACTGACAGAAAAATAAAATACTAAGGGTCAAGGAAAACTGCCCTTTTCATGTGAGAGGGCTCTCTGCCCTTGGCTCTACAGATCACTTTCTTGGTCATAAAGACAGGTCCTCTTACTAAACCTCCAGGCAGTTCTGAAAGCACTCCCAGGGCTGGAGCCCTGGAAAAACTTCATGACTTTTTGGCAGAGCAGAGACTCTGCAAATTGCTTGATGAGAAATTGTGCAAGGAGAAGTAATACTCCTTCTGCAATTTTCAATAAAAGAGAAGTTACTTGACTGTGAACTTTTAGCCTCCATAGGACAAGCTTCTACCCAAATCATTAAGTGTCCTGGAAAATACCGAGAACCAGGCAGCAGGGGAGGAAATCCCCTGTCAAGATCCTTCTTGTGATTTCACTGGGAGGAAGCTTGCTGCCCACATAAGAGCAGCCTCTCCTAAAATTAGCACTATAAGCTCTATCTACTCAGAGTTTCTGGGTGAAGAACTGGCTCTGTTGAAATCACAGGCCAACTCCTATTGACTTAAATTACTTAATACCCTAATGGAGACCCTGAGACAGAGGACAAGCCATGTGGACACTAAGGTCTGTATCTGTGTCAGAAATACTGGTGCAACCAGGAGCTGAAAAGATACTGGGAACTCATGGAGGAACTTCCAGGAAAGACCACACAAGCACCAAAGTATGATGGCAAGACAACTCCTATTTCTCTCCCACTCATCTTTCCTCTTTTTAATCCTTCTAAGTGACCACAGGAGAGAGCAACAACAGCACAGGAACTTCTATGCTCCTTCTCCGAATAGGTCTGTCCCAAGACCACTCACAGAAGTCATAAGAAGGCAAGGTAGACCTCACTGGGCCTCACCAGTGGTCCAGCTGCCACAGTGTCTCCAGCAGTGGAAGACACTATTTCAGGATGTCATACAAACATGGCTCCTTTCTGCAGTATTTATCCTGAGGATTGCTCAGCGTCAATGACCATTGAATTAGAGATGTTATACATTTCTGCCTACTCCTTTTAGTATTTATTTATGGACCATTAGCTCATTATTTTTTCCATTCCCCTTTGGAGTTAACTGATATTGTTATCCCCCAGAACCTCCTGCAGCATCTTGCAGCAGTTCACCATTCATTCTGTAAAGAAGTACTATTCTATTATTTTTGTTAAACCCCTTTTTCCCTAGTTAGTGTGTCTTGTGATTCTGGCATTGTATGATTTAGCAAACAGCAGTTCTGCATCTGTTGTTTGCTATCAACTGCCTTCACAATTTGAAAAACATCAGTCACATCCCCTCCTCCTTCTGAACTCCCTCTCCAAACTGGAAGATCCCAGGCATTTTCATTTTTACTGTTTTCCAGTCCTCCTTCTCTGTATCTTTTATATCTTTTCTAACTATCCTTCCTGCAATACAGACACCAGAACCATACCCAGTAGGCAAAATATGTGTGCACCAAAGTTTTGCACAGTGGAAAAAATCATGCTTTCTGGTTTATTCACAAGACAGCACTGAGATAGGCCTGACATTATGCTGAATAAATATGCCTGGCACCACCTCCAAGAAATTTGTGTCATGGGCCTGTCAAAGCTCTCCTCCTCCTCTGTGTTCAATCTTTTCTTCACCCTCCTACTGCATGCTCACATTCCTCCAAGCCAAGTCCACACTGCTCTCCCATTTTTCTGCTACACTCCCACTTTCCAAGCCACCCTTTCCAGTCTAGATAGGTATCCTGCATGCACTGATTTACTGTGCACAAGACACTGCTGAACACACTAGGAAAAAGATATGGGAGATCTGCATCCTTGTCTTATCCCAGAGCAGCTACCAAGAGGCATCTGTATTTGCACTGCTGTTGGGAGCAGTTGTTACCATGTGTATGATGTAAAGACATATTCCTTTCACATATCTCTGCTTGATCTCCTGTATGCAAGCTTGGTGGGTCCAAGCCCACTCTCCTCTGCCCAGCATGGTGGATCAGGGCAGAGGGGATCAGGATGCACTTCAATGTCTCAGCCACAGAGCTGCATCTGCCACAGCCTTGCTCTGAGTGCTGAGTATCAACACCCAGATGAGCCAAGGCACCACTGCTAGTGAGGAGAAGGGATGGAAGGAAGAATACCGTCAAACTCCACCTCTCCTTCTCCTCCTTTGTCCCTGCACACCAAGTCCATCATTTGCACAGCCATTTTGCCACCCCTGGAAGGTGTGCAGCGAAAAAGGCACTAACCAGGGTGAAGCATGCAGACACTGCTTCTCTGTTAAAAGGAAAGTTGTCAGGCAAAAGGTTTAGATTTCCACAGTGAGAAGCATGGAAAGGGTATTTCTTCAGGAAACAACACAACCACCACTACTGAGGCTGCTCAGATTTTGCCTGTTTCCCCAGCCTGGCTTCTGTCCTTACAGCCATGACACTCAAATCTGCTGTTGCTAAGGATAATTTTCACTGGTTCCTTCCACAATAATGTGTATTCCGATATCATCTAAAGTAGGCATAACTTTGTTGGGGGGGTTTTTTCCCAGTGGAAATCTGTAAAGCATATTTATTGTCAGCTTGTATTTTACATGAAGGATCTGATTGGCTCATCATGAAATAACAAAGGCCTGACTTTGATCTGAGAATGATTAAAGCCTACAAAAACGCCTCAGCAGTCCTAGAACTAACTGGACTATAACCCCAGATATTTTCTGCATAATATTTGAAATAAAATGTTTCACAAGTGAGCCTCAAGATCTCAAATTAATTTAAATGAATTAGAAATGCATAGCCCATTGGTTGTGTAACTTCATTGAAGGTACAGAATTTATGGCAATATCAGTGAAAACTGAACATGTTCAAAACACAAGCAGACATATTAAAAACATTCATGCTGGAGAGTAACATAAAATACCACCTGATCAGCTCAATGATGATTTATATCTTTGAATTAACAAAATTTCTCTGTACAGTTGCCATAAGACTGCAGTTTTACAAACTGATATTTAGTTGAACATATTTATAACAGAAACTATACACTATGTACAAACCTAGTTCTCCACAGAACTCTTTGTTCAGCATGCTTCAACACAGAGGTGATTTTCCAATTTCTAGGACAGGATGCCAGCTTTTCCTTTAATTTAAATACCAAAACACTTATCAAAACATGAAAAAAATCCATCTGCTTTCACATGGTGCTGGTCTTAAGTCACTTGTTTGTTACCTTATGTTACAGAAAAGTAGAACCAGTCACAACAATAAATAAATTTGCTTAATATCAACTAAAGACTTATATTCATGTGATCACACTTTCAACCTGAGTGCTTTTACAAGACTGTACGATCCATTTATCTTTGCTTTTCTTGACACGTAGATCAGAATTGCAACTACAGGTACTGCTACTGCTGTTACAGAGGAGAAGGCAATAATCAGTGGTAACATCTGATCTGGGTTTTCCAATCTTGCTGAAAATGGAAAAAAAGGAGAAACAAGTTGTGTGAAAGTTGATTGAAACAGAAATGTGTACATCACTGTAAAAGCAGTGTTATAAATGATCTACATTTGGAACACTATTTCTATTTTCATGCGCAAAGCACATTTCAAAACTTTTTTCTTAACATCTTTTTCTTTAGTAACTTCATATTACACACTTCAATTTCTAGCCACTACCTTGGTCTTTTATTTGCTAGGCAAGTTCAAATCCATCTGATACCACCTACAATGAAGAATACCATGAATTTCATGAAGAATATATAAGGAATACCACTTATTTCACCCAGGAAACATTTGGGCATGTTTCAGTCTCCTGGAATCATTGCTTCAAGGGGAAGACCATGTTTTAAAAGCCCACTCCTTAGATATTTTTGTGAAACAGGACTATCTCTGCATTAGTCTCCACATTCATGCGTGTGGACAGAAGTTCAGCCAGAAACCTTCTTTTTCTGGCCCTATCCCTAAAACTACTGCATCAGTTTTGGTAAGAGAGACAATAACATCCACACTGAAAGGCGGTTAAATACAGCTTTTTCTCATGAGGTGTTCTGTTGTTTGGTTTGATTTGGGATACATTGTTGTTGTTGTTGTTTTAGGTTAACTGCAGTAATGTTGTGCAAGATCAGCCATGAAATAGTTGTGCTCAAAAATTTACTAGGAAGTACAAAGAAAAGAGGTTTAAGCCAATAGATCTACCTACATACAACAGCTATCTCAATCACTGTGATGTTATTTCCAACCTTATTGAAAACACAAAGCAAATATATGCCTATGTATTTTCATTGATGTTTTAAAGTAAAAGGGTTCCATTCACTGATGGCAGAATAATTTCTCCTGATGGACTCTTTTCAGGACCACCACTGGTGGTGTGTTACTGTACATGCTACATGTAATAATGATATTTTCTCCTCTTTTAACATTTTCTGATAGATATACTAACACAGTAACATTTTGGGGAGCAGCTGAAAAGAAATGCAAGGTGGGATTTAGCCACAACAGAAGTGAAAAGTCATGAGGTATCAGCAGCTTTTACACACAAAGTACTAATCCAGTTAATGGACCGACTATAATAGCTGGGCATGTGGGTTTAGACTCTGCTCTGTCACTAGCTATCCTTCAGCTACGGACAGACAGAACATTTTATCAAGTGATGGGTAAATTTACATTATATGGAGCCTTCTCTTCTTCTCTTATTTTAAAATCACTGTTTATTTGAGTTCATGAAAGGACACAGACCAACAGACCCAGAGACTGACGTCCTCTTTCAACACAAGAGAAACAGAAAAGGCAAAGCTAGGAATCCTAGAATCTTATTTTTTTTCCATTAGGTTCTGCAGTTTTACATCCTATTTTCAAAGGTGGAAGTGGAACTATGAAAAATTTTGAAGCAGCAACTATTTTGTGCATCTACCATTTTGGGGAGAAGTTTTCATTAGCACTGATACCTTACCACGTACAACAAGGACTTATGCGACATTTCAGTTTTTTTAAAGACCATTCTTAATGGAACTGAGTATGTCACTCTGGCTGTCTAAAAAAAAATCCTAATATGAACTCTGTACAGTAGTTAACTTAACTAACCTTTGACATAAAGTGCTACTGCCCCCCCAGCTCCTCAGTGGTGTGCATGTGTCTTTCTCTGCATTCTTTAGCTGAGCTCTTTCTATGGTATATTTGCCATCTACTGTTTCAAGCGTTGTGACCCCACCGCCTATTTTCTTTTACAGAGTACTCTGAACCATGTAACATCCAAAGATGTGCAAGGAATGGTAACACTTTCTTCTTGTATCGCTGCACTTGAAGAGGAAATCAAAAGTGTATTTAGTGAAGAACAGCAAAGAACAGGGGAGAGGGCAGGCTTAGTGGCAGAAGTGATTCCTAAGCAATACACTGTTGCTGTGAAATAGACAGAGTGGCCTGGCTAAAGCAGAGCAATCTGCCTACTGAAAATGAAACGTGGCTATCATTGCAAGAGAGTTGAGGAATCAGCAATTGTTACAGCTTAAAGGCAGCTTGAAAGAACAGGATACAGAGTTGTAACTTAGAGGAGAGCAAGCTAGCTGTAACACAGTGCTCCCACAGAGCAGTTTCAGATGTACTTTCTTTCTGAGTCTTTTTTCATGCTGATACCCACTGAGAGCTATTTGGAAGAAAATACAGGCACTGCATCCCTTCTTTGCCTCATGCATACAGTTGCCGACTAGAAGAGTGATGGAAGCAAAGCTCCACTGACATAAGAACTTTTCATAAGCCATCTGTACTAAGGCAGATGTCAGGCTTCATTGTTTAAAACTTCCTAAATGACTTAATGACATTAGGGACACCTTTTAACTCTATTGACACCAAAGACAGAACTACCCCATTCTTTACACTAGGAGACCTGGATCTAAAATATGTAAACCAAAAAACTTTGTTTTCCATCTTGTTCTACAAACCTTGAACAAATAATTGCACAGCTTTTACTTCCTTGCCCAGTTGGTTATAAGCTTCACATTCATAAAGCCCCAGATCTTGACTTTTTAAGTTCTGTATAGTTAAAGTTGCATTTTTAGAAATTTTCTCGGACTCCCCGGTGGCCTTCTTTTTCTTCCAAGAGATCACAGGAGATGGATTACCAGAACTGGTACATTTCATCGTCACAGTTTCTCCTTCTTTAACAGCAGTAGCAGGGATAACAGAGATAATTGTATTCTTTGGTCCATCTGAAAGGAGGAGTCCTATAATTAATCATGACTGGATTTGTTAGAGACAGATCCAACATGTCTTATGGATGCTGGATTGTCAGCCTCCCAAAGTTAATTTCTTTTTTAAAGCACACAGTATCAGAGTTTCCACACCAACCCTTCATAGGACAGACACACTAACCAAGTACTCTAACCAAGACTGTTAAGAAGGTAGATCAGATCCTCACTCATTCAGACCCTGATTTAAGACTGCCATTACATTAAAGATTTCATGACTTCGTTTTGTTCATCAGTACTGCTACTTTCTTTGGGAAGATTAAAGGACTATGCTGATTTTTTTTACTTACAGGATTTTGTTTAAATGGATGGTTACATTTATCACTGCAGAAATAACTGATTATTTTTAAATGGCTGGGAAAACTTCACACATACTTACATTCCACATTAAGTGTTATTTCACTTTTACTGTTCCCAAACTTATTTACTGCTACACATTCATAGTCTCCTCCATTTAGGATCATCACAGATGGAAGAAGGAGAATGCTCCTTGAACTGTAAAGTCCCATGTCTGTACTGTCAGATTTTCTCCTTAAAATAATCTTGGGAGGAGGGTTACTCTCAGCAGAACATTGTATGGAAACATTTTCTCCTTCTTGAACTGTTGTAGAAGGCTCAATGGAGAGCTCTGTAAGGACTGGAGCACCTGCATGACAAAAGAAAAGGCTGTTATACTAATGCAAAAGTACTAAAGATAGAGGAGTTTTTAAGAAAGCAGGAATTGCTTGCCCAAGGATCTATTCATTTTGGTTTTGAGCAGACTCTATCTGAGACTTTTGGCTCTGTTGAAACAGTAGCAATCAATAAAAATAAAAAAAAAAAGAAAAAAATAGTTTTACCTTTAAATGACTATTACATATAATACTAGTGACTAAAACTACTACTTAAAAGAAGGAGAATGTGAGGATTCTGTGAAATTGCTATATACATTATATTTCAAGGAAATAACTGTGTGTCCCCCCTCACCACTTTTGCAGATTCTTCTATCACTTTAAGGATTGCATTGTGGGAAATTTATAAAAGTGTGCATATACAACAGCACAGACAGAATGAGCTGAAAATTAAGCATAGAAAAAAAAAGTACTGCCCATGAAGAGCAGTCATAAGTTGAAGCTAAATCCTGAATTTATAACAAGAAAGGCCCCACAATTTCCTAATTTTTAGTGTTTCAGCATCCTTCAGCCTGAAAAGCAGCTGCCAGTTAAGTACTGCATAATCCAAGTTAAAGTCAAGCAGACCTGTACCTTGTATGACAATGTTCACAGTTGCAGTCTCTGTTTTATTAGTTACTATATTAATTGCTTCACAGGTGTACAGTCCTGAATCATTGAAACGGGCACGGGGAATGGAAAGGACATTGTTTCTTATCAGATGCTGAATGCTTTCTTCAGCCAAATGTTTTCTCCAAACTATTTGTGCTGGTGGGTTACTCTCAGTCACACAAGTGAGATTTAGAGAGTCTCCTTCCATTGGTGAGTTGCCGGGAGACACAGTAATGACAGTATTTTGTGGACCAACTGTAAAAGAACAGAAAAGAAGGAGAAGCTCAGTAAGTAAATGAAGAATGACAAGCACATCTTTAACACCAGTGTCTCTAGAGGTACATTTCACAGAATAATAATTAAAAAATGATTAATGTGTATCCCAGTAACACAGTGGAACAGTTTTTCCAGACTTGATAAGACATTTTGCTTGCAGGTTTGAAAGCTAAGCTGGACAAAATGTGTACAATTTTTTTTTACTCTGTTTTTATCTCCCTACTGTTTGTAACTATAAACTTGGAATTCCTAGGCGTTCACTTTCAATTTTAAAAACATTTGTTTATCTGCATGATGCCATTTTCCTTCTGACCTTTACTTTCTGACTGAGCACCAGGGCCTGAGATTATAGAATGAGGGGAGTTGCTTAAGCATTGCTTAACTTCTGTCATGAACAACAGTGGGTATTTAATGACTCAGTGACTGCTACTGAATAAGACAGAATTCAAATTAATACAATAGATTATCTATATAAATAATACAGATAGGAAGGGCAGATTACAAATTATTTATAGCACACACTTTGTAAAGCTATTCCATGAAACTTAAAATACTTTGTGTGAAAGCCCAAGCACAAAAATACGTACAATTTGCATTCAGCTTCTGAGAAGATACTCTTTCTTTGGGTTCAAAATCCATAGAGGGAATTGGTAACTTGGCCACACAGGTAATCTCTTTCCCAATATCTTCAGCCATGGGCTTAAATGAATATGTCACAGTTTTGGTCTCTGTATTTGTGCTGTCATCTTCATAAAAATATTTTTCATGAAGAACATGTTCCTCTTTCTTTAGGAGTACTTCCAGGTAATGAGAAGGATACACATCAGGAATTTTACAGCTGACAGTGACTGTTTCTCCAGCAGCTAAGGATGGGCTGATCTCAAGGACAGGATCACTGGGAAAAGCTAAAAAACAAAATCAAGTTCTTTAGACTAGCAGAGATGAATACTAGGGTCAACAT
>JAOXXN010000120.1:21604693-21619228 GCA_026770055.1 Myrmophylax atrothorax
GGGTCAACATTAAAGCAAGATGCAGACAGAAAACATCTTGAATTTAGAGGTATTCAGAATATGACATTCTATCAACTTTATTACAAGACATATCTTGATCTGAAGATAAACAAGTCTTTTATAAGCAGTTCATACACTAACAGGAATTTAATTTGTACAGTTTCTGAAATATGATCACAAAAAATCTAGTCAGATGCAGCAAGGCAGTGATACAGTTGCCCAAATATAGGTACTCAGAGCAATCCACGCACTGGTGGTATCCTGTTTTCTGTGCTGGTAGGTTTAGACATCTGAATTATTCTCCTGCAAACTACAATGGCTTTGTTTTTTCCCCCCAGCTCTATGACTGCATTTGGGCAGTGTATATTTTGGCTTTCAAGAATTACCAAGAATAAGAATAAATGAATACATACTATGTTCAGTGCAGAAAGCTAGGCAGAAAAGGGCTAAGAAAGTGTCCTGAACAGACAGATAAAGGAATCTTACAGGAAAATATATGTTGAGCTGTAGCAGACTCATTATCCTAGAATTGCAAGTTATCTACCAGCCACGATATCTAAAACACTTATTAATTTTTTATAAACATGCACTACTTAAAGAGAATTCTACATTTTTACTTACAGTAAAGTTCAACTTTGACACTCTTCTCTTTTTTATCTTTCTCACCACAGAAGACAGTACACAGATAAGCATGAGAATTCACAATGCTGACTGGGTTCATAGTCAAGGTAGAGTATGTCCCATGGTTGTTCACTGTTCCTCCAAGGGGGTTGTCCATTTGTGTTCTCCAGGAAAAACTTGGTGATGCACAGCCAGTAGTATTGCATGTGAGTATGAGTGTTTCTCCAATCTGTGCAACAATTCTATTAGCAGGTATAACCTCCATATCAAAAGCTTTAACTACAATAGGGAGAAAATATATAAATTCAGCAGCATTCTCAACACTTATTTTTCTATTTCTTCCTGTGTCCTACTGTGACACAAGGTCTTTACATTTCAAGATTACAGTTCTGTAGAAGTTAACTAATAAAACTCATAATGGTTTACATCTCCAAAATACCCCATAAATATTGTTATTTTTGTCAAAGATTATACAGACTCAAGTGACTAACAGATAGTGCTCATATACAAAATGGCATAAAACCAATGCTATCAGTGAAAAGAAATACATTGGCATAATATAATTTTTTTTTGTCAGGTGGATCTGGTTCTCAAACTTTTGTACCATTTGAGGGGAGAGGCGTAAGACAGAAGGACAATTGCAGAAACACTTTCAACAGGACATTTGTACCAAACTTCCCTGATACCATCAGGAATAACTGAAAAAAATCAGACATTCAGTGATTTACTGCAGTTGTCTCCCAGACTGTCTTTTAGCAAACTCACTAGGAAAATGATGTTGTCAGTGCAGAGCACAGAAAAGCTCAAAGTGCCAAAAATAGGTTCCTGACATTTTGACAGAACTACTTAAATTGACAGTTGTATTCACTGAAATGAAAAAGTAACTGGAACAAAGAGAGATAAAGATAAACAGTAATAGGTCAGTTTACACTTAACAAAGTTAAAAACAAATAAAACAAACCACCAAAATGAACCAACCACCACCAAACCCTCTCCCCAACTTACCAGTCCTTAACACATACAAAATTACTAGCACAGCCTGGCTTGTTTGTCCCATCTGTTTTAACATTTGTAATTGCTGTTACCAGGTAAAGAAAGTAAAATAAAAACTTTGGCTTTCTATCTTCTGTGAAGCACAGTAAGATCTTGCTGCTCTGCAACAGTTTATGGGAAGAGCTCTAGCGTGCTCTTTATAAAGGCTCTCCTCCAGGTGGAGTGGGAAAGCCCCGGACGGGAAAATACAGAGCAGGGAGGAAGAGTCCCATGCCGGGCTGCGCGGGCTGGCTCAGCGCCCTCTGCTGCTCCTGCAAAAGGCCAGGGAAATAATAAATAGGAACACTTGTAAATACAGCGCCTACTACACTTAAAAAGATCAAATCAAAATCTGATCCTGCAAACAACTGATAAAATGGTTTGTGGGTTGAAAGTAATTGAATTGCACTGTATCTCAGAGGGAAAAATGGGGAGGGTTGTGAAAATATTTTTGTAGGACTGAGTCTTGAGAATACTTCTAACAATGCTCAGCTCTGTAAATAACATTATGTGACTAAGTATTCCCTTTGAAAACTGTATCACCAGTTTAAGATGTGATGTTACTTTCCTAAGTAATTTTGATCCCTAAACATGAAGAAATAAGTCAGACAACAGAGGCCTGGAGATCTCACTTCATCAGCTTGAATCGGGCTCAGAGTGTTTCAGTTAAATGAATGAACTAACAATCCATTTTGCTATAATTTTTGCTAATAATTCCATTTTGAAAATATCCATTATTCAAAATGCTATTGGTACATTACATTACTGATATGCCTCTCAGATCTCTTATGTGCTGTTTATGTATAATTGAAGTATAGCAGTTGATAGCACAGCTTGGGGATTATTTTCACTATTTGATTTCCAGTGGATATACAAAGCCAGTTTGGAATATTTCTGAGGACAAGCATTACTGGCTAATATAGCAACAATGTTATGAGAAAAGTAAACTACCATTTTCAGTGTTTAATTTTCAATTGGAAAATGCTATGAATGCAAACAATGAATAAATGTTTCTAAATCTCAGTTTTTTATTCAGCTACATGTGTAATTTAGGCATTACAGAGGGATTGAGACAGGCTGGATCAGCAGGATGAGGCCAATTGTATGGGGTTCAACAAGGCAAGTGCTGGGTCCTGCACTTGGGTCACAACAACTCTCCAGGCTGGGCAGAACAGCTGGAAAGCTGCTCCGGGGAAAGGACCTGGGCGTGCTGATCAACATGAGCCAGCAGTGTGCCCAGGGGGCCAAAAAGGCCCATGGCATCCTGGCCTGGGTCAGCAATAGTGTGTCCAGCAGGGCCAGGGCAGTGCCCATCCCTCTGTGTTCAGCACTGGGGAGGCTACACCAGTTTTGGGCCTCTCGCTGCAAGGAAGACATTGAGGTGCTGGACCAGGTCCAGAGAAGGACAATGGAGCTGGGGAAGGGGCTGGAGCACAAGGCCTGTGAGGAGAGGCTGAGGGAGCTGGGGGTGTTAGTCTGGAGAAAAGGAGACTCAGGGGGGACCATATCACTCTCTATAACCCCCTGAAAAGAGGTTGTGATGAGGTGGGCATTGGTCTCTTCTTCCAGGTAACAAGTGACAGGATGAAAGGAAAGGGCCTCAAATTGCACCAGGGAAGGTTTAGATAATACATTAGGAGAAAATCTTCACTGAAAGTGTGGTCAGTCATTGGAACAGACTGCCCAGGGAAGTGGTGGAATGACCATCCCTGGAAGTGTTTAAAAATGTGTGGGTGTGGCACCCAGGGTATAGTTTAGTGACAGTGAAGAGTTAATGGCTGGACTTGATCTTAGAGGTTTTTTCCAACTTAAACTATTCTATGATTCTGTATTGGTCAGTTATGAATCACTAAATAAAAACAGCAAGAAATTCAAAACAAAACATGTATGTTTTTAAAACATCTCTGGTAAATATTTTCATATATAATAGTTTGGTCATTTGAAGTCTGAAATATTGTAATCATACAGTATATTTTATAAACAGCTCAGATTCAAATTTCTAGTAAGTGAGTAATGACTTGGAAAAATACAGGCTGAAGTAACAATGCTATAAATGCTAAAGAAATATATTTGCTGAAAAGTTAGAACATCAACATGTGTTTTAAGTTAAGCAGATATTATATGGTTAATAACTTAATGCTATCTCCAAAATACCATGTTCAGGTGAGAGCTGTACCACAGGATGTAAGGGTCCTGCTGGCCTACAGGCAGCAGGACTGCTTCAGAAACTACTTTTTGTTGTTTTTTCCCTGACTGCAGCTGGCCATACCTTTGCATCCTCATCAAAGGATAGCTGGACAGTACAAGCTGCCATAGAAACACACTGGGTAAAACAGGAAGCATCAGCCACTTTTTTCCTACACTCATCATAAACTCATAAAAGGGAATTAATGATAGTGGAAAGACAAAACTGTGATCTCAGGCAGAAAGTCTGTCTTCAAGATAATAGTAATTAATAATAAATTTAAAAAAACACCCCAAGAAAACCCAGTTCCCCCAAAGTCAATAAAACAGGGAAATCTGAAGCATCTAGCAATGCCTAAATGAATTCAACGAAAATGTCACGATGGATTCTAATTTTTTTATTCTACTTTATTTTTATTATCACCATCATATTTTTTTTGTTAGAGAATGAAGAATAAAAAAAATCTCAAAACCTTCAGGAAATGTAAGCAGAATACTATTCTGAAAGTAATGCTATCAAATCCAAAATCAAAAATCTGTCCAGAATAGGTAACAATACATCTACAGAATGTGGTTTGACTTCACAGCAAATGGGTTCGTTGAAGAAAAGTACTCCCTCAAATAAGTTGCAAATAAACACTTTTAAATCATAGGCAGAGAGAAGCAAGAAATTAAACTCTTCTGTCTGGACTGCTTAAATTATCACAGGTTAAGCTGAAGGAGAAAGGGCAAAATTTCCTTGTTTCTGGGAAGTCAGTTTTGAGACAGAAAAAGATATAAACATAGGAGGCCATATCCGCATGCTGGAAAAAGTTTAATTAAGTCTTTCATCAGATAACATGAAATAGGAAATAACTCTGATTCAGCTCTCAGTAAGCTAGACTGGACAGCTGCCATTAACTTTGCTGGAGTTGGATCCTTACCAGAGGGATTACTATACTGAGTGATCAGACAAATTTAACTTAGACATTACAGGTAAGAGCAGGGTTAGCCAACAAACATTATTAAATAAAGAACAAATCTGCCAAGAAATTACAAAATTTCTTAAAATTTGCTCTCTACCCAACTTCAAATGTGAGCTTTCTATGTATTTTAAAGAGAATACATAGTTGACTGTTGCTCCCACTATTCTCAGCATCAACCTCCAAATAGCAAAATGGGTACCAGGTTTGCTTTTTTCCAGAACTGTCCGTACTGTCTGAAAACAAATAGAGATCAGTTGACAAATTTTTGCAGTTGACCTCAAGAGTTCAGATAATCTAGCTTTTTATTCAAACAGCAGAGAGGAGGATGCTGGGGATAAAAATAGAGGATGCATGTACATCCAGAGTGAGATAAGTATTATAGGATCAACTGTAAAAAATCTTGACACAGGCAGAGTAATGAAGACTATAATAAAGTATTACAAGAATATCACTAAAGGCAAAAAAAAGATTAAAAGAATTAAGCACTGGGATGTAAATATATGTTTTCCAATACATCTAGCAATCAAATGAGACTTTTATCGGGCTTTAATGGACAGAGACAAAACAATTGTGTGTCTCAGAAGGGAGTTTGGAAATACCGAACACATCATTTTTGGCCTGGCATCAGAAAACACAAATGTCCTTCAGGAAACTGAAACTTACAACACACTTAACTGGAATGTAAGAAAAGAAACCACTTCAGAACTGTGCTAAGTATTTGCTTTAACTCACACTTCTACAGTCCTGTTAAATACCTGTATGATGTACCTATCAGTTTCCTCTAGACAAAGGAGATAACAAATTCTTGATCGCTTAATGAATTAATTGAACAAAATGCACATCATCCAACATGTTAGTTATCCAACAATTATAATCCTCTTCCTGCATTTTTAATGTACTGCCCTGTCTCCTGGAGACTATTAAAGCTAAAAGGCTAAACCTCTTGCAGAATTTGAGGTCTTAAAACCTTCACCACTGGTTTTGGGATATCTGGCCAAGGATAATCCTTTTGGCAGAGGAAATTTAAGTTAAAAGAAGGTAGAAAGAAACTCATCTAATTAGACATTCTGTTTCCTGTGTCAGCAATAAAATGCTTCATGGCACTTCATTCTTAAATCTGCATCTAGAGCCACCATTTGGGATTTCTGCTAACAGTACTCAGTACTGGAGTAATAACTTCTGTGCAGGATCCCAACACAGAAACATGTGCAACATCTTGATTATTAGAGATCTCTGTGTACCATCAGATTGAGAGGACAGAATTCTTCTGTGGAAGGCTTAACATTCAGGTGGCAGGATGCAGCAAAGTCTGACAACAGTTGTTTATCACAGAGGTATTACAGCAAGTTTATACTTAGGTCCCTCACATATCAGGAAAGATATCCTTGGAATGTGCACTGGGTGTCTGAGTAGAGAAAGCCTCTTAGAGAGTTTCTGATGCTTTATGGAAGCAGCTGGGATGAAGAGCTTCTACCCTACACAGAGTGCCTGATACCTCTACAGCATGATCATGCCTAAAGGACAAGGAGACAGAGGAATGTGCTGTAACTCATATGAGAACTATTCTCAGAGGGAAAGCAGACACGCATCAGTAAAGAAGGAAGGCTCTTCAGGCACCATATTCAAGGTAATACCTTTACTATGGTCATATCTTTTTCAAGTAATTGAAAAAAAACGTGAACCTGGAGGACATGGGGGAATACTGCAGACTATAGGGCTAATACAGCAGGTAATGATCTGCCATCCTCTGAAGTTTAATTTCTCAGCAACCTCAACAGCCTGCTATTTGGGTTATACACTGTCTCCTCCCTCAGTGCTTACTGGCTTTCTGGTTTGCAGAACTTCCTTGACCCTTTGCTTCTCCTGACTCCCTCCACCTGCTTTCTCATCACCTGACAGTAACACAACCTCAGTATAGGCCCAAGAGGGGGAGGAAAGCATCACTGACTCCCTATAATTTTCATCTCTGGCTGGGAAGGATGAGATCCACATGCAGATCTATTTAAGGGGTTGTGTCTGTTTCAGGAACTGTAACTTTGTACCTAACTACAAAAAGAACACCAACGCATTACCCTGTAACCCACATCACACCTTACAATTGTACTCCACTTCTAACTTGCCATCTATTGCAAAAAGGAAAAAAAAAAAAGAAACATCTTGAGAAAGTTTTATCATCTGCTTCTTTCCCTTTTCTGGAATTTCTGAAATACTGCATATGAAAATAAATGCATCTACTTCCTCATTATCCTTCTCAGGAATCAGCTTCCCAGCTATGACACTTCCTGTCTGGTTAGTCTGAAGGCATCCAGAATCCAAAAAGGTGCCAGATAAAAAACTACAGAAGTAAGATAACTTGTGTAGACTACAAAACAACTAATTTCTTATTTTCTTCTATTCAGAAGCATTGTCTGTTTCACTTTACAGAAAAGTTCATCTATTAATAAAAGCCACTAGAGAAAAAGTCCCTCCTTTTTATCTTAGTCTCTTGTTGCTGGCAAAAAACAAGCTGTGGAAATTCCAAAGCCTATTTCTAAAAAAAAAGAAAGTATGATTTTAGTGATGCTGAATCTGAAAGTGAAACAGCTGAATAGCCTTTAAATCAATATACTTAAAAGTGCCAAGTACTGTACTGCAAGTCAAACTTCATTAGTCTGGATAACTGAGCTCCTATTGCTTTCATAGTAACCTAGGTAAAAAAGAAGCTTCCCTCTCAAAATATTATCCAGTGTATATGAAGACTCAGATTCAAATATGAGCCTTGGAATATTCAAAATCTCTTTGGGAATTTTGAAGTAAGAGTTCAGATCCACTTTTATTTTGATACAAATATACCAAAACATGTTTAAATCATTTGTTCTCACCTTTTTCAGACAAAACTCATTCAAAATGGTCAGAGTAAAAAAAATAGTGTGGGCCAAAATGCAAATGGGTCAAAGTACAGATGCTGGCTAGAACTGAAGATATGGCAGGATAAAGTCATATGAAAAACTTTTAAGAAGGAATATGGCCAGGTTTCTGAATTCCCCCAACATTCTACATGAAATTCCAATACCACTAACTATTGTTGTGTACCTCAGTGTAAGGGTGGTATTTCACAGGATTAGAATAAGTTTATCAAGACAGGGGTGGAGACCTTTTTGACCCAGCTTTGTTGTTACTCACCAGAAGCTGCTCTCCAATGCACTGTAGATCCATCACTTCCCTATTCGCTTTCCTGCTCCTTAGCCACGAGGTACGTGTATGTCCCTATGGAGCAGGACAGACAAAGGTGAATGATGAGAGCAAGAACTGGAACACACCATTCCACCTGGAAGAAATGCAGAACTTGGATTCTCCTAGACAGGCTACTGATAACTGCATTGCTACTAATTGATGGTCCCTCAGCTTGTCTATCAGAATATATTCTTTTTTCTCTTACAATGGTTCATATTCTGAAGAACCATATTCAGCTGTATAGATATTATTTTTGCTGCTTTGTATTATAGAAATGTTATCTTTGTAGTCCTAAGGTGGACTGACTTACTAACAGGTGGAACGATTGCACAGATATTAGAAAGGAATTAAATTATTCAACATTGCACAATTCAATATTCATAATTTTTACATCTTCCATATGGGTAAGAATTATAGAGATTGCACAGTTTCATTATTTTATTTATTTATTTAAAGACATATAAGTAAATCTTTCTTTTACCTAGGTGTTGTCACTTTTACGTTTCTGGAAGGGGATTGAAAGTTCTAAAGAAAATGACACTCCAAATAGAAACAAGAGGGAACAAACTGATATTTACTTCCATCAAGCCAAAATGATAAGTATCCAAGAGAAATCATTTTGCAGTACAAATTATGTGTTTGTGTGTCTGTACCCACACTTACAAACCAAGTGACACTTGTAACCAGCTACAAATCTATTGGGGATCTAGCACCTTTCCTTTGTCTGTTAATGTGCTCTACCCTAAATTAAAAACATGCTGTTTCTTTACTTAGAATATTTCTGTCTTTCCTTTTTTTCCCCCACAGAGTTAGGTATCATCTTAACTGCTTTGTTTGTTAACACTTTCAATATGCCAAAGTAGGAGTGGCTAAGTGATAAAAGCCATGAGCAGCTGAGTTTTTCTAGACAGGCAAGGGTAAGAAAGATGCGAGTTACTGGAATTTATTTCCCCTTCCCAGATGGTTACTTGGCTAGGCATCAAAGCCCACTCCTTGCTGTCTGATACAGGCAATGCAGCCAGAATGACTTTCATAGTTGTGTCACCCTCTATCATGGACCATGTTACTCTCCAGTGATAACAGAGGCAACTTGAGAAATGTGACATGTTTGAAATTGCTGACAGGCAGGACAAAGGTCTGTGCTGGGTTAGTATGAGAAATGTTTGACTGCCAGCATTCCAATGCTTCTTAGCCACAGATTCCTCCCGAAATTTCCCAAGAATTGTAGATGAATACCAAACCATAAGTAACATAACAGATGGTTTAACGACTGACCCTTTTTGCTGGATAAGTTTTGCCTTGTTTGACTTAATTTCTGACTATAGTGAGTTCCATACCATGAGGAATAGATATTGATACCTCTCTTTCAAAAGCTCAGATCAGACAAATGCTCTGCCTGCATGGTTTCCTGCCCAAGGTTCTCCCTCTGTTGAATGAAATTACTATTGATGAAGCCAGACAGACCATGCAGCTACTGCAAGGGAGTGCACCTGGAAGCTGGGCCATCCTAATGGGAAAGGAAACAATTCTGTGCAATGGACAGTTTCTAAAAGATAAGGAAGATGTAACTGTTGTATATGCAGAGTTGAATCCTGTTGTGGATCAAGGACCAAATCCAGTTAAGTGCTGGTAGGCTCATGAGCTTGAGATTAGTCTTACCTCTGTAACATCTTTCTGCAAGCAGGATATCAGGTAGCATCGTGACTTGGTATCTGCAAGACCAAGAGGATGAAGGCACAGGAATTTTCAGACACATGTGAGGGTGAACGGATTAAGATGTTAAGCAAGTTATCTTACACTGAGTTTCCTAGACTATTTGAATGAATATAATACAATCATCTCACACTGAAAAGAAATACACTGTAGTAATTCTTTATTATTGATTTATAGTGTTTGATCTAAACTATCAGCCTATAGGTGACATATTATTACACTTTATTATAATGATTCATCTGCTATGGCACCAAGATCCAGCTGCTGACTCCGTTTTTCTTGCACTCTCAGGTATCTTGTGCCATCACTGTATTAAATTTCATGACATGAAGAGATTTTCATTCTACCGCCAAGGTTAGTATATGGATTCTGCTGTGGCTTATGATTTCACAAAATGTTCCATTACCTATCAAATGCAATCTATCAGCAATTAAGGACCTTAGAAAATTTTAGAAAAAAATTTCCCTTTATTATGCATATTGTATTTATTAATTGAAGTGGTTTTTTAACATTTATCTTACATGCAATTTATTAATT
Organism: Myrmophylax atrothorax; assembly: GCA_026770055.1. Taxonomy (NCBI): domain Eukaryota; kingdom Metazoa; phylum Chordata; class Aves; order Passeriformes; family Thamnophilidae; genus Myrmophylax; species Myrmophylax atrothorax. The sequence continues at coordinate 21,614,959 of JAOXXN010000120.1, forward strand.
GGAAAATTAATAGATCAAATTTATTTTTAAAGATTGCTAGAATGTTTGCACATCTAAAATAAAGGAGGACAAATTTTCAGGTTACATCTATAGCACAGAATGCTTATAAGAATGAACAGAAATTTATCACAAGATTGAAAATTTACAGAGTTTGTGTTTAAAAATCCATAACTTCCCAGGGGAAAGCAATCATTAAATTAATCTTCACTGTTTATTAGTTCCTACTAGATCATCATATTACTGTTTTAATACAAGAAATAGCTGCTTTCTAAGTTTTCAAAAGGATTGGACAGTACAGTTGAAAAATTATAATAACTTAGACTAAAGCTGCAGATTGTTATAAATATGAATATATGAGCAGTTGACAATTCTGTCAACTGTGAAGTTAGTTTTGTTTCTGTGAATTATCTGTAAACTTACCTCGATCTTTTAGTTTCTTATTCTTCTTAACAAAATTTAATGCTTCAACAAATGCATTCCATATTATGGCATTCACCTGTTTTCACCAGGATTTGTATTATAGATTCAGTTTATCCTTCCAATGCTTTCTTAGATGGAAAACTAAAACAAAAACTCAGACAACTAAGTTAGTGTTTGACTGACAGACACAATTATCTACTGGACTTGCCTGTGAATAGCACTTTCCTGGCACATAGCCATAAAGAGAACCATTGTGAACAACTGGCAATCCTGTCATGATATAGTTAGAAGAAACAGTACATGAAACCAAGCAAGAAGTCGTCTGTGGTTTCTGGGCAATCTCATGATAACCAAGTTACAAGTAGTTAGAGTTGTGACAATATCTCAGTAACTCCTTAAGGTCACTGAAGGTTAAACACAATGCAAGCCTGACTTGGTATGTGATTGAGAAGCTGCAGTTTCATCTTGGCTGTAATTGGTCTCTGTGTCTCAACCCCAAAATGTTTACATTATTCAGAGTGCTCTCTCAAGCACATGGAATGTCAAGAGCCTGCAGTGACAGAGTGTAGCCTGTCACACCTGGGTTTCCAACACACAGAAGTGTTCAGGAACAGTGACAGCACCTTCCTGATTCCCATAGGCACATGCAGGAATTACCCAGCAGCCCCAGGCAGCTTTAAGATCTTGCTGTTAAAGAGAAAAGAAATCCACCATTCCTGCCCATATAACAGTGCTTTAAAGAGAGATAGATTTCACAGGTGCTTCTCTGAGAAACTTCCTATTCAAGGTGTGTGTGAATGTCAGACTCGGCCACAAATTTCTTTGTAAAATTTCCAGAATTCACATAATGAAAGGCTATTCCAAAGAACAGTAAAACAGATTATTTCAAACATTCTAAGTTCTTATGCTAAAACTTAAAATCTTTTCTGACAAACCAGAAATCATTCACAGTTGCTCCACAAAACACAAAATGCATACAAATAGATAAAAGGACAAAAAATGGGAAAAAAATGGAAAACAGAAAATAGATATTAAAGGAAATTTGGGAAACATTAAATAGTATTGACTTCGGTATCACACATAATTTAGGAAAACAATTCTGTCTTATTAAGTGGCTTAAGTAAAAGAACAAATGGTCCTTTTACATACAGATGATACAGTTCAAATGAAAAGTATTATAGAGAATATTCTCTTATTTACACATATTACAAAATACATTACATGCTTTGGGTTGGAGGTTACACCTTGTAACTTCTGTTGCTGCCGTTTCTCCCTTACATTTAGAACTATTTGCTTACTATCTTTTCCATCATAAAATAAAAGAAATGCAACTCTACACCAAAACTTTTGACATAAAGAGGAACGTGTTACTCCCAGGACATCTCACAGTCCATCACCCCATTTTGGCTGCCTTGTCTTCCACTGACTTTGCAGTGCAACAGTTACAAAGCTGCCTGTGGGCATGCACCTCTGAAATTTTCCCTAAGTTAACCAGGTCACCTTCTTACTTAGGTTTTCATTCTGGACTTCAACAGAGAATCTTCTAGATAAACTATTAGACTTTGCATCATTCTCTAAGCTGTGTAAGGTCTTACAAAATGATTTCTTAACATTGGAAATATCACATTTGCTGCTGCTACAAACTGAAATTACTGAAAGGCTAAAAAGCTTCTTTGCTGACAAGGATTGGTGTAACTTAAAAAATGAGGAACATGATTCTTAAATACTTTATAGATGAGCTCCTGCCATGCTGGACCACTCAGCCCATGGCTCAAGAACTGAGCTTGGCTGTAGCTCAGAAGGCTCTCGGCCACAGTACAAAAATTTGTTAATTTTTTCAGAAAGAATAAACATCTTTACCTAAGGAGTGGAAGTAGGCTTTGCATCACAAAGAAGATCCTGTCAAAACTAACCTCAAAATGCAAAGATGTTTCAGATGAAATATATGAAATAGTAGATCTCTAATGTGTGCAGTCAAAACCACTATTTTCTGTTGATTTTCTTTCCATTTTTTTCCTGGGAGAAAGTTGGCATTTACCATTTTAGTAGCAATTATTATCACTCTTCAAACATTTCTCAATTTTTGCAGGAAAATCTCCACAAAATAAACCATAAATTAAACCCTTCTATGGCTTCAGTCCTTTTCAAAATCCCAATGTCACACAGGGGATAAAGAAAGAAACAGGATATCCAAGTAAAATGCACAAAAATAGGAAGAAGGTTGTTTACGAAATGGCAACCAGAGTCCTGACATATACAATATTCTCATTGTTTTTTCCTTTGCCATAAGTTTTCTGACCCTTCTATTTTGCTTTTTTTTCATCAGTTTTTCCTATCACTATGGCAAAGGCAAATGTCCCCTGGAAGGAAGACCATCTTCCCTCCTCCACACTTCCTCCAGGATGGAGAAGAAAGAACATCGATTTATTGTCCTGACAAAGTTGGCCACCTGGACAGAGATCCCCATCATTCCCAGGGCAGAAGTGCAAGATTGGAGCACACTCTGGCAAAGTCTGCCTGAGGATCAGATCATTTGCCACATCAGCAACATTTACTCTGAGTCCAATGTTTAACTCACAGCAGGAATCAACAGCAGTTGCTTCAGCAGACAAAGGCTGCACATAATGGGTCAGGTTCATCATGCTCAGTTTTAAGTATGTCACTTTTTTGGAGAATATTCTGTCCCCTTACTTGAAGTATAACTTCCTTCTTACTTTACTCCAGAGATTTTTCCTTCGACAATGAAAAAGCACAAATTTTTATTAAAAAGTCAAAACCCATGCAGAATGAACAATGACTGGCAAATACTGGAGCATGTAAATTTGTATAATTTGAGCATTTTATCTCTGAAAACAGCCAGAAACTTCCTGAAAGTTTCCCAGCTACAAATTATAATATAATCAGACAGTATCTGTTTGAGAAATCAAAACCTACTTAATTCAAGGAAATGCGAAACATTTGACTGGAAATGAGAGGAATTTTTACTTATTAAAAGCACAGTAGACAGAATAAAAAATATTTTTAAAAATGGAATTTAAGGTTAATGATAGTCGAGAGTTTAAAATCATTGCCGTGTAAAAACTTAATTTTTTATTTTTTATGCATTCCTCCCAGACCAGTTTTATTGAACTTCACTAACTGTGTGAGTTGACATATAGACACCAACACACATCCTACATTTCAGTGTTTGTATCTGCACTTTAACCCCATCTCATTGTGTCCCTTTGAAAGGATATTCTGTCCCAGTTATATTTTAAAACTCCTTGCAACACAAAACCTTATGGCCTATACTTATAATACATAAATACTCTGTGCTGTTATGTTTTAGAAAAAGTTTTCACTTAGCAATTTATGTAGATACTGAATTGCTTCTGAAAATATCTTCTATAACCTATCTTATAGTAAAGATACATAAAACACAAATTTGTTTCATAGAGCCACAAAAATACTATTTCTGCATCTATTTTGTCAGTATTAAGAAACGCCATTGCAAAAAGACTCCTTCCAACAATGAACTTATTAGTCCTGTTCTCCATAAGACATGGAATTTATATCTTAAATTATCTCTGGTATATTTGAATTTATGTTCATTTATAAATGTTTTCCTCACTGTGCTGGTGAATGCCAATACCACCAGGTTGTTTATACATGTGTAAGTGAAGGCCAAAGGCTGCTGTTTCTGATGGAAACTGCCATTTGCCTTGTCTGAGAAGCTCAAAGGAAACATGTGCTGCCATTCAAGCTGTGATGGAAAACACTCACCATGAATGAACTACTGTACTGGTTTAGAGGTAAACCAGCAGGAGAAAGGAACTCCACACAAAAGAGATTATGAGTCAGAGTTACAATT
>JAOXXN010000120.1:21619328-21640066 GCA_026770055.1 Myrmophylax atrothorax
TGGGTGTGAAGGTGCTAACGACTCTCTGGGCAGCTACTGCAAATGGTCCATTGTTCTCAGGAATGAATAGAGGGGGTGGAATACATGGCTTTGATCACCCATACACAGAGATAACTGGTCCCATCTGCTGACCTAGGACAACTACACAAGAATGTTAAAGGCTTAACTGTAGTGGCAAAAGCAGAAAAAATGCTACAATGTTCCAAGTTCTATTGGAATCCTTCTGGGTAGCTCAAATGTTGAACTCACGTACCTACATGTTGAATTTCATCTATCTTCAATATTCTCTACAGGGCACAGAAAACACATATACAAGCAAATAGAGAAACCAATCTCAATTTCAGTTTCCTTTAAAAAATGGTTGGAAAACATTTTTAGTTACAACCCAATAAATATCCCCCCATATCTTGTTTGATTTTGACATGATTGTCATGTGTGTTCTCCAACAGAATACAAAACTCATCTCCCTGGTGCTGGTACACAATTGTTTTCAATACCCTGCCTGACCTTGTTACCCTGTGTAATACATTTAATTTCCTATCATAGTTTAGATTTTTATTTTATATTTTAGTCATATGTTAAGTAGTAAAGCATCAGAGTTAATAATAACAACATTAACAGTAGCAACAACAACAACAATAATAATAGTCATAGAGATAACATTATTTGGGGAAAAAAATTAGGGTAGTTGAGAGGTACTAATATTTTTTTTATTTGCTTCTCTACAGACAAATATGTGACCAGAGTGAGTTGACAATACAAAGATACATGAGATTTTCTTAATTTGGGCCATCGATCAGGCATTGCAAGTTCTTTATTTGCTGTAACTTCAGAAAGTTATTCTCGAGGATTAGCACTAGCCATTGAATTTTGATTCTTTTGGACCAATGCAAAGAGGATGGAGCCTTATCTTCCTTTGGAAGCACTTCAAAATTGTGAATGACTGCCAAGACAAGCAGCCTTTGCTAGGAAAAGTAATGTTAAAACAATGCAATAGGTCACTAGAAATTTCCCTCTAAGTTTTTTATACACAGCATTTTGGGGAGCAGAGGGACGTAGAGCCTTCCATTGAAAACAATAAACCCCAACTACGTTGCAGAAAACTATGGTTACAGAAACGTAGGCATTTCACACAACTCCTCTGAAGAATAGTGGGTGCTTTTGCAGTCTCCACCCTGGAACAGTTTCCTGTTTTTTGAAACCTCAGCTACTGATGCTGAATGATAAAAGATTCACTTGCATACAGCTCATCTCATTACAGCCCCTATGCCCTGTTTGTAAACCTGTCACTGAAATTCAGCTTCCATCCAGCTGTGAGGGCTCTGCAAACTGACCACTGTCATGTGCCACACTAGAACCTGATGTAACTTATTTGAATGAAGAGCCTGTCTTCTCATTTTCACTGTGGGGTATCTCATGTTTCTGAGATGCTGCAGTAATAACTAAAAGCCTTAAAAATAGACAAAAAAGGGGAAAATTGAACCATTGAAATAAACTAATCTCCTAGTTCTTGAAGAGTTTGTTCATACAGCTATAGGTTTAGTTTTAGACTTTAAAAGCACTCGTTAAAACCATCAAGATACATTTACAGAAACACAGCTTTACAGGATAAAAGCAATTAGTCATGGATCAAATACTGTAATAAAATGGAAGTGCTTTGTACTTCCAAACTTGTTCTAGTGAAGATGACTATTGATCAAAACACTTTCTTAGAAACTCCCACATCAATAGCTATATGTAGAAACAAAAAAAATTACATAGTCAAATCTGTATTGACATCATTTAATTAAACAAAACCCATCTCAGGGTCCCTTTCAAAGTGTATCTCCTGTACTAGCCCATTTTCTCTCTTTGATAAAAAGAGAATGAGTCAGGCTTTTAAGAAACCTGGAGAGTAGATGCTTAAGAAGTACTGCCCTTCCCAAGTAGTGTCTAAGCTGTTCACATACTTCCAAATTATTTCAGATTTTTTCAGGTAAAGTAGGGATAATGCTTAAGAGAATTTCTCGAGAATTTCTCAATTTGAATAGTGCATCTTTTTTTCTGACACCTCAAGCAATAGTTTTCAAAGTGCAGGCTGCAACAGCATGAAATCTGCTTAGACCTGTCCTGCTGCTTTACTGTACTGATCTGATTCTCTGACTTTAATGAACTGCTCCCTCCAAATAAAAAAAAAAAGAAAAGAAATTGGATCAGGAAATACAACGCCTTGCCAGTCTCCACTCTTTGTCTTTACAATTCATGAGTTAAGGCAGGTTGATGGGAATGACTGTATTTTCCTATAAAGGCTTTGAGGTATTATCAGGCAATTAAGACTATTTTGAAAATGTCTGCACCCCTGACAATATTCACTTGACTGTGTAAATTTTTCATACTACCAACATCCTTAAAAATCACTACAAAATCATTTCTTGGGTAAAACCTTTTAAATTTTTTTTCCAATCTGTTAAGCTTTGAGCCATGATTGTTTCCCACACATATGATTACCAATGTATATACATATTTTACTAATACAGCAGAAAACATGTTCTCCACTTCTGGCTTATTAAACTGTGTTGGAGTTTAAAACCACATCACCAATATTTTAGCAAATTCCATGTAAAATAGACTAGCAAAGTCCCCAGTAGATTTCATTGTATGTATGCTGCTCTTACAAACAATATAACTTCTAATATTCTGCACCCCAAACCAGATAGCAGTTTACATTACTTATTTTAAGATGTAAAACACAACTCTGCAAATTTTAACAATTCAATTTCTTTTTTTACCAAAAAAAATAAAAATCTATATATTCTGTATGACCAGGCCATATACACACCCTCCCTTCAGAACAAATAAATATGGTTGAGCTCTGGCTTGCATACTCTAAGGAAAGTCCTAAATGCACCTCCATCGTAACTCAACAGCACAGCAGATCTGGCAGAGCTGCATTCCCATGGTCTCTGCCAGTCTGACATCATATGATGGAATTTCTGCAATGAGATATTTTGCTTAAAATTTAAAATTTTGTTTAAAAATTAATGTTGCAAACCCACATTCTATAAAATAGGAAAGAAGAGAGTTAAAGTTTTCCTACGTGCCTGCACACCTTTTTTTTCTTCCCAGGAAGCCTCCAGTTCCTTTACTGTAGGAGATAAATTGACTGCGATAATGAATGAGGGATTGGACTACAAAGGAGACTCTTTGTACCTGAACTTTTCTCAATTAGCCCCAACTGGAGTTACCAAGAATTATAATTTGCCTAATTAAAGTAGTAAGGAATGCTTATCACTCTGAAAAAGCAGGTGCTCAACCTAGGCAATGAAAGTTAAAGGAGCTGAGGTGCTCCAGAGAAGTGGCTGGAAAACACCAATAAATTAATCAGTGACAGTTGTCTCCCATGTTTTGGTAATTTACACCAACTCTGTTGGCCTAGGTACAATTAAAACAATTTGTTCAATTCAGTACACCTACTAGCCTCTGAATAAGCAGTAAGGGAAGGGAAGGGAACGTTTTAAAATCTCATTACTGATAGGAACTGCCGTAATATCCTCATGATTATGAGGAAATGCTTGGAGATTCCAGACTAAAAGGAGAAGGTATCATAACAGAGCAACTGAAAAATCAGCTTTAGGCTGTATCCAGCTTCTAGACATTTTTCACAAGGGAAGTGACAGCCGTTTTGTCCCATTCCTACACACACATCCACTTCTACGAAGAAAGAACATCAAGCAAGACCCAGATCTTCACAGCAATTTCTGTGGACAGCAGTCAACGATTTTTGCTGCACCAAGTGCACCTAAGTTCCAGAGAAATCGAGGGAAATAACATGGTTGAGCAGAGTTTGTGATTTTAGTCTCTGAAACAGCACACATGTGGAATCCTTCAGTTACACCAGAAAAACATTTCTTGTTTAGAAATAGGCCTGATAAAGAAATTGTTCTCTGAAAATCCTTCTTATAAAACACAATAAATCTGAGATCAACAAAGCTTGGATGAGGAGCAACTCTGGAACAGCAGTCCAGCACGTGTGGACAGCCCAGGTGGCTGAATCCAAGCACCAGCAGTGGCTGCTGTGGGTCCCTCCAGAGCACAGGCTCTTCCCAACTCCTACGAGAAAGTCTTAAAGGTAACCATGAAAAATCTCTCCAGAGAGCTCATCAAACAAAGAGCAACATTTGGACTATGGAGAGAAAATCCTCATGCAGAATTTACATTCAGCAATGATTCCTTACAGTGGGGTATTTTGTGTGACATAACATTTGTAGTAGGGAGTTACAACAGAAAAAAATACTGGAATTAAGCCTTTTTAATATCAGATAACTGTATTATTTGTTATTTTTAAAAGATTTATCTAAAACAAACACACAAAAGTATATGCTCTGGAGGTCTCAAAAGCTCCAGAATGTTCAAAGGTTAGACTTGATGATCTTGGAGGTATTTTCTAACCTTAATGATTCTGTAATTACTGTTCTCATCTCAATTTTGGAACTCGGATGGGCCTGTGCTGTGAGGGAAATCTTTGCTCATGTCAAAATCTTATGCATCAACTAGTTGTGCTACAAATTACTCCCAGCTACATGTCCCATGCACAATTGTCTACATGATATAATGGCAAAAATAAGAGTCTGCCTTTTGACATGTTCACAAAATACACAATTTTATTCATAATATCCTACTTTGTCAATAGGGTGCAGAAGCTCAACATCATCTTTTCTAAACTTTCTTTTCTCTTAAATGCTCTAAACTACACCTAGAAAAAGCAAAGCAACCCACAGAAATAGATTAACTATCAGCTGCTTGATAGGTTGATGCACATTAATAGAGCTCCTTCCTGATAAAATTACCAATGGCTGATCCCCAATGACTTCTTTGTCATTGTGTGAATATGTACATAATTTTTCTAAGGACAGCTGCAGGTCATGCTCTCACAGTAATTTCCTCTGCTCTTTTCCTTTTGGGCAGTCAGAAGTTATGCAAATGCCTTCCAAGTATGCTGATGGCTGCAAGCAGTGGGGAGTAAGAAGTCAGAGTATAAATATCTCATGAGCACAAACATGCAAAGGCTCTGTACTTATGAGAAGATAGCTACAAACAGAAATTCCCCCTTGGGAAGTGCCCTCTCTGCCAAGCAGTTTTGCAGTACTGCAATGGCAAATGCCTCAAGTTACTTTGGTGAGGTCAAGACTGGGGAAGCCTCACTGTGCAAAGCACTGAAACACTTTACCCACTACTGTTTGAAACGTACCTGCAAGACCTACTCACAAGCATATAGTTCTCCAGGTATACAAAATTGTTCTCAGACTGAAAATATTTCCTCCTTCACTAGCACAGGTCTATACTTCCTTCTTGATTATCACTTGCCTTAGCATCCTCTGGTTCCCTGCAGCTGTTCAGCACTCTTGTCACTGCAAACAGCAATAACCTGGAACAATGAAGATGATGTGCTGCCAAAGGTTCTGTCATTCCATCTTTCCAACTCTGTACAATATCAAAGCTTGGCTATTCTGCTGTGGTAGAGCAGTTCCAAGTGCTAGCACTTAAAGTCACATCAGCCATATAAAACTTTTGAACCTTTCTTGCAGTAGTGGCTCTTGAAGTACCTGGGCTTTCCTCTTTCAATTTCTTTTCAGTTATCAGTAAATTAAGAGTTACTTTGACACTCTTCCTTCTGGTTTCATCTTATTTTCAGTAGTTCAGTTTGACTATCTTTCTCCCTAATTATGAAATCACCTGCAGCTTTATACATTAGTTTCAGCACACCCAGTTTTCCTTTCCATATTTATTTTCTCTCCCCAGTTCTGCAAAATTCTGCTTTTATTTTCTTTAAAGACTCTCTTCTGCACTGACAGTTCTCCTATTTTCTATCACCATAGCTGTTCTTGTGTCTTTTTCCAGTTCTCTCAAGACCACATGCTAAATGATGTCATTTCTTTTCCAATATTCCTTTCCGAGAGTCAGTTTCCAACATTTTGAATAACAGCCAACCTGTTAGAATGTGGAACACCTCTCACTCCTTTGTAAACATTTCCTCACTTGTACCTGGACAGAGTTAGCAAGATCACTCGGATGGCTACTTTTTCAAAAGCCATTAATAGTTCAAGGCACTACTGAATGTAGCCTGCAATTGCTCTGATAGCTAAAACTAGCAGAACTGTAAGATATTTTCTTGCACAGTATTTGCAGGCATTTAACCTGTTTACATGTCTTGTGTCTTCCCATACTAGCTAAATTCTCAAAATCCTTGCTTCCAAATCCTTCCCACATCAAGCCCTACATTACTTCTTAGTATTGTGTAATCACACTATTGTTCTTTACCCACCTAGTTCCTGCTCTGTCATTCCAGTTAGTTCATTTGTAAAAAATCAGTTAACTAAATTAAGATTTCCTACTATTCTCTTTTTCAGTTATCTTGTTGGAAAAGCCCACACCTACTTAGAAATCTGAAAAGAAATACTGAGGTATTGAAACTGAAACTTTCTACAAGAGAATAAAAAGAAGGAAAGAGGAAAATATTTATAAAACATGATATTTATGAAATGAAACAAAAACAAATGGGATTAAAAGAATACTCCTTATTTTCTTCACACTATGTTCAATGTAGGCTTTGAGCACAATGCACGGTCACAAAACCAAAAAAAATATTTAAATATTACTTCAGAGGTGTATTTCTGATTATTAGTTCTCAAAAATACTGAAATATTTACATAATGTCAGTGAGGGCATAGTAGTTAACTATGTAACTCAAGTCTCATATATGCTTAAATGTTTTGCTGAAAGAATTCTTACAATCATTAAGTAAGAATTGTAAACGAAGTGTACAAATGCTAGAAACACTCCCCTTAGTTGGTGGAGCAGTAAGCAATGAACTCAGAGGCTCATGGGCTTTCTGTAAAAAAATTCTTTGGCAAACTTTTACTGTAGCAATCACATATTAACAACTGAAGATGTTTTGTACATATGTATTACAGCAGACAGTTAAATGAGGGTTTGAAAGCTATGGAAATACCCTTGTAAAAGAGAGGAAATGGAAATCCCCCCCCCCCCATCCATCATTACTTCAAAATATAAAATAAAAAATGAATAACATAGTCATGGATGGAGTTGAATGTTGCATTCCTGATATTTTGTGGCAATCTGCAGGGGCCTGTATGGTTCCAAACGTCTCCTGCTTATAACTATTCTTTCCCAGTAAAAGCCTCATCTCTGTCAGCTATTGGATCCTTCTTTAATTTTTGTTGGAGTAACTCTCGTATTTTGCAAGACTAGACTAGAACTGAAAGAAAAGAAAAAAGGAATGTCCCTGGTCATATTAACTCCTGCTTCCCGCAGATGCTGCAGACACAGAACGTGTGTAGGGAGGGGAGGCTCTTTGCTCTGTTCCACTGGTTGTGAATGTTCTCACCTTTTTTCTCTAGTCCTCACCTGTGCTGGAGCAAGTTGTTTTAGGCACTACTGCTCATAACAAAAATATTGCAGTTAGAGCTGCATTACTGATTCAAAACTTACTCTCAGAGAGAAAACAGAGAAAGAAGAACAATAAAGAAAGGAATGAGAGGCAAGCACTGTGTCCTTCCCCACACAGTCGGCTCCCAGAGGAAGGCTACTGCTCCCGGGAAAGGTGCATGTGGGTGAAGAACAACTGTGAAAGCTGCAGCCAGTCTGGGCAGACAGGCTGGGGGCACCTGCACAGAAACTATCACAACAGTCAGCAACACTGAGTTTCAACAGGAGATGAAAAGAGATGTGTGGCTTTCTACAAGCTGTCCCTTTACGTGCAAATGCAGTAGCAGGCTTGGGTTTGCATCCTAAACTGAGGCAATTGGGAAAATGGTCTTTCAGCCTCAGCTCTTGCTCTGTTCTCCAACCTCCCCTCATCAGCAGGCAGCCTGGAACACACACCATAGCTGAATTAAGGCAACTAAATGAGGGTGTCCCTGGAAATAGTGAGCCAGCCTTCGAAATTTATCATGTCATTTGCAACAGAATATTGCAGTAAATATTCACAGATTATTAAAATAAACAAATATCATTAATTTGTTGCTTTCCAAGAATGTTAAACAAATTAATTGACCAGATTTTTTTTCAGCAGAATAGTGATTTTTAAGGGATTATTGCATATATAGATGTACTTATAATAATTATCTGAAATTTTAATCTGCTTTTCAAATCAGCACAGTGCAAAATGCCACGCCAATGAAGGGCCTATTCAACATCCCATTAGAATGCTGTCTATTTCTAATGCACTCCTAGTACTGCCCAGATATTATCTTCATTGTAATAAATAATTGTTCACTAATTCAGAGCAATCAAGACCCTTCAGAAATGTTAATATTTTCATGTACTGTCTGTGTCTTCTGCTAGAAAACTCACAATGCTCTAGGACTAATTCACAGACCCTGTTTGGACTTCCTGCAAACAGTCACCAGCCAAAATTTAACTATCCTACTACTTTTAGTGTTTTACAAATACATTGCCCTTAAAATATACTGTTTGGATGAACCATCTTGTGGATAAATTCATCCAAGGACAGTGAAGTAAAATAAGCAGTTTCAATGTGTGATAAGCAATTTTAAAAAATAAATTAATTTTTACAACAATTATTTTTAAACCTACTGGTTTAGAGTACATTGAATTTATCAACTCATGCTTTCTTCACCTATGACACTATTTCAAAAGACCAGTCATTTTGGATTTCTTGCTGAGTGTGTCTATTTTTTGGCTGCTGCTGCAATCCAAAATTAGTACTTTATTTAGTATCAGCACTTTCTGGAAAAAATACACAAAGTTGATGGTTATTTTTAAGAATGTGCTGCATCACACATTTAGAAAATACAAATAATACCAGCAAACATGAATGAGATGTACCTTATAGAGTGTCACAGGAAACAGAAATCTGACAGAACAAAGAGATCTTCTATCACCAACAACTAGAAGTTGGACCTGCTATTGTTTATTAAAAACATAAGGAGAACTCTGCTTCCTGTCACTATATGTGTATTTTGCTCCATATACAACATGACCCTTGACTTACAATAGATGTTAGGGAACTTCTTGGCTGCCATTCAGTTTAGCCATTACAGACTGAACCTGCAGAAGGTTCAGCCAACATCCACAGACTTTAAAAGGATCTGACACATCATCAGAAAAAACAAAATGTGAGTTTCCTTGAATTCCAGGGAGAAAGCATTTGAATGGCATAAAAAAATAACCAAAAAACACATAAATGTTGTTAGTTCAGGTAGTGGTCTGTGGCAGTCCTGCTCTTAGTTGCTGATAGAGCACACAGTGAATCTCACAGCTGTCCAAGTACTGTATCAGCCCCACTGTAGTTCTTAGGGCTTTTGGAGGCTGAAACCTGCAGTCAGTTCTCCCAAGTTCAGAGCCAAGTGGCAAACTGCATGGTAAAGTCCCCACAGAGGAAAAATGTGTGAATCCTATAGAAATAATAATAATAAAAAAGGCTGGTGTTTAATAAAGCAGCAGTAATCATGGCTAATTAAGGACAAGGCTCATGATGTGCCCTGTCTCAATACGAGCTGGAGGAATGGTATTTCTTACAGGTTGGGGTTCACTTTTCTGGGTAATCTCTGGCAACCGTGTATTTGATGCAAACAGGAAGATCAACAAGTAGGTTTCTAAAAGGAACAGAATTTTTCACATGTTGATAGAAGGAAAAGACTTTTTAATTTGTTATAAATTCTTTTGAATTTTATTCCTAAGACCCTCTAGTTAACCATTTTGTTGATGGAGGCCTTTTATGTTTTCCATCTTTTGGCAAGCATCATTTTTCCCATTTAAACTTGCTCTATGTCCTCCTAGTATACTGATACTGAGCCCAAGTGTAAAAAAAACCTCCTAAATCATCAAATACACAATAAGCAGGAGCTGGCAAATTCAGTGTATCTTGAAATGGGAGGAAGATGTAAAAAATAATAGCTGTGAAATTAATTTTTCTTATTTTAAAACAGAGTGCCATGTAATTATACTGAGTTTTTAATGTCATCTTGATCATCCTTTTTTTTTTGCAGGTTTCCCAGAAGTTCCTCGAGTGCCTCCTTAGCAACTACTAACCTTGAAGCTTTTCCAGCATTTCCAAAGCAGTTACATGGTCATCCATACCTCTGTCACATAATGACACACTGAACTCTGTAGCCACAGTTTGGCATTCTCTGGTTACCTTCTGCCATGAAAAAAATGCTACTAGATCAGTTACTTTTTGCATCTGTTTTGTGCAACTTTTATAGCAACATCTCACCTCTAAACCAACAACTACTGAACTCCTTTGAAAAAAGGACTCTTCCTTTAGCAAAAGACCTTGGTTCAAACATTGCAGTTGCAAGCAGGCCCTTCATTGCACAAGCAAAAGATACTAATGAAGAAGTCGAGAGGATACAGATGCAAAGTTGTTTGTCTGACTGGGATTTATTTACTTTCAAATGTTGAGACCTCCTTTAAAGTCATTATTAGATTAGACCTCCCCAGCCTTCCAAAGCTTAGGGATATTTTTGTTTATTTGTTTTGTGTTTTCATAACTTTGACATTTTTCTAAGGAATTCTTAGGCTTAAACTGCCGATTTGTAATCTCAAATAGGAATTACCGGTTAGGTTTCCCCATGAATTTTAATAAAAACTACATTAATATTTCTTGTCTGGCTTTCATTTGTGATAAAAATACAAATGGATGAATTACATCTATTAATTAACTAAAAACAAGTAAAAAATAATTGTGCTCTTAAAATAGAGATTAGGGAAACTGACACTTGATAGTGAAAATAGGTCTATTTTGTGTCTATAATACATTATGTACAATTATAAACATAGTTATAAATAAAATATGTGTATTTTTATGTATATAATGATAACTTAATGAATGTCTTACAGTAATTACTCCAGATATTTGCTTGAACAAAAATTATATTTTGGCAGTGCAGGTCCCTTTACCTCTATCATTAAAAAATCTTTAAAGGAAAATGCAATGAGTACTTCAGGGTATATTTTCTTCCCCTCTAGTTTGCTGGGCCAAACCAGATGAGCGTGCTGGTTTCCTGTAACTGCACACATGTGGTACACAGCTTATCTACTTCCACTCATAATAACATACTTGAACAGAAATATCAGAGTGTATGTTTTATAAACACAAATATGTTGAAGTTATGATGCACAAGCTATTTCTCACATTTTTATCTCTGCAGGCAATCTTAAAACCATTTCACATCTGCAATGTCTTTCATGTCTATATGCTTAAGTTTAAGCCTGTTAGTGTTATAAAAAAGAAAAGCTAACTAATTGTATCAGTGGAAAGCCTGTTCTCTTCATAATTCTACCTCAGGAATTCTGACCTGATATCTATTAAATTCTAGAGGCTTTTTAGACCAGATGGCTTGCAGAGCTTCACCCTCTCCACCAGCAGCATATGATCCCTTTGGACCATAGTGCCATCTAGCTTCTCTTTTCCTGACCACAGTAATTCCATGCAATGAACACAGCGCTGTGATGAAGCAAAAGGAGGGCCAGGGAACTGTTGCTAATAGAGCTGTCAACTGAGTCTTGACTTTATGTAGACACACAGCTGAATAAGGGGACCCTGACCATAAGCTCCTTTTTGATCATCCATTGAAAAGGCATGAGGCATTTTCCTTTCCAGTAGATCTTATTGCTTCCCTTCAAAATGGAAAATGAAGATCCATACTGATACTCCAGGCAAGCTGCTGGTGCATTTGTGAAAGCTCTAGCACCACACCAATACCAACATACACTTCACAGGACATCAAGGACAACATGGCTAAGTGCTCTCATATTGCTGAAGGCATTAGTCTCTTAAAGAAAAATCTCTGCTTTCAAAGGAGAAATATTTGAAAAGACTTGGAAAATTCCCTGAGTGGCCAAGAAAGGAAAAATGCTGGAGAAGGAAACTTTCCTTCACATGATGGGGGGTGTATGTGTGTGTGTGTGTAATGGATTTCCTTGTACACACCTGGAATCTGAGATCACTGAAAGATGCCTGGGTTTCATTTGCCCTTCCAATATATATGCAGGATCTACCTATATGCAAGCTCCTAACAAATCCAGTCCCCCTAACAGAGGTGTAACCACATAACAAGGGCTGCGGCAGCAGAAGAGATAAAAGTGTCTGCCATGTCTGGGTCTGACTCGTCCTTGGCAGCTTCTGGTGAGCCAGGACTATACAACATCTAATCTAGTTTTCTTAATCTTCCTTTCTTTCTAATTCACTGATGTGTTTGTTACTGCCAGGAGGGTCAGGTATCTCCTGCTGTGTCCCACAAGCAGGTTTGCTACCTCAGCTGGCACCATTACATGAACTGCTGCTGTTAATGCCTAGTACTAGAACAGCTGAGTCTTCAAATATTTACTTCAGAATGAATGTCAAAATAAAGATTTTTCTACTAATCAACCAAACTTCTTATATGATTAGGGTATAATAAGGCCTTAATTCCTGAATAGTTAGTAAACCAATTGAAATTTCAATGCCCTTACTCCTTTCCATATAAGCCACCTTAAGTCTGTGAAGAGACAAGGATAAATGGGCTCCTGAATGTGCAAAGGTGGCATAAATGTGCTGCTGTTAGAGGGACGCAGTAGTTGTGGCCTTTTGCAACTGGCTTGTGTGAGGGAGAACAGCTTAGATCCCTGCCTGGCCACTCCAGAAGAGCAGGTGCAGAGCAGCAGCCTTCTTGTTCCTGAAGAGCACCCAGACCCAGCTGTCCTCACTGGGACAGCATCCACCAGAATCAGACACCCTTGTTTAACAGACAACTCTGGGATCACCAAATGTTTTAAAGGACATTCTTGGCAAAGTTTGTCCATAGACTATCTGAATAAAAGTATTGACATAGGAAGTACCTATGCCAGCCTAAGAATGGCTGGCTTATAAACAGCTTTGTACACTTCAGCGTGAAACCAAATATCAACATCAAAATATTACCAAATTTATATGACAGCAATTCACCACCTTTGTTCTCAAAATCAATTAAAAACCCCAGTAATTCAATATAGTACCGTGCAAGTCATGAGAATAAGAAACAAAGGAACACTTCGGTATTTCTACAGGTACCTCATTGACAGATATAAAGTTGTATGTGCCATTCTATCCTGATTAAGTTGATAATTATTTCAAACTACAGATAACAATAACATATAATTAACTGGTTTATTCATTAAATATAAAATATTAATTTAATATTTATAGTGTTTGATGTTACTAAATGAAATGATGGGTACAAGACTCTTCATTTTATATGTAGTGGGTTTTTATTTTGAAGTATTTGCTCCATGAGTTGCGTTCACAGATTCCTCGATACGGTTGCCCTAGAGCATTTTTACATTTGAGAAGAGGATTGTTTTATACATTTGTATACTTAGGAGATGAGGCAATATTTTTGCTTAAAAATTAAATGAAAAGTGTCTTCCAAATCTAAAAGAGAATAGGCCAACTATATTAATAAGTCTGAAGAAGCTACCAGATAATGACTTAAAATTTGTTCTCAGAGTTCTGCCTTACATTCTACAAAAATCAGACTGAAGTGTAGTCATCTATTTTATTCACTGGGAACACAAACAATTTGCCACAACCCACAGCCTCATAAACAATTGTCTCCCAGGAGTCCTGGCTCTGATTTGCAGATCAGCCTCTGGGCACTAGAGGTGACCAGCACTTGGCAGGACAGCGACCTTGGGAGGCACAGCCAGAACACCTGGGGCACCACGTGTTCCTGCAGGAGGGTACAGGCCTATCTCCCGCACCGACACACGCTGCCAAACAGCTCTCACAGGATCTCTCTGATCTCTGAGCTGTAACGGCAGTTTTTAATATTCTTAAATTACCAAACTCAGCTCAAGGGATGTTCCTCAAGGGATAAGAAGTTCTGACCGGTTTTGTTTATATCAAATGAAGTAAAACCACAGTTTTAAAGGCTACATATTTTGTAATTATCTACACATATATGTACATATATAAATTTCCTTGAATTTTAGTAACTCAGTAACAAAATATTTTTCCCCTCAACAATCTCAGAATGTATTTGTGTTTAGGCTGGTACCAAGCATGGGACACTACCTTTTCAGGGATTTTTTTAGCACAGTATGACTACACTGCAGAAGGGACTATAATTATAATCTTGACATTGCCATAACGACCGTGGTTGCTATCAGGTGACAGGTATAATATAGATAATCAGTAGACAGTACAATAGCAATATTTAATGATGCATGAGATAGAAGAAAATTAATTCATGCCTTTAATTCAACTCAGAGCCATCATTTGTTATATTTGCATGTGACTTTCCTAATCCTGTTTGTATGTACACAAGTTATATGAAATAACAAAGAGCCAGGCAAGATATCTGCTGCAGAATTCAGAGCTTACATTTACTCTTCATATACAATGAATAATTTTTGTGTTCCTATTTACCTCTATTTTTAAACACAATATAATTCTATGGCCTTGAATTAAACAGCATACAAAAAAAGCTGATAGCCATATTGAAAGCTATGAAAAGTGCCTTTGCCTTGAAATCAAACAGAAGCAGTGGTGGGGCTGTTTTGTGTTTTCCTATGTTGCAGTCTACCAACTCTCTCATTTAATCTACCTGAGAGAAATAATGCCACAAACTGAGAAAAAATAGTGTAGGAGTAAAGGAAGATGTTCTGTTGAATGAAAGAGGGACAATTATACTCACTGGAGGAGCTAACATGGTTGCACTTTTAAAATCCTGCAAGATTTTATACTACCTTTATAAAGAAGATTACACAAAGAGATATTTTATGGAAAAGGACACTCCTACAACAAATCTAATCTAATATTTGTGGATGGCAATGGACAAAATGCAACTGAAGACAAAGGAGTAATACTGAAACATAGATATGAATAAATACTACTCACATATCTTCACAATACTTCTGGTTATTAACTCTGTTCAAACCTTGCTGCTCCTGTCTCCACAGCTACAACACTGCTACAGCCATTTCACTGAACCTTAGGATGAAAGAGGCAAAGTTTATAAAGAATCATAGAAATGATGTTTAATTAAATTACATCAAAGTCAGTGGCAGAGGTTCTAGGATAAGGAAGTGGCTATCCCAGCACTATAGTACATGAAGGAAAGGCAGGGGTCAAAAGAAAACACAGAGGATATTTCACTGTGACACCTCAGTGGAATGAATAGGAAGGAAAATTTGCATAATGTTTTACAGAACTGACCATTGTTTGATTTATCAACTTTGTCTCTCAAGCTCTCTCACAGTATTCTTCTGGTGCTAACACTCACTATGTTGCTTTCACACTGACATTACACCTCCATCAGCTTCTGAACGGACTAGGATGGGTCAGCTCTTACCTGAAGCATAGCTGTGTTTCTAATTCTGTCCTGAGACTGTTACAGAAGAGGTGAAGGCTCCAGACAGCCTGAATATGAGGCCTCTTCGGTGTTAAGCAAAGCTTTTCAATAACAGCATCTCCATCCTAGTTCCTTGTGCCTTGGTTCCTGAACCACAAGAGATGATTCTGCCCAGTGAGAATGAGACTTATCTTTCCTTCTTTTATGTTTCTTGATTAATTAATACCAATTATGTTTTTTCTGCTGCCAATTCAAGAACAGCAGGAAAACTTTTAAATCAGAGGAAGATCTTACAGAAGTGCAGGATAAAAAAGACATTTAAAGAATGCTGAAACACTTTGGCAGAAGCACATTTTTATTATTGATTTTTTCGACTCGTTGTCCCCCAAGAGCTTAGTTCAGCATGGTGAAGCCTATGGTGCTACACAGCTCCCTTGTTTGGCTTGAGCTCCCCTTCCAACAGGCAGTTTGCTTTCCTTCTGAATAACTTTCAAAAGTTTGGCTCTGAACTAATGACAAGTTTGATGTCTAGAGTTCAGGTTAGATATCCTATAGTTCTCCCTAAACACCAAACAGTTAACCCTGCATGAGTACTTATTATGTCTCTTCAGAAACCCAAAACTTCAGGCAAAAAAGCAGCCACAAGTGATTTTTCTTTGAGATTGTTTCCAATTTTTTTGTTTCATGCATACCCATCCAGATTAAATGCAGGGCAGGATGCACAGGAGGTCTTGCCACGTTGAACTCATTCACAATAAACAAACAAGGTGGCCCACACTCTTAAAGTGGAGCTAATTTCCTTTAAGGTCATGTTTTCCAAGCCAGAAGAGATCATTAAATCTCCATGTATGGTAACAGATTTGTTTGAACATCTGCATAAGGGTGTATATTCTGTAATGATGTCCATTTTGTTGTTACTCAAATTGAACTCTTCAGCCACAAAGGTTTTCTTCTCCGGCCTTCAAAATACTTTTGACTTCCCCCCACCCCCCTTGCTCATATTGTCCACTTTTCACATGGCCTTAATCAAATGCAAGTACCTGTCAATATGGACACAGCATTTGTCCACTACTCTACACAGGAAAAGCCCACCTTCAAAACCTCCCTGTTAAGTAGAAATTTTTGGGATTGACCCCTCCATTCTTCAGCCTTAGTTTACAATTGTCTGCCAAACTTACACCGCACAAGCAGTTGTGTCCTAAACAGCAAGATCAAGTACTTTTTCCCTCAGTGAAGGAAATTACAGAAAATACTGAAGAAAGGGAAAAAGAAGGAAAGAAAATAGGCTGTTACTCTGGTAGAATGATGACAGTGCATGGGAAGGATTGACACAAAAGAGCAAAAAAAAGTAGCTTTCTTAGAAGTTAAACAGTCACGAGAAAAGCTATTTTCGCTGCCATTTGAGAAAGGGACTTCTGAATTTAAAGAATACTGCAATAATCTAGTTATGTGATTTAAGATGAAATAGAAAGCTAAAGTATATGTTGTCACTTTTTTCTTTAATGAAATGGTACACTTAAATGTCTTCATTTGAAAATAATCTGTATGTGGGTTTTTTTAAAAATAGCACCAACTCGGTAGAAAAAAAGGGTTCGCAGTGTGCTTATGGCTGACTGAATCTGGAGGTGAGCTCAGATGTTATCTCTGCTTGTCAGTCCAGTAACGTGGTTCAATGCAGTCTCCACAAGAATGCTGATGCAATTCATACCTTTAGTCTGTTTTTATTTCAGAGTTTAAACAAAATTTGCTGGTGTATGGAATACTTAGTTAAAAGAAGAAATTGAGAATACAAGTTCATGTTTTTATTTACTATGAAAAGCATATAATTCTGTTCCCTCACATATATAAAGAATCAAATAACTTGAGATAGTTAATTTCATCATAATCCCAGGCCTCTTTTGGCTTTCAGACTTTTTCTGTGTTCTCAAGATCACACCATTTATGCCTCTGTCCTGCTATCTTCATCTTTTCTTGACATATTTTCCCAGCTCCACTTTGCTGCCTGTACTTTTTTATTCACCTTTGTGTAGGGCAATGATTGCCCAGTTTTGGTGGAGGCTCATATTGTTGTAGCTGCCTAATTCTACACAAAGCAGCTCTGTGGCTTTTTATAACTACCTTAAATTAAGGGTAACTTCAAAAGATTTAATCCACGCCATAACTTCATGAACACCTTCTGCAAGTAATTTTCACAAATAACCATATTTCTGCCTTAGGGTGTTATTCTAAAGCATCACAATTTTACCTTTGAAAAGCAGGTCCCACACGTATTTCTGCATGGGCAATTCACAAGCTGAGTGGCAGATTTACTTGGGTCATAATACACAAAATGCCTGTTTTCAAGCACATCAGTACCACTGGACACAATTCATCCAGCCTATTACTAACCCATACCTGCCCTTGTTTCCAGATCCCCTGAGAAAATAGCAAAGGAATAGGCACCTACTGCACATAAACAACGTGGCTGATCTGCACGACTGTACAGCAAGTTCAATGCTTTAATGAGATCACACCTTCCATCTAATATATGTGAAGCAAGCCATACATGTGAGCGCCAGCCATTCCAGGGAGGGCAGCTTCAGGCCATGCTCAGACAACTTGGCTTGGCACAACAACAGAGCAAAGGAGCAACTTTGTTCAAGCAATCCTCATTTAAGTTGCTGGCAGGATGTTCCACCATCTTCATTTACACCTCTTGAAAGATTGGTTGGTTAAGACATTTGAAAGGACAATTGGCAACATATCCCTTGTGTCTGTAAATTAGTTGTTTGAGCATGACACAAATTCACGCTGAAGAAAAGTCACCATTAAACTAGAAGTGGACATATATGAATCAGCTGCAAAGTAAAGCATAGATGACAGAAACTGATAATTAGATCAGTTTTCTTAACTAAGAAGCAGCACCTCAGAGCCAGGAGAACTTGAGCTAAGCCGAGCTTCCATTGCTATTTGCCATGGAGTATTTACAATGTGGAAATACAAAGATTATGGCTGTAGAACAAGGCATACAGAAATTTGCTGAACAGTAATTTCTCAGAGAAACTGATCTTGAGACAAATACTCCTTCTTAATTACTTTAAATTAAAATTCTTTTCTGAGTAATACTATTTAGGTCACCTGAGCATATTAAAACAGTTGAAGATTTACAGTCAGATGTAATTACATCAAACTTTCCAAGGGATTTCCAGTTGTTCTCTGGAATTGATGCATAGCATAAGATAGCTGTCTGGAGTTTTTTACATCATAGTATTTTTATATATGTTTGCATTTAAAATGTAGTCTATACAAAATACAGGCATTTCAGATTTAATTTGCATGCTATTTTACAAGGGAATAAACCCAGAAGGTCCAGTTATCTGGTGGTCTGGACATTGAATTCTGAAACAGGTTATTGCTTTAATTCTAGACTAATGCGTTCCATAGTCAAAAATGAGGGGGAAGAGTTCTGTAATTTTTTATTTTAAAGTTTGATTTTTTTTTTCTGCCTATGGGCCCATTACTGAGCTTTACCAAGTGTCTTCAGTTCCTTTAGGCATGATGGGAAGTGGTAATGTGTATCCTCCTCTGTGGTTTCAGCCTAAGGATTATTTTATAGTTGAACAGGGTCTTACTCTTGGGTGGCCCTTGGTTTAGTTTTATTTTGGAAGTGAACCAGAATATTTTCCAGTATTGGTATAGGTGTGGTTGGAAGAGTTTTCCTTCTCCATTTGCTACACAAAGTTAGCTGAAGCGCAGCTGCTGTGATTCAGATGAAAGACTGCAAGGATATAGTGGCTCCTTCACTTTCCAAGACATGTGCACAGTGTGGATAAAATAAACTTTGCATATCTTGTATGTTCATGTTTCCTTGCCAGCCCTCCCCATCCTTCTGATGCCGTGAGTGTTCAGAGGAACACTGTCTTCAAGACAGAGGAAGCAGCTCTCTGTAAGCTTCAAACTCTGGGAAACTCCTCTTACTTTCCCACAGGTCCTTGAAAGTGGCTAAAGCTGTTTTCAAGATGTTGATAAGTTTTCAAGATGTCAAGAAAAGTGTTTTAGTTTTTCTTTTTCAGGCCTTTGTTTATTGCCTTTGTCAAATCCCGACCTCAATAAGAAATTTTCTGTGATGATGGAGATTTTTTTATTTAGAGAAATGAAATATTGGTATGGGGATTGTAGATGCACTGTCATATCATAGACAGCTAACAGGTCTTAGAATTGGGAAAAAAAGAAACACTTCCCTTCCTCTTAGAGCAATTTCAGTGGAAACTCGAATGTCATCAGGTAAAGTAAGCAAAGTATAAAGTGCATTATAAAATATGGCCAGAGGGTCTTTTATCTTACACCTTTGATGTATGTATTTTCTTTGTTATTGTCCCATCATTCAAATATCCTCATAAGAGCTGCTAAGTTTGTGTTAACCTGTCACCCAGTGCGACAAACTCTTGTGACAAACTTCCCTATGTTCCCATGTGCCCATTCTTCTTGTCAAGACAGAACAATTGAGGTGATACTACTTGCGGATGCCCATGGATTCAGAAAACAAGTACCTTCTTTCCAGTCTTTTGTGCCAAAATGCAAACAGAGAACTAAGTATCATCACCATGAGAACAACAGCAACTGTGTTGGAAAAGAGGAAGGAGGCGGTGAAGCAACAGAGAAGGAAACACAAGGCTTTGAAGAACATTCCTGGGAGGAATGGGGCTTTGGCACTCACCACTGCAGTTTCAGAGCGAGGGGCTGCCTCTTTACAAATGCCACACGGGATCCGTCATTTTGTATCTAGCAGAGGCTGTGAAATCGCACTTGAGCTATAATGTATTCAAAAGAAACACAACATTGGTAATTGAAGAGGTGACAAGGTTAGATGGACAACACCGGTTTCCATATTGCATTGTATTTTATGAAGTGAATCAGCAGGCCTTAAAGTTTCCAAAACAAAATATCCAAACCAGATCACCACAAAGGTCATGGGTTTTCCTTTTAAACAGTTCCCACAGACAGCATCATCCGGAAGTTTGCCAGGGAAAGCTGAAGGAGGGTCTTGTATGGAGCACAGAGGTTAAGGGAACCTTGGGGAAAGGAAGCAGCTCCTGGTGCATGTGTGTGTGTGTATAATGAGACACCTGGCAGTTCTTCACAGCCGAACCTTGTGTTCAGGGAGCTCACTTCAAAGAACTACTTCAAATGCTGAAAGAATTACATCGATTTTATAAAACAAACTTGCAGTACGTCTGAGAAAGAGCTGTCTAGGTGCCTGTCTCATACTGAAATCTTCAGAGCATAACAACAGTTACGTGCGTTGCCATATTTACCGGTTGTCCCAGATTCCCCGCTCCACCGCTGTGGCCGGAGCCCGGGCCGGCTCTGGGGCGGGCAGCGGGGCTGAGGGGCGGCCGGGCCGTCCTGTGCCATGTCCGTGAC
>JAOXXN010000120.1:21646316-21684469 GCA_026770055.1 Myrmophylax atrothorax
CTGATTAAAACTCACTGCAGAGGTTATATCTGTATATAACACATATCTTTCACTTAAAGATAAGAGGAAAGAGAGGAAGGAGAAAAATAAACAGAATTAGAGGGGGACCTGAATCTCTGCACAGGTACTAATGAATAAAATAAAGAAACTAAAATCTAGATACAGTAAAGCCCATCAACTTTCCTGTAACTACACTTACTTTTCCAAACTAGATTCTTGAGATTCTTAAAACAAAGTGTTACAAGTCCTTTAAAATACACCTTAAAGCAATACCTTAAAAATGTGTTTGGAACACATATGATTGCTGTTGCTATAATTGAATTGTTTCCACTTATCCTGAATCAGAATCCAAGTGCTTAATTTGACTTTAGATGTTGATTCAGATAATAATATAGGAAAAATATGGTTGTACCTAATTATTGAGGGGACAAAAGCTACAGTAACACAATTATGCTAATATACTACAATATATCCTATTATACTAAGACCAGATGAAAATGAAGTACTGAAAATGTTTCATCTGGATTAGTAAGAAGTCAGTCTAATTAAGAGGAAAGCATAACCTGGTCTAGTGTATTTAATATCCGTTTCTACTGAGTCTAGGAGCTTATTAAAAACTGATTAATCAGTTCTGACAGTATCCAAACATTTTATTAGGTATGTTTAAGAAGTCGTTCTCATGAATAGTAAGTCTTATCTGCAAGAGCTCATCACTAGATTAATATGGTCTTAACCAAATAGCAAATAAAAACTGCACCTACTTTAAAACTGCAGTAGAATTAGGGAGAGCTACTGGAGACCAACATAAGTCCTAAGACAGATCAGAACCTCAGTCTTCCCTTCCCTTTTCCTACTATTCCTAACTTCTCACTATAGAAATGTTCTTTGGCATCCACAGTGAAACTTATTAGAAGTGTATAATAGATATAATAAAATTTTAGATTTCTAACTAGTATCACAAAGCCATTTCCCCCCCATATAATAAGTCTCAGTGTATATATCCAAAGTTGTCTTTTAATTGCAATTTCACATCTTGAAGATCTAGACCATCTGGATATTCTTTCCTTGGTTGAAAAAGAAGTGCTGTCAGCATATAGATTTGAATATTACCAACTAAAAAGGGTCTGGCTGTAGTAAGAGCAAGGCAGAAGGAATAGACCTTCATTAATGAGCACTTGAAACTTCTACCCCTGTAATGATCCTCAAAGATTTCTCATTTTCAGATGTGTATTTTAATAAGTAGCAAGACAGCTACACTCAATTAGAGCAGTATTTGAAAGGGATCCATCTAAACTGAATTCCAAGTAAAGCTGATTAACCAACATTAAAAAAAGGCATGAAATTTAATTATATAATCCCATATGTTGTACAGTAAGAGATTACTGTAAGCTTAGACAGGTGAAGGATGCCCAGAAAGCACTGTATGCTCCTGGTGATCTTAGAACAGCCAGTGTTGGCCGACAAAGAACTGTGAACAACACCAGCCCTTTGCTTGGCAGTCAGCAGGAACCAGGAATTCTACATCATACTTTAAATATAAACAAGCACAAGTCTTAAAATTGTTAGTAATCCAAGTCACAAAAATATGGAAAAAAATTAAGGAAACATGTAGAAAAGAACAGATATCCAGCAGCACAGATTACTTGGAAACAAGACAGCGTGTTTTGGTAATTTCATTGCAGATGGGTAGGCAGGGTTTATTTTGTTTATTTTCAAATGAAGAAAAATGTTTTTCAGTGTGTTCTCACCCTTATCATAACTCTACTTCACACAGCAATTATTTCTTTCTAATGCCTCAAAGCTTTTTCTGAATACACGGGAATAATTACATCTAGACAGCATTTTTCCAGATTAATTGTGTGAATTCACATAAAGTTCTATTACTAAAAATATGGTGATAGCCGTAACAACTGAGTATACAGACTCACTTTTGAGTTTGAAAAATTAAAATATAACAGGGAAAGCTTGTTT
This sequence comes from Myrmophylax atrothorax, assembly GCA_026770055.1. Taxonomy (NCBI): domain Eukaryota; kingdom Metazoa; phylum Chordata; class Aves; order Passeriformes; family Thamnophilidae; genus Myrmophylax; species Myrmophylax atrothorax. The sequence continues at coordinate 21,648,288 of JAOXXN010000120.1, forward strand.
TCTTTTTTTTTTGCTTTTGAAATAAAGTAATTTGTGCTCTTAAATCTCTTCACAGTTCTGAAGAGATTGACTGTAATGTTTCAAAGCCTGTAATTGTGATTTCTTTCACATTTTTTTAATCATCTTAGGAATTTTCTATTTTAAAATTTACATTTGCCATGACTCAAAGTATGGCCTACAATTCTGAAAGCTCTACTAAAAACAAAAAGCCCCAATCCACTTTTACAAGTCATATCTGGATTTAACAAAATTTTATTTAAAATAGAGGGAAAAATAGAAGGAAAAACCAAAGAAAATTGACTGCTGAATTGCAATGATGAGAGCATAAAATGAATTACTGGAGCAGAAGTCTCAGTGTGTACTCCTGCAGTGGTCCCATGCCGTGTCAAGTCTGGCAATTTCTACCCAAATATCAGACATTTAAACAAAGAGCTGAGATAGCTTCACTGTGAGGATATCTAATGAAGTTCATACTGCAGCAACTGTTTAGCTCACTGTAACCTTTGCTCTTCAACAGGAGGCAGGGAAAGCCTCCTGGAACAGAAAAGAAGCCACAGATCCCCCAGGCAGTGGAATGGTATTTGCAAACATTCAACTTCAGGACCAAGTCAGCTCTGAGTTCACTCCTAATAGGGAACAACCCTACAGGATTGAGGGCTATTTGTTAACTTGAACATGCACTTTTCCCATATGAATTCAAGTTTTCTGCATGGTGCATCAACTCTCTCAAAACATTGTTGCAACACAAGTGTTGCAGTAGCAAGAAGTACCGTGAATACACGAGACCCACTAAACTAACTCAGGATATGGCAAAGAAAATGCAGACACACTTGAAGTGATCCTTTGAGTCTGCTAAATTTACAGAGCAGTGTGATACACCAGTGTTTGTCCATGTTTTTGCAAAGGCTGTCCTGTATTAATCAATGGTAGGTTTTTATTAAGGAACACTATTCTACAGGTATAATGATGTATATGAATTTTAAGGTACTGCTACATTTCTCTTTTTTTTTTTTAAATGTTTCAGTCTTGCCAGTTTCCATGACAGCTATAGAAGCAAAAGGTGACTCATCTTAAGACTACCCAGTTACATATTCTCCAATGAAAATACATTTTAAGGAGTGACATTTGGATTTAGAACTATTGTAAGAAAAAAGTTAAAATCTTATTGCAGTACCTTACATGTGATTCTACCTGAATAGTTCTGCAAATTATAATTGTGAGACAGTTTGTTTAATGAAAACATCCAATTTGTAAAATTTTCAAATAAAATATTTATTCTACTTAGCTAGAATGGCAAGTTTTCTATTTTTTGAAAATTAAGTTTTTCTTCTAGTTCATCAGTACAAACATAATAAAAAGGTGCCATTTAAGCTTGCACTGATGAAGGACAAAAACCATTAGGGAAACATATAGACAACAACAACAGGAAGTCATGGTTATTTTGTGTTGTTATTTTTTGTCAAATGGAATGTGGAACAGCAGTATTAATGTTGTTTCATTACAAAACAGAGACAAAGAAAAGGTATGAGTAACTTCTCTTCTGTACTGGGGAAAAAAAAAGTACTTGCATAAAAATGAAATTCCAAATTTTCTCACTAATGAGTTCGCAGAGCATAAATTAGAACTGAAAAATTACTGTCCTAACCATCCTAAAATGCTCCTGGCACCACCCATGTTGATGGTTAACAAAGGGAGAGACAAATCCGAGTGATAAGGTGAGTTTCTAAAATATATATGTGATTACAGTTGGTCAGCTTGATATCTAACTCAGGTAAGGGAGATTTTGCCAATAAAAAAGGTAATTAATCAGTATCATTCCAGAGTCCTTTGATGCGTTAAGTGAATACACATAAAGTACCAGTGCATGTAACAGACTTCTGTCAGACACATTATCTGATGTGCTCCAGTTAGAACTGGTATTAAGGCTTGATGCCACTCCATATTTTGCTCATGAGCTTCAGACCACTGAAGAATATCACCAAAAGCAAAATATCTGGATGTCAGTGGTTGAAGTGGTTAAGGCAGAACAGCCTTCTTTGGTTGGCTAATTGGTCCCATTAAGAAAACAGGAGGGAAAAAAATAAAAACAGATGATGCTTTTCCACAAAGTTCCACATGAAAAAAAAAAAACCCAAACACAAAACCCCCCTAAAAGCCAAAACCCAGGGGGAATGAAGGACATGGGACTAAAATTTAAGTCAGCATTTTTGATGGCAAGAAGCCTTTTTTTTTTTTCTCCCCTCTCCCTCAACTCCCAGTGCATTACAGTAAAAGAAGATAAAACTAACTATGGAGTAACAAGCAGGACAGCTCTGAATAGCAGCTTTCTGGACTGGAAAGATTTTCAAAAACTAAAGAATCTGACCATTTTTCAAAAAGGATATTTGAGCCAACTTAGCTTATCAAAAGAAAATCAAGTGGAGATGAGTAGCATGAGACACTTTCATGACAAGAAAATAAGATAATAAAGGACTGTAACAGTGACTATAAAGAGAAAGTTTCAGGTTAGAAGAAAAACATTTTTAAGCATGAATGTGTTCCATCAGTGGGACTAGTCGTTCAGAAAAATTACATTGCCCTGAAAATAAGCCATCTCTATTAGCCAGTGAGATGCTCACTACCAGACACAAAGCATTCAGAGATTAACTGATCAAATAATTACTCACACATCGTGACATCAGTGACAACACAGTAACTACGTAAAACAGGTAACTATTTAGTGCACTCCACTGTGACTGTGAGAGATGCACAGGGCCATATGGGACATGGAGAAGCAAATGCATTCATCAGAACACGTTTGAAAAAAATATTCCAAACAGAAAAACTTTTTAACCATTATTATCTTGAAAGAAAATTACTTTACAGATAAATCAGAGACTTGTACTTTGATACACAGACTTTGCATGGTATGATTCGTCCTAAGAAATGCTGCTTCTCACATCACAGTATATATTATGTAAAATCCCGTATTTTATCTCACCTTACTTATCAGAGAAGACTGGATTTAAAATCTTATTTAAATATCTTGCTGTATTTGATTGTGTATAACCTTTATTCCTCAGCAGCAAATGATATCAAGCCAAGAATTATTCACAGGTTACACCCTTACATCCTTCCATGCATTACTAAGTCATTAAAATAGGTAGGAAGAAAACTAAAGATTTCCTTAAAACAGGAGAAATGTGCATTTTAGAAAGCTATTTTTTTCTTCAAAAATGTTTCCCATTCAACCTAAAACTTTATACTACCCCTAACGTCTGTCATTTAAATCAGTTTTAAGAAGTCACTTAATAGTTCTATTGCAGGGAGACAACAATTAATTTCCTTCTTCACCACAATGCACCCAGCAGTAAGTCCCTCTCTGCTGTCAAGATGGCTATTTCACCTGTTCATTAACTGCTCCTTTTCTCTTCCTTAAATTAGTCAGTAATTAACACTCCTTGCTTTAACTCCCTATGTCATCCAAGAAGGAAAGGCAAGCTACAATATTAGAAGAGACAGTTACACCGCAAACTCACCCTCTCTCCCCACACACATTTGGGAAATTTTTCTGTCAATGCCATTACGTTGAAACTCAAGAGTTTAGGAGATTAAAGAAAAACGTAATGCTAACCTAGAATTCTGTAAATATCTAGACACAAAAAAACCCCAAAGCATCACCAGCACTCAATTTCTTATTCTATGCTTATGGAACAAGCCCACTAACTTTGCCTTCATTGTTAAAAATTATTTGTAGCACTCAGGTATGGCAACTACCTCTCCAAAGGAGATGACAGTTTCTAGTTTTCAAAATGTTTTATGTTCACTGGACCTTTCTGAGCTGTTTGAGGAAAGGTGCTTATCGTTTCTGTATAGGCTTATACTATCATTTGGTACTCTTGTAAATTGTGGCCAATTGTGAAAGATGGCAGCTTATTTTCATAACTAAGTTCCAATGAAGTTACAAGGTGTTTCTTCCCCTGAGGGCACTGCATGTAGGTTTACATGAGTATATTTAACACATAATATGCAGCTCTAAGTAGAATATGGATAAAACCTCTAAGTAATGCTGCTGGCAGCATATAATTTACAAAAGATACAACTGAAAAGAACAGGAATCGACTGACTCTCCAGAGAATTATTGTTCAATAAATTCAATATGAGACAATACTGAAAGTGAGACATTAGAAAAAAAAATCAGACACTTTCAGATGACTGATAGCTCTCAACCACTGCTGATGCACTATTTTAGGTTCAGTATACCCAACTGGAGCCTTTGTCAGTCCTTCTGAGAACTGAATTTCTGTAAGTATGCTGGATTAAAGACTGGGAACACCTAAAAAGGGTAACTTCTCAGAGCAATCAGAATTCAGGAACAAATGAAAGACTCATTGATAGGTCTCTAAACAAACATTCCCTGCTTGCTAAACAGTTTTCACCTCTCTCCTCATCTCTATGCCTAAAGGGATTTAATTAATTAGTTAAACAAAAGCACTCTTTCTCTAGAACTTGTTTCCTCATAGAAAAACTGATATAATTTCTACATCCAACTTGAAGTCTCAATTATACACAGTTTACCTCAATCCCATGCAATAGGGAAAAACACAGTCAAATTAAAGAGGTGAAACAACTTAAAAAACCGGAAAGGATGTGGCAATGTTTAAGAACTCCCATGCAAGCAAGTTACTCAGTTTAAAACTCAATGCAGAACACTTGGTGATCCTAAGATCATGGGATATTGGCATTTATTTCCAGATAAACTGTAGTGGGTAAGAAGCTAAACATACTTTTCAAACAAGAAATCTGAAAGCAACAAGTATTTTAAAGAGCTGCTTTAGGTGAAGCACATCCTACCCCAGTAGGAAGTATCCATGGACTTAAAGAGAATACAGAATGCACCTCCCCCAACTAACTCCTTTTTCAATGTCCTTTGTATGCAGGTTAGGGTTCAGTCACACTTGCAATTCAATTCTGCAATAGGACAAGGAGATTTTTTTCCTACTGCCATCTACCCTCAGAAAGTGCAATTCATACCCCAAGCTAGAAACATGTGGCTTCTGAACTGTGGTGCTGCCACATCCTGTTAACATGAGGGTAGGTCCTCCACTTCTGCAGGAAGAATAACACAACCCATGAATGGTCTTTTCAGCTGACATACTGGTTAGATGCAATGTGTGTTATTAGCTGCTTTAAGACAGAGACTCACCACACAAGTGTACAAGAAAGTAGAACTTCCTTTATACTGCATGAAATAGGAGACAGAGGTGTAATATTCTGAAGTTAATTTTAGACAAAGCTAACTTTCAGTAGCTAAAAAAATATTAAACTCTGAAGTGCCAGTACTAGTAAATGGAGGCTGACACATTCAATTAATTGTAGGCAAAATAGTCTATTAAAAACACTGCACTAAGTTTTATAATTAGTAGGATATCAAACCTTTGAAAACCACAACTTCTAAGTAAGTTTTAGATTTACAATAGCAGGTAACATTTTTTTCCCTAGAATTGACAAAGTTATTTCTGATTTCCTAATGAGAGTAGCTCTAATCTCTCTTCTCTGCATTTTGTATAGAATCACTTTCAAGTTGCATTAATTTATCTGTGCATCCTCTTTATACAGACTTTCACACAGAAAAGGAACACAAAATAAACCCAAGGTTTTAAAATCGTTGAGGAATGAAAGCTGCAATGTGAAACCACCAGAAATATCTCATTCTGTAATACTTTTCACATTTGGTGTTAGAGAAGGACTAGGTTTCTAGTCAAGAGGACTAATCTTTCAAATAAGCTCTATCTTTGAGGATGTTGAATCTTTGATTTGGTATGGTACATATGAAAGCTTCTTTAAATGTTACTGCATGAAGATACATAATAAAGTCATAAACTACATTATGGGTAATTTGAAATAAAATCCAAAGGGTAAGACAGTTGACAAAAAAAAAAAGTATCAGAAGAGGTGTTAAAGTTCAGGAGTGATTTATTTTCATGAACTTTCATGTACTAGATGTTTAAAGGAGATGGAAAGAAAAAGCAGCTGAAATGATAATTACTTAAACAGGTAGCAGCAAGGGTGCTGTTCAGAAATGTTAGAGGAAGTCAGAGAATTATGCTGAGTTAATATTTTTTTTGTGACAGTTTTGCTTACAGAAGGCAAGGAAGAAAAGCATCAGTCAGATGCCTGAAAGTTTTGACTATGAACTTACAGGAATGAATGGACTGTGGTATGGTGCTGGAGGAGCTGTAAGGCCCATAAAGGCAGGCTGACGTGTACTCATCTGTCACGGCGCTGTGAAAACTGGTTTGGCTGCTCAGGGTGTTGCCACCACTGCTGCTTCTGTTGTACAGGTTGTTGTTCAGCTCACGGGCATTCCTGTGTGGCAGCTGCGAGCTGCCATTCAGCTGACTGGAGATGGGGCTTACTGAAAAACCTGGCCTAGAGCACGAGGATGGCAATTTGCTCTCATCATCATCTGAAGCAGCATACAGGTTCCCTAGAGAACTGGCTAGTCTGGAGTTTATGGAAACGCTGAATGGAAAACACATGCAGGGAAAAAAATATACACAAGGTATGTAGAGATATATACAAAAATGTAACAGACAATTCAGAAGACATTAGTTGAATAATAGACCATTCTGAAATAATTTGGGTTTGCACACAGGTTCATATTCTAGCTCCTAAGCAAGGAAAAGCAGAATTCCTTGTCAGGAGTTGCCAAGTTTCGCTTATTTAAGCACTACCATGGCCACCTTTCACCTCTGTCAAACTACACACACATGCAGAAGATTGTGTTGAAAGGTTTAGGCAGTGTCTGATCTACTCTGAAGTACTTTGTGTACATGTAACAGTTTAAGAACTCCTTTTCTGTTTCCTGAAATCAGTAACGTGATATCAGCCTCTAAGCAACCAGGAAGTAATATAATAAAATTTGAGAACAAAACCAGGGTGTTCTGAAATATCTCAAGTCAGTTACTCTCTTCAGGTAAATCTTTGTGCCCATAGTTATTAAAAATCCATTTATCATTCTGTATTTCATTTAACATTTATAATTACTTAGGACAATAGTAATAATGGAACTAAATCAAGGGTTCATAAAAACCCTATTAATTACCACTCAGTATTCCTCTGAGAGTAACAGTATATAGACCTGTGGGAATACCTGCAAAATGTCTATGAACTGAAGTGGAAGAAAACCCAAAAAACCAAACACAAACTTTAGCAACATAATACTGTTTCTGATGACAACCTCAAGAAAACTCTCAGACCAGTAAGGTAGGTTTTAGTTTTTCTTTGTTTTTTAAATCCGCAGGCAACTAAAGCTTGGCTGGTGGAACAGCAAATGACTTTGTAAGTAAATTTAAGCCTTCTGACACCGAAGTACAACAACTGCTTCATAGACTGCACATGTGCTGCCAACCACTGTAGGACACGGTAAGTATTGGTATGAAAGTGAGAAGAAGAAAAGAACCTTTTGAGGTTAGAGCCTGAGGACGTGGACAGTCTGCTTATTCTTTCTGCAGATGGTGAGTTAACTGCCATCACTTTGGAGGCCTTCAGAGGAGACAGGGTTCCTTCTGTGCTACCTGAAGTATTCAGTCTAAAAGGAGTGCAGAGTTTTAGTGAGAAGCAAAATTTTATAACTAAAATATACATCTCAAACACATACAGTCTTAAAGAGACTATGGTGTTTTAAAAAGTAGGAATTCTGAAGTCTGAGAACTCAACAGGAAAAATTCAACAGAGGGGTTTTCAAGTATCTTTTAAAAAAAAAACTTTTCAAATATCCCACTCCAAGAATTCTCCCTGTTGCACCTTATTATACAGTTATTCCACCTTGATAATTTATGAAGGCCAAGGGTCCATTTTTTATATATTTATTGTAAATTTTATCAAAATTTTAAATGTAAATTTGAGAAAGCATACTTTTTATGCTTATAAAGCAAGTGTGAGGAGAAGAAAACAACCCTGTAGCCTTCGCGAGGTCATCACCATTTCCAAATGACCGCACTGCACAGAACATGCAGCCCCCTCTGTGGTGGGGCTCCTAACGGTCAGATTCTTCATGTTTTGAAATTCAGTCGTACATATGTTACCCAGGACTACTCAAAAATGCTCCCATTTTGGCTGACCATAATAGTTTATTAAAACAACAATTTTCTCCAGGGGATATTACCATGATCAGACCTTAAAGGATGGAAGAACCTGGGTACAAATCTCCAATTACACACACAGAAGGCATGACATTAAACAGAAGTAGCTTTAATTACACACCAAGAAAGGGTAAACCAGACATTTCCAATGTTAGCCATCTGGAATAATCCAACTCAAAAATCCAGGTCACAAAACTGAAAAAAATGTGCTCTTTTCAGTATTAATGCTTTATAATGATAGAAATTTTGTCTTACATGTTGTATATTAGATTCAGTGGGGTAAAGCAACCCATTTGCAGGTGTTTTATTACCTATTCTAGTAAACCTGAAATTGCTAATCAATTGATGTGATAACAATGATCCAAAATGCTGAAAATTAAGACCCAAGTCAAGTGGTATACATTTAGAACTAGAACTTTAAAGTTATACCTGAAGGGCTGTGATATTGACCTGGTGTGCAGTTTCATGTCTTGCAGCCTAAAGAAAGAAAAGCAGCAGTCTTTATCCAAGGATATAAAGCCTTTCCCCCCTGCCAAGCATATTTTCATGTCTCTGGCTTAAAACACAAGACCAAGAGTTAGGAATCATTGATAATCACTACCTTAATTTACAGTTAAACAGCAGAAAGGTACTTCAGGTTTATTTTCACAGTTCCTATTTTTACTGGTTCAGAAAAGTAATTATAGAAAGACAACTAAGTACATTGAAGAATACTTTGTTCAAGTCAAAGGTTTTAAAATGCTACATAGAAATTTGAAGATTTTGAGATTTCTTTGTCTACATTATCTATTACTGTAACACAGTAAGAAGATATTCTGAAGAGAAAAGAAAAAATTACTAAGCCAAATCTGCAACTAACAGATATATACCTAGAGAAATTTCAACCCCAGACGGTAGTACGATTAGTACCACTGCCTTAAACAAGTTCATGTACTTGCCACACAGATCTGACAGCATGGACAGAATCTAAAATTGCAAATTACCTCAGAGCTCCAGTGGTAGCAGAGCAAGGCCGTCTCCGACTTTTTAAGGCATTGAGCTTATCTCCCTGTGTCATGCCATTCTGAGCTTCCACGTCTGCTTTGTCTTCAAAACCATTCTGGGAAACACAAAAATATGCAAGCAAGAGAATGTATCAGCTCTTTTGAAGCCGTGTAGTTTCAAAGTACTCAACGTCTATTTCACAGAGATGAAACTCCCAAAGGGAGGGTGATCTCCCACCCTCTGCACACACACACTCACTACTCTCTGCACAGCCCCAGTACATTAAATGTGTCACCACACACACTCATGCTCACAGAGGATTTGTGCAGGATCTGACCTCAAAGCCAGTTCAGGATGCTCAAGTCTAATGCCAGCATTTATTTACTTCAAAGAAGTCTGTTTGTACAGAACATAAACCCCAAATCCTTTGTCCACAACTACTTTTGAAGTTATCATCAGCATGAAAGGAAAGCAGTAATACAAAATTTTATGTTATGCACAAGATGAGGAAGAAATTTAGATAAAGCTGTGTGTCCTGCAACAGGAGCTAAAATCAACTTTACTAAATTATTACATTTAAAAGATAAGTAAAAGTTCTCATGATCTCTAGAAAAATAAGTTTTGAAAAAAATTTTCCTATGTGAACTTAATAAGGAATATAGGATGAACATATTTCAGAGTTATACCTACTTCTTCTAGCTTTAGAAAATACTAAAAATGCTAAGAAACATTAGAAGTGTACACCAACACCATTTAAATGTATATTTACAACTTCAGATTGATCTCAAAATACTTTTGTAAGACCCAACTACTAAGTAGAGACAGTATCCTAAGTAATAGAGAAATACATGAAACTTACACAACACAAGATAAAAACTGGTGTTTTTTCCAAATAAAAAACACCTTATACCAATTATGCTTAATTTGACCTCATTTTAAGTATTTTTGTTACCACAGTTCCCATTGTGCTTAAGGGAAACTTGCTGCTTTGCATAAATCAGAACAATAGTTTCTATCATTAACCAACATAAAAGATTGACAGAAGAAGTTGATAAAATGATGTGATGGTCTCACTGTTGCATTAATTACAGGAAAATACAAGTATCTGAGCTAGATTTCACTGGAGATTATATGCTAGGCCATTGTTACCTATCATTCAGCCACATGCTGATAGATTTTGTTTCATAGTCTTTACGTGCCCTACAGTTATTGCATGTAGCTGTCCCTTCTTCTGATTCTTTGACCTTTTGCATTTTTGGGACTGGGAACATAACTGGTTTGAGTTTCTAGAGAGCCTATTTTAATGAGTTCTTGAGATAAGTAATTATCTTTTTGGATATTTGGTTGAAAGTGAAAGGTTTTGAAAACTAAAGGGTGGACAACTTTAATATGACATTTGTAAAAAAGTGAAACACAGGGAAACAGTACCTTTACAGAAATGCATTCAAGATGCTCTTCCAGATTCTGACAGATGATTATTTTAATTTATATTAATAATTATATGAAGAAGATGCTCACTGTATCCCTGGCCTTTCACACCAAGCCAGGAATTCCATCAGCAACCTAAAACCTCTTTACTTATTACAGAGCTAAGAAGGGATTAATCAAATGCATAGTTCCTCTGAACTGTTTCTTACAATGTAGGAAACTACATTTTCAGATTTTAACTAGTCCAGAAACAAACGTATCTTCACTTCAGTTCAGACTTCGTGCCTGTGCTCCCAAAATATAGTTGCAAGGTCCTTCCCCTAAACATGCACATCACCTCATCAATCCCTAACACTGTGATAAAGGGATGGACATTCACACACTCACACATTATGAATTAGACACTTGGAATAAGTTTTTGACTAGTAGGAACAAAAACTGATTTTTTGTTTTCCTTCATTCTCAAATAAACAACTGAAATCCCTGAAAGAATGACTGGAAAGAATGCAAACCTTCTAAAGTTTGCAAAATTACCTATGACATTACCTGATCTTCTTTCCTTTTTCCCCCCCCAAAGTGGAGATTTGTTATAATTACAACATATAAGAAAGTTCATCTGAGAAAAAGCAATCTAATACTAATACAAGCCTGAACCCCCACAATCTAAGTTATCTACAGGTGGTTATTAAAAGCTCAGCTTCAGTCTGTTTGAAATTTTTCCTGAGAACACTTACCTCCCTATATTGATGGAAGTCTTGTACTTTATTCAAGTTGTCACTGATGGAAATATCATTCAGGCCACAAAGGACTCTGTTAATGTTTCCATCAACTACTCGCTGTTTCTGCTTTGATTGGATGTGATCTCCCTCTAGCCACAACATTGCTTGTTTTCTTTAAGATACAAAAACAAACCCATTCATATCAACAAATTTTTATACATATGAAAAAACACTATGAAAACATGCTACTTTTACAGACTGACATTTGAATCTTCAAACCATCTTCATCTGAAAAAAACATTTGAATATCTATCACAAAAAAAGGAAATAAATTAAAAATTCAATGGTTAAAAACAACCACCAAAAAATCCCAGAATCACCAAACAAGTCTGCTGTCATCACAGAAATATTACAAGTCCTAAAACTTCATTTTACAAAATCCTTCTGGGAAAAGACATTAACTAAACAGGAATCTGCAATTGTATTTTAAAGGTTTTTAAAACACAACCTAAAAATAATAAAAAATAATGCTTTTATATACATCATATGTAGCATAAATGATGATACAGAACTTTGCCACTTATGAGTTTTCTGGATACAGATATTGTGCAGCAAAACTACAGCTGGCCTGAACAGTGGAAGTGGACACAGTCATGGGAAGTTGAATAGGACTCTAATACCAATTTTCAGAAAATGAAACATCATATCCTTTAGATTATATCCTTCAGAAATTTCATTGCTACAGTGTGCATGGGCTGAGTTTTGTTGATGAGATGCACTACTCCTCAATAAGGAAGTTTGCTGGGTAGGTACCAGCCATACTAGTTCCATCCAAGAACTGAGACCCTATTGCATACTACTGAAACAAAATTGAATTCCTCTACTGAACAGATTAAAAACAGAACAACACTTGACATCAGAGTATCATTTCACTGGAAACTTTTCTTTGTTTGAAAACAAATATTACTGCAAAGCTTAAGAGCTAAGTAATCTGAGCCAACTGCCCAAACTTGTTCAATAATGAATGGAAAGGTAAGCACTTCCAGAAAAAATTCACTACACCCCAAGAAAACATCCAAAGAAGGCAAAAGAGAGGGGTGGGGGAGAAGTAGTGCAGGGTGGATAAGAATGTGGAGAAGCAGCTGATCCTTACTAGCAAAGAAGGTGTATATACGTACTCTTCCAAGAAGTGTTGCTGGGGGCCGATAATAGAGCCTGGTCGACATATTCTTATCCAAGCAATGGCTTCAGCATGTGTGAACTTGTAGTGTTTCATGATGTAACAGGCAATCAGCGTTCCTGTTCTCCCCAGGCCAGCTACAGAACCACAAGTATCAACAGTCACATATGAAGTAATGAGTGTTTCATAATTATCAAATTAAAGTACAGGAGGTAAGAAGATTTCTATGCAATGTTATTCACCATCTTAGTATTTGAAGAAAGAATTTCTGATTCAGTATCCCCTTTATCACACAATTGGATTGCAGTGCTGATATAAAAGAACAAGTATTTAATACTTCAGAAAAGTAAACTGCTTAAAAAAACACAAAAGTACCTTTGAGAAGTCAACATATACTTAAAAATCATGATGCAAACACACGTGCACATCACGACAGAGAGCAGGTCTTCTGAGCCAGTGGCTTTTTCTTTTTGAGCAAGTTTTCTTGTGAAACCAACAAAACTTCCTCAAAAAACTATTCACTGCTATCTGATAGACAGCAATGAATGCTGACAAGCATATAATTTAAGACATTAATAGCTTAGAATAATTTAACCCACTGCCCCCCAAATTACAAACTAATCTTGCTTTTAAGAAGAGAACAGAGAGAAACAGAAACTGTACATTGAAAGACAAGATCTGAAGAATAATTTAAATGGGGGAATATCCATTTCAGCTCTTTAATTTCCAGCTAATGTACAAACTTTCCATTATAATCCTTTGCATTAAACTATTCTGTAACTTCTGAGGCAACTGATTTTTAGGGCAAAAGCTGTGCTTGGAATATGTCTGCAATATATTAAATCTGAGGTAAGCCTGAGTTAACAGTTGATTTAACTTTGTACAGGCTTATCTAGAAGGATGTAAAATCCAGAAAGAATAAGGTTGTTGGTTTGCTTATTAAATGGTCAGACAAAAGACCAGAAATACTGCAGTTTAGAAAGCATATATGTAACTCAGTATGATATCTTCCTTTAGCAATCAAGTCTGGAGAGTAACAACCTTCTCCTGGCTAATCAATAGTTTATCCTCTCATTTAGCCAATTAGCAGATGTCCAACTTATTAATGCCAGAATCTCCAGGTTCTGGGAAGTGTAACAACTTGTTAGGAAATAAACCTACTTAACTTTGATATGCCTGTTTATTGTTCATGGCAAAATCATGAATAGCATCATTCTTGCTTCTGATCGGCAAGACATTTGGCTCCACAATGTCCTTCCACAACTCAAAACGTAAATCAAGCTGAACCCTTCAAAGCCTTTGTTCTAAGCATATTTTGTGTATTTTCTGTCTAGTTTGCTGAATTAGGCTTGTTTGAAATGCTGGAATCACAATAACTCACATTAACTTGAAATGTGGAATTCATACTCCACAGAAAAATGTAGAACAGTCCAAAAGTACAAAGAAAACCTTTTAGTCTTTTGCATTTCCTAGCCAATTATCATAATGCTGTGAGAGCATAATGCAAAAGAGAAACCTGCATCAACTAAATCTCAAGTTTTCAAATGATACCAACAAAAAACCAAAACAATGAACAACAGACTGTCAGTTATTGCAAGAAACAGTGTAGGATGAAAGAACTTCACATACACATGAAAATTCATAACAAATATTTGGCACATATTTTTAGTCCAGTTTCATAAAGCAGTATTACTTTTACAACCAGGAAGTGTTACTTTTAAAATGCTTTATTTCTGGAATGAACTGGATGGATTTGTAGGTATTTTGAACCTCTATCTGCAAAATGAGTAAGTGCACACACCTTTGCAATGCACAGCAATGGCACCGTCAGCGTTCTCACAGATGTTCAGGAACCTCTGAACGATACTGTCGCTTGGAGTGCTCCCATCTATGAAGAACAGGTCATAGTGCTCGAAACCAGCATCAATAAAGCGTTTGGCCTCATAGATTTTTTTGTTTAGTCTTATGACTGATGTGACGTTATGTTTCTTGAAATAGGGAAAGTAGGCTTCAGGTGCATGGAGGGGATAACCTACAGGAAAAAAAAAAGCCACAATCGTTGATCATCATAGATAAAGTTCAAAGTCCTGCTGTGAAAATTGCCCCCAAAGCCTTTTTTTAATGATGAACATTAATAATAAAAATGTTTTAATACTTTATTCAGAATAAATGTGTTAGGTGCTATTAAAAAACTGTCCAAAAACACTCATGAAGACCACTATTCTTAAAAAAGTATCGGGAATAAAAATGTTACAGGTGCAGTATGTGTGAAACACTGTGCTGGCTCCTGTTCAGCCCCGACTCCTCTCTGCAAGGAGGGCTTTATACATAACACCAGGCACATACACGAACTCAGCATTTCAAACAGCTGTTTATCTATAGTCAAGCTGCAGATCAAAGGATAAAAGCATGTTTTAGGAGGAAGCATTCTTCATGAGGAAAATGAATTGCTGATCTATATTACGGATGAGAGGAAACAGTTAAAGAATAAACAAGTAAAACAACAAACTGCAGTACCAAAGATATTCTTGCCCTACTGTGAAGTAAGAAAGCTTTATCACCTCGATTCTCAGTTGAGAGATAAAAGGGTCCTTTAGATGAAGATGGGGGGACAGGGAGGGAGGTCAGTGACCAACCACAACACAGCAGTTCAGGACAAGCCATAAATGCAATTAAGAGTCACAGCATAATGAGAAAAATGTAGCTTTGTATTGTGTACTTACACTCACCTGGGTGAGGTTTATTTAGACTTTTATAGCTGGATTTTAAGTGTTAGTGCTAATTTAGCCATTTCAGTTACATACCCATTAGAAATCAAATTTCTTCAGTAGTAAAGGCAATCTTCTTTTTACAGTCTCTCCTGGTCTTTGTTATAAACTTTTTAACAGCCTTCTGTGCTTTATGCAACTCACCTTTATTCTGTGTATTTACTGTATCAGGTGTCAGATTCCAGGGGCCCAAGTTTCTCAGGCACTTTGTCACAGAATGAAAACCACTGACTGTTAGAAGAATTGAAATGCTTCAAGTAAAGAATTCCCCAACCATTTAAATTCAGTTCTGTGATCATATAAAATGCTCACTGCATGATTGTATCTGAAGATTAAAACTGATCTTTAAACCTCTATTATTTTCTTCTCATTTGCTGTGACACTTTTAACATGCTGGAAAAATAAGATCATAGAATAGCATTAAAACATACACCATACCATTTTCAAGTTTGCTTTTTGGGTGTGGTCCACTAAAAGCCAATAATTTTCCTGGAATAATCCAGTTGAAGTCACCATTTTCCACTCGCTACAAAAATTTCAGAAGAGGAAAGCATTTTAATATCTGTATATACAAGGTTAAAAAAATTACCCAAGATTTTGTTTTACTTTTGACTATGTTCTTGCTGCATTGAAACAAAATGCTTCAAATGCAATTAGCTAGCTTACCTATATAGGACAAAGTAACCATCAGCTGCTTCTCAGAAATCGCTTAATAAAATTAAATGGAAACAAAATTTGTGCAAGTTTTCCAGTAAAAGCAGAAAGATCCTTTATCTAAGATACTTCTTTAGAGATTCAATGTTTTAGGGTACCTATGAATGACAACATTGACAAACACCAACATTTTTCTATGTTTTAATCAAAGACTAGAGAAAAATGCTTCTCTGGCATTTCTGCCTCTGAAAAAAAGGCACTGGCTAAAAAGCCCAAATCACAGAAACAAATTATAAACCAATTAGCTTACAAAACCAATTACACTTTCCCTGTAGAAACTGAAATTTACATATTGGCATAAGCTCCGATGAGCCAGTAATCACAGAAGTATAAATCAAATAAAAACCCTAAATTCTAAAAAACTTTTGCTGTTGACATTTTGTATTTCTTGCTCACTTTTAAATGAAAACTTTGAAAAGGCTCTTCAAATTCTGTCAGTGCTAAAATGAAAGCTTCTTTGGAAACACATAATATGAACTGTAGTTCAAAAGTGCCTTCTTTTCTTTTTTTAATTGAAGACTGCTCATTCCTCATTTGGCAATGCAGTTATTCTCAGCATGACTTTTAAGGACACGGCACTCAGTTCAACTGCATTATTAAGCTTGTGGTTTTAGCTCTCAGCTCATCAAAACATCCTAATGAGTGACAGGTTCTGATAATGGCCATCACTGTAATCAATTCACTGACTGTTTGCACACTGAGCCCATTAGGCTTGCTCCCAATGTCCTCACACAGTGGTTGCATAAGCACCAGTGAACCACCCCTACTGCCAAGGCAGGACCCCGTGCCCCCTGATTGGTGTCACAGGCCACAATCCCAACACTGGTGCACCTTTACTCCCTTTAGGGAAGAAGTCCTGTTCAGTAAGTTAGAAGTATTTTATTTGTATTACCATTTTTATCTGTGAATTAAGTAGTTCTTTATAGTTACAGGCATCATGGTAAATAATTTAAATTTTACCCAATGTGAACTACAGGTATCTATGTATATGCAAACATTATTATTAAAAAATACAAAGAACTTTAGTAATTCACATCTAGTCCAACAAAAGGGGAATTAGCTGCCTTTATAAAGTAGTAAGATGAAAGAATTATAACCATGAAATAAAATTTCCTTTAGCCTGCTCCATTTAAGTCGTATGCAACTTTCCTCCACATAACCACACATTTGAAGGAATAACATAGCAAAAACCTGGAACACTTAAAGTTTTTTTAAATACAGCACAGGACATATCTAAACATAAAGCTGATCATGATGTATAAAAAAAGAGAAGACATACCAAAAAATGGACAAAAAATTACAGATGATTCCAAGTTCTTGCTTCTTAACTCAATAAGCAGCATACTGTAAACATCAGTCACACACATGTACTTTTCACAAACTAAAATAATGTTAAGCATTAAACAAGATAATGGAATGCCTTCAGTCAATTATTTTAATACCTTTTTCCAGGCAGACTAATGCCTACTACATATATAGAATCCTAAGAATTCCCAACTACCATTTATTTTTAGAAGAGGTCTTTTCCTTTTGTACACAGATTAAGCAAAAAAGCAGCAATTTCATACCTTAATTTTTCGTTTCTGTTAATTTAATTTCAGTAATTCAGCAAAGGCTTTACCAATTTCTCAACCTAACCATTATGAAACATTACAGGACACATAAATCCTCCTACAAACGCTGAAAGTTTTGTGAATAGCTATTATGTTATAGACTGCCTATTGCAAACAACATATATGTACAGATTTGTGCTATTAAGCTTTTTCACTGTTCATTCCTCTCTTAACTTCACCTTCTTGAATATTTATGAAGTATTTCAGTACATATCTGAAATACATACAGCTATAGGAAATGCTTTTAGAATGGAGGTTTTCAGACTAAGTAACTTCATTATTCTCATTATTTCCAAGTTTTCTGAGAATTGCAATAGAGGGGAAAAACAGTGGAAGAATACTGGCTATAGTAAAGCAACATCAGTCTAAAAAGAGTTTAATATATAAACTAGAGGTGTACTACATATTTGAATATGTATCTTTCTCCTTAACCAATACAGCTTCAGGAATTTAAGGGAGTTCTAAAGACAAGGTCCAACACAGCTATTCTGGACCAGATGTACATACACCTTCTGTACCCGGCCCAGGGCACAGGGACAGCACAGGCACATTTTAAAGCTTCTCCAAGGCAAGATAACTTCCTACTACCAGCAGATAAAGGTGCATATGTTGCAAAGTCCTAGAAGCATCTAGAGACAACCAGAGTTTGTCTATAATTAAGTTTTAAGAAGGTTGACAGAATAATGAATTACATCTGTTAACCTTCTGGACTTCATTAGGGAGCTATTTTGGATGCATTTCCATTACTAGAATCTCCATATAATGCATACTTACTAAGGAGAAGTTCAGAATGTGCTTAATCTATGTGGGGATAAAAAAATTTGTCATATATTTGTGACTAATAGGAGCACAAGAAGCAGCTAACAAGTGCTGAAAGAAAACACATTCTTTGAGTCAGCTGAGAAACCTTGGATCGTGTCCTGGGGGAAGGTTGGGAAAAGCATGAAAGAGGTCCCAGAAGCCAGAAAGGCTGTGAGAAAGCAGCAGACTGATGCACTGAAATGGCAAAGATATCAAACCTGCATGTTTTCCACATACAGGTTTTAAGGTACATACCTTACATATGAACACTGGGTTTTTCTTGAATTAAAATGTGTTTCCAGTATGTTTTAAGTTGGGGGATACTGTGTACTCTTATTCTAGGTAAACCAAACACATTCAACTCATTATTAAATGTACAAACCTCATAGTGTTCATATTCATCCACATCAAATGTCTTAAAGTCAAAAAATCCATGCTGCAAAGCCTAAAAGGCAACAAGGTGTCAGTTTATACTGAAATACGATAGAATCTCATTCTATAATACTTTTTTTGAAAGTCAGAACTAAATCCCTAAATGTTTATTGCAGCCTCTACGTTAAGACAACATTACATTTTGCACAGATTAACAACACAGACAACAAAACTCCAACAGTGTCACTGAAACACATCAGGCTCATTTCCCCTTCAAAGACATTATGATGGAATACAAGGTTGTTGCATATCACTTAAATCATAAACTTTATTTTCCCCACCCAACCAAGTGTGGGTTTTTTCCTGTATGGCAGATGACAAGTTAAAAAGTAATTCCCTTTTTGTCATACCCTCATTCCATGATTTCTATGCTTGAATGCATTTTCACGCAGTTGGACATAACAAAACATTGAGAACACTGAGATACGATACTCTGGTTTTATCACCATATTACCTGTGCAAAGTGGCATATACAGAACACTGCACTACGTATAACTGGCATTTTGTTACTTTTAATACATATTTCACAGATAAAATTCACTAGCCTACATTAGACAGTGTTTATTACAGGATTGAAAGAAGTTTTGTATTTGATTACTGTCCTATTATTAAATATGCCAATTTGGTACTGAAGATTTGTGTATAATACCATATTGAAAACAATTCTGTGACTATGGAATTCATAGCCCAAATTTATTCCAAAGAATAGGCGGAAGGCATTTCTGCAGCATATATTTATACTGAGAAGTACAGGTATTACACAACATTCTGGGATTAGGGTGTGATAAAAACACATCACAGATCTCTGAGTTAAAAACAATAATGCTCAGACCGCCATTATTTGCTGCATACCGAGCACCTTCCTAGGACAAAACCAAAATTACAGCTAGCTTTGTTATAGCCAAATTAGGCTCAGTGACTGGACCTGTCAGGAAACCCAAGATACTGAGGGGTTTGTCTGAACAGCTGATTTTGAGAAATATATTCCATTTAATCATGGCTGGCTGGCTGCACTCCAGAACTTGCAGTATGTGATACACATGCACAGAAACACCAAATTTATCCAGGTAAGACTACTTTAAATTAAGGCACAAGGTTTCTGCTTAAAGTATTTTTACCTCTGTAGGTGAACTGGACAAAAATACAGTAACAAATTTTATGGGAACAAAGGAGGAAAAACGGATTCTCAGAGTCCTTTCTATGTATTTGTTGCAGATAAATTACAGTGACTGCACTGACTACTTCAGAGCTTCAGGATCTGTAGAATGCCTCACAAATTACAGTCTTGCTGTTAACTGACAGCTCCTTTCCCACCTCCACAGAACTAAAAATATTAAGCTTGATCTCCTTCTTCAATTTTTAAAAAACACTTGTTTTGCCATACTTTTAAGAATTACAAGTGGTCTATAAAGTGTCTGTACAGAACTGTTCCTATATAGCCTGCTCCCTTCATCAAGATCAATGGGAAATGATGAACAAAATTGAAAGGCTGCCAATTAAAATGTGATGTAACTTTTTTTAAAAAGCAGTATTGGAGCTTAATATTCCCCAGGACTATTGAAAGTGAGACATCAGAACACCAGTAAGATACCTTAGTTTCCATTATTTTTAAACAATTCTGAGAAGATTAGTGTCAAACACTGAAGCTTTGGGGGAAGACTGGGGCCAAGGACATGCAAAAACTGCTCAGATTAAGTCACAGTATACCTGAGTATCTGTATCACCTGACCTTACCCACCCGTTACTCCCTCTTACCCATGCTTATAAATGATCTATTAGCACATCTAGCACAGTGCCTTGCACTAAGAGCTGCCTCCAGCCAGGCCAGGTGCATTTGCATGTTCCAAGTCATGAGGTGAAGTTCACGAGGCTGTCAAAGGCTGGGACAGCCTCCCTCTGCTGTCACTGCTCAAACACAGTCCTCAGTAACTTGGGCTTCATGAGAGCATACTACTCATCACACATCTTTTGCTTTGAAACTGGATTTGCTAATCTATTTTAACAGTATTTTCCCTCGTACTTTAAAAATCAATTTAAAGCTGTTTTACTAAGGAAAAATGTTATTACCTTATTTACTCCCTGTAAACAGTCCAAGATCGTAAGATTGTACGTGCAGTTTCCAAATGAAGCATCCCTATAGATTTAATACATACAGAATTATTTTAGGAACTCAGGGAAAGGCAGCACACAACAGAATACATTCAAGCTATTCAATTCCTTCTGAGAACTCTGAATTAAAAATTCAAAGAAGAAACCTTTTTAGAAGCTTGTTCATGATACAGAACTCCCCCCCGGACACGGCTCAGAGTAAATGCAGTTGGACACTGCAAGTTACCTTAGTGCATATTTTACATCAGCTAATTACATACCCTTTACCAAATTATTTATGATGTCTTGGAACAGGAATATTTGCATCCTTTCCCAACTGTGTAAGGATAGCAACAAATAAAGCAAACCTTACTTTAACCACTGTTCAAGTCTTAATTGAGTTACTCTGTCTAACAGGGACAAGAATACAGACTACTAGTTAGGAATTAATTCACAGGCTTTCATTTTGATGCCTGATTACAAATGAGATTAAAAGCTATTCAGATAGAATTACATTTTAAATCACTTTGGTTAACCATAGTTCTACCACTATGAAAATTACAATTTCTCTTTCAAAGATGAAATGAGACTCCAAATCAAAACACATTTAAATAGTAAGAGACACCAAAACTGAGGAAAAAACCAAATAAAAACAAACTACCAGCACCACCAAAAAAATGCACTGTGTAAAACAGAAAAAGTACTTAAGTGTGCTTCAGAGCAGTTTGATTTTAAGAAAATTCTGCCTAAACAGATTATTTCTTATCACTCATTAAAGAAATCTTTTATAGCTTTGCTCTAAGGTATCTTGGAGAGAGTCCTAAGAACTGCAATTTATCAAAATAGCAAAATCTTAGATTTCATCCAAATACATATTTAAACTTTAAGTGATTCAAAATTTCAATCTTCCGTTGAAAACTTTCCATTTTTTATAAAACATGCTATAAGTAGTATGAAGTTTATTAAACTAATATGATCCTTCAATCTTAAGTACTTCAAGAGCAGAATATTCTCACCTATTCTTTAAGAGCAGAATAAATACAGCAGTTTTGAGCAAACAGTGTTCACAGAAAATGTTTTTAAGAAAATCAAAAGCTGTATCTTTGGTAGTGTCATATTACAGGTAGGGCACTCTAGAAAAGCTTTTGTATTATTAGATTAAAACACAATCACAACGTTTTGGAAAGGGAACTTTAAAGTGTGTATAAACTTTCCATATCCACACCCAACAGGGAAGTTTCTAAAAGTGGGGAGCCATAAAGTATTTTCATTACATCAGATAAGCAGAACGTATCAAAGCTGCAAAATACAAACTTTGAAGACAATACATTGTTGACAGAGTCAAGTTGGATAAAAGATCATTTTAGCACAAAAGCATTTTAGCAAATAAAAAGTCTTCTGAGCAAAAATCATTAAGGACCCAATGGAAACACATACAGGGCAGAAAATTTTTAAAAGCTGTACCAATTTTCTGAAGAGGCTGACAGAAATAAAATTCAAACCACAAAAATAAATATTTAGAGAAATATCAATAGAAGATATGATTGTAGCAGCCATGGTCTATTTTACATATTATTTTGCTGTAACAAACATAATTTTTATTTTATCTGTATGTTTATAACTACTTTGACTGACAAAACATCTGATAGCGCAGGACATAAAAACAATACTGAGGGGAAAAGCCACATAATCTCTAATCCATTAATAAGAAACACTCAGAGAGGGAGAGGGGCCAGTGAACCTGACCTAGATGTACAAGATCAGCCTATCCCAGCTGCAGGTGTGCAGCATTCCCAGCTGCAGTCCCACAGCCAGCTGCTGCAGTGACACAGCAGTGCTGGCAGGGATTGCCGCCGCCATCCGTGCCTCAAACATCCCATTTCTGCTGCTGAGCCCCAACCACTGCAGGAGCTGTGCCCCGACTGCACAAACAGCTTTGCTGACACCTGCCAGCCACACACAGGGAAACAGCGGGAAGAGTGAAAGCCAGGAAAATTCCAAAGAGGCAAAATTTTGGAATGTATTTAAACCTAAGCCCAATTTCCCAGAAACTCAAAGAATAGTGGTATTAGCTTGCATAAAATGCAATAGATTCTGAATGGGTCACATTTTGTACCACAGTAATACAAATGCAAGGAGTAACAGTTATGAGAAAGAGCATTGTAAAGAAAAAATACCTTTACTAATCTTGAAGAAACTTATTCTAGATTAAATTAAAATGAATTCCAGACATTCTTCCTATTTAAACCTTTTCTTCTCCTTTGTCCACTACATGCAATCAGCATAATATCCTACAGAAAACTAAGGCATGCGCTCACATTTAAGACAGTAGTAATTTTTAACTCACTGGGACTGCTTAGGCATGTACAAGAACATAGGTGAAACTTGCATTTTAAATGTTACACCTTTCTGTTCAACTCAGAACTGTTTTAAGAAAGCACAGAAGAAAAAGGAAAACCTCATTTCATATCAGAGTACACCACAGAGCACATACAGACATCTCCTGGTACTTTGAAGTGCTCTGATTTTTGTTGCTGATCACATGTTTTATTTCAGTATTCTTTCAGTCTTTTATGGTCAAATGCATAACCACCTTGTTTTTCAAGGTGTGTTTTACCAACTGTTACCTAGTAGTACTCTGCTTTCAAAATGGGAAAAATGTGAATATTTCTAGGAGACACAGATCCAGCATAAATTCGAGCTGGCATTAGTGGCATATCCCCCACCCGATTTCACAGTTGTAGCTGACCTCAATACTGCATAATGCTTTCCCTTTCACCAAACCCCTAAACACTGTCAACAACAAAACAGTTTACCCAGTACTTGCCAGTAAAGAAACAAACTCAAAAAGCTACAAACTAATATATAGCTCTGAAATTCATGTCTTTATTAAGAGACTGAACATAATACTACTAAAATATACTTGTTTTTTCTCTTGAACATTAAGTCAATACAGAGTAGCTTGAGGCAAAAAATCTGAAACTGTTTCACATGAAGCAACTGGTATTTTGACAATTTTAAAAAGTGTTAGCACCATTTTTTAAATGCAAGTTAGAAGGTACAGTATAAGATCTTCAAGAGACTAGAGGGTCACCAAGTGACAGTGAATCAGCCAAAAATAAGACCAAAGTGTCTCAATACAGTGTGCCTTATTCTCTCAAGTTACCTTTAGTTTTTCTACTATAAAAACCAAATAAAATGTCCATGAATCTTGTAAGAGGGGTGTTCTGACTTCCCTCCACCTCTGAACCACAATGCTGAAGCTGACTTTAAATGAAATACCAGCTGAAGGCCTAAGCCGATTAAGGCTTTTTGAGGTCACTGAGCTAGATGAAAGTAGATCAGTTTCCCAGTGATCACTTCATGTAAACCTACCTCAGTACACCACAAAGAATCTGACAATCTTGCAGCTTCTACCTATTCAAAGTTGTCTGTTTTTTTCAAATAGAGGATACCTCAGATATCAAATTACAAACTTGTTAAAACAGTCCAATTGTAACACTTAACTGATCATCGCTCCCTGATAAACTCTTCACTACTCAAACAGAGATGACCTATACTACAGAAGTTATATAATGTCTAAGATCCAGGCTGCAAGAATAAATTCAAGTCAGTAAGTACTGAATCACAATGATGAATATCTCAAATAATTTCCTTCCTAGACCTTAGAATATGAGGGAAGAGGTAAGGCATTTGGGTTATGTTTTGAATTGTACATAAGAGTCCCTTTAGTCTTTTTCAAGACACTAAAGATGTAGAAGTGCAAATTTCCTCATAGCACCAACTTGTTTCTTTACAGTCTGATGCCACGCAGATATACTACCTAAGACAGAGCTACTGCTGCCAGTACAAGTTCAATTGCTTGAGCCTCTGTATTATGCTGTACTTTGCAACAGCGATTTCTCAAATGTCTTGGAATGGACACTGGGGGAAAACATCTCAAAGGCTTTGGAAAACCAGGGAAGGAGAATTGAATTATTTCTTTCCCATTCCCCACTATCTAGATTGTTCCACTGCAAACCCTCATCAGTCTACTTGCCCTTCTCTCAGCCTCAGTAATTCTTAAGCTGCTTATATATCTATACCAAACTCTGAGTTCAAATATGCCAAATATCACCTCCCCTATCAGACTTCCCATTTCTTATCCAGCCTCCTATCTTGTCATGATTCTTCAGTTTATTTCCTCCCCGCCTTTGTCCCACCTCCAGTATAGGCAGGCTACACAGACTGTTCTGAGTTGGGAGGGACCCACAAGGATCATCGAGTCCAACTCGTAAGTCAATGACCCACACACACACTCATCTTTCCAACCGGGACAAACTACACCACAGGTAACAGAATCTGCTTAGGCCCTAATCCAGTGCCAAGTCCAAAGCAGATCCAAAAGAAAATGAAGTGCTTTCCAGCCCCACACCCTATAAGGAAGAATGTTCAAGAAATCAAGATATTTAATTCATCTAGCAAAAGCTAATACTACTATATTCCTTCTAGAAACAGCCTGCCTCTGCTCAAGATTGTCTCCCTCTTATTTTCTAAAAGAGCCAAAGCTTTGCATTCAAAAACCCAACAAAACCCCAAACACGTACCAAAACTCATCCACACCAGAGAAAAACCACCCCAAAAAACCCACAACCTATCAGGAGTGCTTTAGTTTTAGCCAACACAATCTAGGGCTTGAAACAAATGGACAATGACTGCGAAGCAGTTCCTTTTCAGAATACCTCCTACTTCATAAATGTATTGCTCTCTTCTCCTGAAGCTGACAAACAGAATAAAAAAAATATACTTTTGTAATCATTGTGCCAACCCAGATAGCAAAAACTGAATAGCTCTTTTGCTGACCATTGCCCTCTCCAACGTTTTTGGTTAGTATGTCCTGCCCTGGAAAACACAAAATGTACTTAATATATAATATAAAATTATATATAAAAATATTGATGTTTCTTCTGTATTTTGCCTCCTCCTTTGCTGATCCTAGAGTAGCTAATTATTCCTTCTTGGAACAGAATTTCATTAATCTAAACTCATGAGGATTTCCCTGGAATAATCATTTAACACTTCAGAGGAAACTGATTTCTGTCAGTACATTTATTACCGTGGTTCCTATCAGCCTCACAAGAAATCACAGAGCCAACCACTTTCATTACTCCTTACCAGTTAAGCAGAAACAGTGACTTTATTATTACTACTACTGGCAACATGATTTTTATAAAGGAATGAATTAGTTGCAAGGCAAGGATCTGTAACCTTTGGTTTGAGCAAACAGGGTCATATGAGACTGTTCTGCAAACAAACTATTCCTCCCAAGCTGTCTGAAAATTTTGGCATCTGACAAATAACATTCTTCACTTTGGCAGAACCTCTTTTCTACATGCCTTAATCTTTACTTTGGCAGAGGAGAGAAAAACCTAAAGACATAGCAATTTACTGTAATTCCAAACAGTAAATGTCCTGAATTGGTGAACCAGATACAGGTATTCAGCTATGGGGCCTGATGAGATGTGTCCCAGGGTCCTGAGGGAGCTGGCTGATGTTGTTGCCAAGCCACTCTCCATCCTATTTGAAAAGTCACAGCAGTGTCTGGAAAAAGGGAAACAACGCTCCTGTTTTTGAGAATGGTAGAACGGAAGAGCTGGAGAACTACAGGCTGGTAAACCTCATCTTTATGCCTGGGAAGATCATGGAGAAGACACTCACGTAAACAATGTTAAGGCACACGCAAGACACTGTTCTTTGTACATGCCTCTTGTATTCTATACAGAATTCAGAGATGTTAAACACTGACATGTTTAAAATAACTGACTTTCTTATGCATTGTACCAAGTATCTTTTATAAATAGATGAAAAAATATGGATACCACTAGCCTGCTAAACTTCTTGGGCTTTGGAAAGTATTGATGACCAGGTTAATGCACAAACTCTGCCAATAAAAGCTATTGCTCATTTAGTATCATCTTAAAACATGTGTTTGATAGTTTAAGATTTCATAGTCAAACTGGTCTTGACATGGTATCTCCCACCCCAGTAGTTTACACTGTATCTGGCTCCTATGCAAGGTATGAGAACAGATAATCTGATCCTCTTCTGCTGAGTGGCTGAAGAATCAGATGAATTTGATACAGACCAAGGTAGTTCTACACTTACAAATGCATTGGCTGACAGTGAACACTACTTGTAAAATGCTGAATCCACTGAAAAAGAGGATATTGACCTTCCTGCAGTTGACTTTTACTGCCAGTGTTTGTGTAGACTACCATGACTTGTTCTCATTCACAAGGGCATTTCTTAGTTCACACCATGGAACAAATTTGGCAGTCTCTTTATTAGATAAGCATGATAGCTAAAACTCCTTAGAACTGGGTCTCAATATGCTTTTACTACAGAGACTAAAGACAGATTGATGGAAATTATCTACTACTCATTGGAAACATTTAATTCCTTGAATATCAGTACTTGTTCTGTAGAAAAGAGAAAATATAACAGCGTACAACTCCCTTTATTCCTGTAAGTCTAGCTACTCATGGACTAAGTAATTTAAAAGACTTGAATTACTTCCAAATAATAAAACATGATACCTGATGAAGAAAAGGTTTCACTGCTAAATCACAAACATGCTAAGAACTATTTTCAAAACACGACAGTTTTCAAGACTGGGGTCTTATTTAAAACTCGTATCAATCTAAATGATTGATTATTTCAACACAGAGCAAGTAATTCCACCAGATGTAAAAAATATTTCTTCTGGACATCAGTCATTTTGTACAATGTCTGTATCAGAGAAGAAACCATTTTTCAGGAAGGCAATCTGAAAAAACATTTATTTAGCAAAATCCAAACCAGAAAATTTAGGCTGATTTCTTGTGTTCACATACCTAAATGGAAGATACGGTGGATTAGATCCAGACAAAAGCGTCCTGTAAGCTTCTTCTGGTGTTTTCTTTAAGTATATTACCTAAAAGGGATGGAAGAAGAGGAAAGAAAAAAAAATCAGTCCTGAGCCTGAAAAGTCATTACCCAGATGTTCACTTCCCTCAGCCCACTGAACTCCTAAGAATGCATATGATATTCCTTCATGAGCTACTCCTTTCACATATACAGGTCAGGAAACACATACCCACACAAAGAAAACATTCAGAAATCAACAGAAGACAACAGGAACTGGGATTTCTATTTTGTGTCATTCCTCTACTTTAAACAAAAAAAAAATGGAAAAAAAAAATCACATATTGCTCACCTGAGAGAGTTTAAGACAGACTCCACATCATACTAAGATGAAAAATAGGCATCTGTACTGGCAGTTCTCTGTCTAACTTCAAAAGTCAAAATATTATCATGGGAACTGACAAAGGAAACATTTCTCCACCACACCTTGATGGAAGATTTTTTCAATGCAAATATATTTGATTCCTAATTCTCATTATCAAACTACTAATTAATAAAAACATCCAAGTCAACAAGCTGAACATATTACTATGAGACCAATATATAGTTAGTGTAACACCCTAAGCCAAAGTTCACACTGTTAATCACCTGCACTGGCTTAAGTAAGGAATCAGAATACAAACACATCTCTGTATTTTGATTCCTATTTGGGACAGTAAGTTGGTCCTAAAATAAATCTAACTTGGAATACATATTAAGGAAGTGCATTATTTACAAAAACTGAAATTCATTCAGTCTGGAGTGGCGTATTTCACACATACAAACATATATTGCAAACCAAGCCACACGATTTTGCTGGTCATTTCTCTTCAGCTCATCTTGCCATCAGCATCTACGTGGCTACTTCACAGCTCCACAGACACTTAACTGCCAAATATAATTAATTAAGTTTCGGTCTTTGAAGAATTGCATGAGGTAACTACAGGTTTTTTACAGGGTAGAATCAAAGCTCTAGATCTACCAGGAGCAGGGGTGTCATACATCTATATTCTCTCTTCCTCTGCCCCATTTCTCTGAGAGTACAAGAGCAGTCACTGGCACAAACAGACCAGTATTCCTCCTGCTCTCTTCTCCCAAGGAACTCAATCCTTACTAGACAGCAGAGTACACAAACAAGGACATGTTCCTTGGTTTCCAACCAGTAAAAAAACATACCCTAAGAATACGGAAAGAGACCCAGCCCACAATTCATACATGTTACGAGACAGAAGAAAATGTACTCTCCTTCAAGATTTCTCCAAGAATTCATTCTCTGATAACAAGTGGCGAGTTAAGTCTGGTTCAGTTCGACCCACTCGCTCTCACCCACTGTCCTCAGAAGGACAAACTGAGTCAAACCAGATGCATGAAAGTACTTGTAATAGTATTTCAAAACAATTTCTAAACACTTCTTTTTTAAAAAAAGATTAACTATTGCAGAAGACCAGATTAAAGATCCTAACAACTAAAATCTCTGAACAGATGAAAGGAAAAGCAAAACAACACTAGCTTCAATATAGTCTCTGTTGGGCCTGGTAAGCCACTGTAAAACCCAGTAGCACCCTGTTCCTGACACCACTGACCAATCTGTGCTGTAGTCTTGGTCATTTGTAAGGAACCTCTGCAACTTCTTACAACACTTTAAATACCTTTTTTTCTTAACCAGAATTTGTGACAGAAGTAGTTTTTGTGGAATTCTTAACAGCAAGTACAATAATTTAGTAACTGGACATGATCAGACCAAAAGGACTGAGAAGTGAAATTTAGAAAATGCACCTTCCTGAGATGCAATTTTTACAACCAGGCAAGCTATTGACAATGATTTAACCTTCACTCAAATTTATGTCTATCTTATTAAAATATTGTAATGGCTATAGGATATTTTAGTACAACAGGTTTAAGAAGCTGTTTAATGGAACAATCTAAGTTGCATAATCACCACTGGAAACCCATTCCCAGAACCTGATCCACTGCTTTCCACGTTTCATTTTACACTTAATGTTTTAACACCAGGACAAATAAACCAAGCCTTCTCAATTAACTTTCACATATTGGTCGAGTTCATAGCTAAAAGACTTTCTGGTCTCAATAAGCCTGTACAATCATAGAAAAAAACCCCATGAAATCTGGAAGACCTTAGATCAGAGTACATATTTCTGTAAATTGGCCCTTCAAATTGTGATAAATCGAACAGCCAATTACCCATAGTTCTTTTACTGAAGAATATGATTAGATTCCTTCAGTTCAAGAATGGCCCTGAACTTCCAGGTCAGGAACTTGCATCTGACTGAACAGGTAAAACACTCAAAAATTATTATTCCTGGAGCATGAAATGAATATGCCTAGACTACAAAAGCTAAGCTTCTGCAGTTAAAAAACAAAAATCAGGTTATTCGGTAGAATGGCTTTTTAGAATAAATATTAATTTTGTGAATATTTTGGCATTAGTATCAGTCATTATCAAAGGTGAAGGAACTCCCATAACACCTGCAAATTTAGGAAGACATACCTAGTGAAATAACTCTAGGATGACATACTTATGTAAAATATTGGATACCTTTCTGCAAACCATTTTCCAATACTATACTAAATTGTGATTAATTGGAAAGTGACCATAAGATGTTTCCAACCAGAAAAGTAATACTTTTTTGTTCTGGTAACACTGTATTAATAAAGAATTATTCTAGGTACTGAATAGCTTCAATAATCAGAAGATATGTAAAACATCTACTTGTCTGACAGGGAGGAACAGCATCAAATGCAGATGGAAATCACTTGCATATGCTTGTAATTAAGAGCTATGAGCAGCTTAAAACAGGCTAGGCCAGGCTTAAATACGTACGTAGTTGTGGCACACTAATTACCTTACTGTACACACGAGCTACTAAGTCCTTACATGATGTGCCTCCAAATGTCCATTCAGAGCACACACAGTCACACCATGGCACACATACCATGTGCTCTGCTCCCCCTCTCAACTTCCTTTAGAGGCATTTCTGCTGCCCTCCCCTAGTACTGTGTGCCCCTTTCCCTACCTCTACCTGCTGAGCAGCTCCTTCAAATACGTAGTACCAAATATATTGGACTATTACCATGTTTAAGTCTTAAATACTGTAAATATGGCATAGTCCTACTGAGCTGATCAGTCCTTACCTGCACCTCTGCCTTGCATCTTACGTACTTCCTTCCCTTTCTGTTCCTACAACCTGGCTTTGCAAGATATTCTCTTCATGGACAGCAACACTCTCACCTTGGGTCTACCTATCACTGGTAACAGCCTGTAAATCCCTTACCCAGAGAGAAACTGCAGTTTACTTAAGGAAGTCACATAAGAAGCACTGGACAAGGTAAAAAGATAATTTCATCCCCTTCAAAATGTCCAGTGTGCACCTTTTCCAAGGCTTCTACGATGTATGGGAAGCGGATGGCAGGATCAGAAAGGAGCAATCCAGCAAAGGTATTCAATAAAGCTGTCCCTTACATGTCTTTTATACCATAAAGCTATGCTGTCAAATTTGGAAACTCCTTAAAGATAATACAAAGCACAGAATTGGAAAATAATTGCAGCATTATCAAATATAGCCTTGGACAGTCAAAAATATTAACCAACTTAAAGCATTCTAACTCATTTGCTTTTACTACTCCTTTTCTAGAGTTGTGCTATTATGTCTGCTCTGAAGAGTTAAAGTCTAACCCAAGGACTTTTAACATTTGAGCTTATCTCAAACCTTTTCCATCTCTAAATTTATACAGACCTCCTTTGTCAAGAGCATTTACACAATATTGCCATACTTGTACCAAATGTTTTAATTACAGGAACCTGTGAATTAAATTCTTCCAATAGTAGCATTTATTGAGGCCTGCTTTCAGCTTGACTTCAGGCCTGAAAAAAATATTTCAGCTTTCACACAAATATAAAACCTGACTTAACAGAGACTTCCAGAACTGCCAACCCCGTGACAGTCAGCTCAGGACCAGAAGCTTTTTAGTTCAAAGACACGCTTTTCCTAAAACACATGCAGCAGAATTTTAGAAGACAACTTAAAGAAGAATGAAATGACAATCTCTGTCTCCCTCCCTAAAGGATCACCCCTTGAGAAGCTGTTTTACACACAGCAGAAGTCTCTGAAGGCAGGTTGGAAGTACTCATGTGATCAATAATACTTACAGCATATGCACCTATTAAAAACGCAGCATTTGCTCGTTTCCGCTGGTCAAAACTGGTGTAGTACACAATCTTCTTTCTTGATAGACTGAAATACTGTTTAAAGAAAAACAAACAAAACATCATATTTACTAAGGAAAGAATACACTTTAAGAACACTTCAAAGAATCAATTTTCCAAAGCTGAAAAAAGAAAAAAATTCTTGAAAGGAGATTTTTAAAATTAAAGGAGAAAAAATTACTGATACCCTGAACAATGTTCTAACATCAAAAATAAGAGTACAGGGAAGCAGCCACGGTATCAGGGCAGATGTCCTTGTTAGGTGTAAAAAAAAAATCCTATAAAATGCAGCTGCACCAAAATGTTCAGTACAGAAATCTGAACTTTTCTTTCTCAAGTTTAAGTATTAGAAAGAATATAAACACTGAATAAAGACATTAGATTTACAGACTAAAATTTCCTCCTATATGTTAAATCTCTTTAGCATATAATTCTGTGCAGAAGACAAAAGAAAAACCGAAGCAATCAATCTAAAAGGCTCTTTATAAGTTAAATACTCTTCCATCTATACTACCTAAAAATGGGGTAATGGACATCTTTAGAAAGTTTCAACAGCAATTTATTTAAAATGAAGAGGGAGAAAAAAAAAGAAGAAGAAGAAAAGGTTGACTGAAAAAAAGGCTAGGCAAAGACAAAACCAGCAACACTGCAATTCTTCTTTCTTTAGGAAGAAAAGAAGCCTCTGTTTTTGTCCTGTGGACAAAACTCCCACTGAAAACAAAACCAAAAGCACCAGAAAAGAACAATAGTGACAAACTGCAGTAAAACTATTTAAAGCCAGAAAGAGACAAAATTGTCACTTAAAAGTGGCAAGTTGGACAACTTACTGCATTGATAATTTTTTAGCTTCATGAATTGCTACACTTCCATTATATTCTGAAACACTATGATACATGCTTTTCCTCACAGATTATTACAGCACAACCACAGTTTTGAAGTCATCAACAAACATACTGGATTCTATTTCTAAATATTTGAAGCACATTTCTATTTTTAAAAGTCGCACATTCTATAAAATGCCCTAATACCAATGCTGCTGTTACCCAGCTTCTCTATTGACACTTAGGGGTGGAAGAGGAGGTAACTGACATGAAGTAGTGTTTTATTTGTTTAAGTAGAGGCAACTGTATTTCACTTCCAGAAATCTGTAAACGTCAACTCTCACCTTAACTCTTGTTGAAGATTTTAGAATAGCTTTAACCAGAGAATCAAATTTTGCAAAAACCCAAATAGCTGACGAACTCAGGAGAAAACTGATGTAGGTACCACAGGGAGCTTCTTACTCGCAGCCCCCACAGAAACAGCACCTGTAACAGCAGTTCCAGCTGTACATTCCAGTCTGGTGTTATAAGCCACAACTTCAGTGGCAGAAGGAGTGAGAGTTAATGCAACTGAGTGTATCTAAATGGGACTGTAACTCCCAAGATAGCTGGTTGCTGTTGATTGGAAGAGGTTGTATCTAGAGACCAATGGCAACATCTCTCTCACTGTATATGCAAACATACAAAGCACAAGTAGTTATTTAATTAGTGAAGCATTCCATTATTATTAAAACTTGACAAAATTAATCCCAGTATTTTAAGATTCCTCCCTTCTTCCCCCTCCTCAATTTTTTAATTTTAGTGTTCTCTAACTGCAATTCCACCCATGATGTGTAGGTGGGCTAAGATTACAGTAGTTATGCAACAGTGACAGAACTTCAATTATAACTTATTGACTACTACTTATTTTAAAGCAAAGTTCTTTGCAGCAGTTTATAGTTCACCTAAAACACTATTTTAAACTGCAAAGTTAGCTAGCCAGAAGTTCTATATAATAAGATCAC
This sequence comes from Myrmophylax atrothorax, assembly GCA_026770055.1. NCBI lineage: Eukaryota > Metazoa > Chordata > Aves > Passeriformes > Thamnophilidae > Myrmophylax > Myrmophylax atrothorax. The sequence continues at coordinate 21,682,112 of JAOXXN010000120.1, forward strand.
AGTTCTTGTATTATTTTATAGAATGGATCTTTTTAATCATATGGGTATACCAGGTCATTCCAATTTTGAGACACTTTGTACCCGAAGTACTAAAAAACTAGTTTCCAGAACATTTAAATGAAAACAATATATCAGTTTTATCGTATAATTTTCAAAATGTAAGACCTTTATTCCTAGTTATATGAAATATTTAAATGTTTTGGAATCCTGACTAAAGCTTTAACACAAAATTGCGATTAACATTAATGCCTTATAGCACAGGAACCAGTGGAAAACAGCAGCATGATTTAACTTTTGAGAAGTCCATAAAAAACCCCACTGTTTTTATTTGCTCACTAGTTACAGAAAATCAAGTTTTACAGTAAGGTTTTCCTGAAGGTTCAATGCAATGCCTCTGTTAACATTAACACCCAAATTCGCTACTCAGTACACCTTCAGTATCAATACTAAGCTATATGATCTACTTTACAAACTACCGATTTTCTGACTATACTTAATAAGCTGCGTCTGCTCTTTTGGAGAGGTTCTTTCAAGCCAGTTTTTGGAAGGTGACTCTTTTTACAGCTCCAGAGCTCCACCTGAATGGATTAAGGCTTCAGTTCCCTTAGACACTGCATGACTCTAAAACCAGGAACGTTTCAGGGAGAACTCCTTCAATACAGGTTATCTACAGAATAACTATAGTTGGAGATAACATAGTTGTGAGTGATCTGTTCCTAAAACAAAACTCAGGCTCACCCTGTGAAGCAGGGTGAATATTTTCCCCTACCAGGAGGAAACTTTTAGTGGTTTTACACATGATTAAAAGACAAAATGCAACAATATAACACAACAGTACCTGTCAAGATATATCCCAGAGGAATGTCCTGAAAGAGTCTTTTGAATTAAAAGCAGAGGTTACCTGGAAAGCATGGCAGGTTTTGTTTTAGGTAAAAAAACTAATTGATATTGCATACAAGAGGGCTCCAGAACACGTTACTGTCATCGTAAGAATACCTTCTTTTTTTTTTTTTTAATAATAGATAAGTTCCTGTTTCTTGCAGGCCTCAAGAGAGATTTACTTGCAGAGAACGCTGTGACAGGCTTAGAAAGTGCCATGGTAGACAGTTACTAGATTGATAGCTGTGTAAAATCATCAGATTATTTGACAGTATTTTATATAATGGATATAGTTTGACACAGTTGCATTGTTCAAGTAAGAAATTACTGTAATGTGTTTAATCAGCATGGATCTATGCAAATTCTACTTTTATATATATACAGGTGTATATATATGTAATATGTACATGTAAATATCAGTGAATACAAGCCTGGCAAATTTCACAGAAAATGATTTATTAAAATATGTGCATTCAACCCTGCCTCAGAATGCAGGCTGTCCTAAAGGAGATGCTTGCAATTACTACAGTTCCATGTGTATGCCCAGTGATTTATTTATATTAAAACAAAAAATAAGCCAAACTCCCCTGTGATTCAGCAGCAATACAGTTAGCACACAAAAAATGTTAACTCCCTAGTTCATAATCCTGCCAGTACTTTTCCTCTCCTGCCTTTGGTCTTCAATACTTCTATCATTTATATCGGCAACACTCACTGATCCCCTCTGCTCCTAAATTTATTGAGAATGTGTAAGGCTGCATACACATAAAACACAGCAGGTTTTTTTAAGCAGTTTTTATGAAATCAGACTTATTTATAGAAGAAAAAATATTTATTTCATAAATGAACCCGAGGTACTTAGTTAAGCATTTTTCCCCCAATGGAACTCAAATAACAAGTAGAAAGATAGTACAGCCAAAGCATTTTTTTCTGGCTGTTGACTTGAATAGTCAAAATCATCTCCACAGCAATCAGCAATTGAAACAAACTCTGAAAGGTTTTCCTGTAAGGCATAACCAGGATTTTACTTCAAACTTTCTCAGCAAATGGATATCTGAATAAATTCTTCAGCTTTTCAGAACAGAATTATTTACTACTTTTAAAATCAATCAGCATAAAGTTACCATAGTTTACTGTAAAATGCTGCTCTGCCACTAGCACAATTCTCTTCTCCTTCCTCACCAGTCCCCTGAAAACGAGAGAGGAAAGCAGAAAACAACCACCATGACTAACTTCTCTCCCAAAACTGAAATAGATATAGTTGAAAGATTTGAAAGAGAAGTTTGTGGGACTTGCTTTTTTTAAAATCGGATCTTACACTCTCGTTTCTCCTGTTCCTATTCACAGAGGTTTCTAAATCAATGAAGTCTTAAATTCTCTTTGTGACACTATATCCATACAAAAACCATCATGTTTGGGAGTAATTATTTTGTGCCACACCCCAAGACTCTTAAGAAAAGCACATGAAGTGCTTACCCA